>JAJMAB010000002.1:0-450224 GCA_030564825.1 Ogataea sithepensis | reverse complement strand
AACCACCACACCTTTGACTCCCCCCCCCCCCCGGATTCGATCAAGCCTCGCATTATTATTTATTCTCCATCCATACCCAAGGTGGATCAATTCGAAAACTATATTTACAATCCATATATACTTAATATATATATATAGCTTATCCCGCTTATAGGAACGATAGCTGGATAGGGAAATCCAATGTCCGTTAGGGGTGCCCGACAGCTGAAAGTGATGGCCCCACGAAGTTGCAATCAACGCGTCCCACACCGGGAAGAACGTTGGCGGAACTCCAGGTTTTCTCCCCCGGTAGAGTGCCCGCTTTAGGCATTTTTGGCTGCGGATCTGCTACTTTAATTTTGTATGCGCCTGCACCCCGATCCCCGTATTGAATCTGTTTCTTGTGGGGAAGATACCGGAGTGGATGGTTGCAACTAACTGCAAGTTTCCTCAAGCCAACAGGTATAAAAACGTGCATGATTCTCCCAATGTACATTGCTAAATATTCTTCCGTGTTTGTTTGTGTTTTTTTTTTTTTTTTCGCCTTATATTTGGGTTGATATAAAACAGCTGCTACTAACCCAAAATGGAATCGAGAAACATCCCAAACTCAATCTTCAATGAAGTCGCCAAGCACACTCGGATGTCCTTGGACACAATGTCCGAGGAAGACAGAGACTACTTTAAGAACTACTATGGTATCACTTTTCTAAACGCCACTTCGAACCAAGCCATCTGTTACAACAACTGGCTCACGCACCCAACGATTCTAATCGAGGCTGCTGAGTTGACCAAGAAGAAATTGGGCGAAGCTGCCGTTCCAAAGACTTCTTCTGATGCCACGTACGAAGCTTTTGCAGAACAACTCACTTTCTATGCCATTGCTATCACCGGTAAGAGACAACTTTCAGGAATCGAAGGTTGTGTGTTGTCACAAGTCACGCCTGACGTTTCCAAAGATACCGAAGCCACTTACAGAGACGCTTTGAAGATCATCGAAGCTTATGAAGACATTGGAGTTGACAGATCAAAAGTGATCATCAAGTTGGCCACCACTTGGGAAACCATGCAGGCTGCTAAAAAATTGGCACAAGAGAAAGTACAATGTTTGGGTACCGTCGTTCACAGTTTCGAACAGGCTGTATTGGCCGCAGAGGCAGACTGTGTCGCTATATCTCCGTATGTTGATGAGTTGACTGTAAACTTGGATCCTTCCTCCTATGTTAAAGGTCCATTGGAAGAGAATTATGGTGTAGACCTGTCGATCAAGATCCACAAGTACTACAGAGCACACGGGATCAAGACGGTCAACTGTGTTGCAGCCACCATTGGTTTGAACACCATCTTAGCCTTGAGCGGTATCGACGAAATTACAGTGCCTGTTCCATGCCTAAACAAGATTGTGAACACTCCAGTGCCTGAAGGTTACTCACTTCCAGCTTTGAAATCAAACTATTCGGTGGAGGAAGCCGGTGATAAAGTTTCGTTCTTTGACGATAAAGACGCTTTCTACAATGCGGTCAATCGTAACGAGGTGGCAGTGAAAAGAATTGAGTTCGCCTGTGCCACTTTCTCCAGCTTTGGTGTCAAGGCTAAAACTTTGATTAAAAACACATTGATTGAGTTCGATATCATCAGCTCCTAGTTATAGATATAAGTATTGTGTATAAGTGTAAATAAACAGCATGTTTACTTCGATGATTTAAAAGTAAAATGGAGAGAGAGAAAGACTCAAGTTCGAATTTCCGACCCATTGTGACGTCGATCGTCCCCTTGTAGTTAAGTTTGGAGGGGCACGCCGCACCACGAATTTTAGCGGGTGGCAAAAAAAAAGCAGAGAGACCCAAACAATCCTATTTGAATCAAACTGGACGTTGCTTTGTTGTTACTCTCCGGATCCATTGGAGGAACTCTCATTACAAACAATCAAAACATCAATAATGGTATGTATTAGTCTCAATTATATCTTCTTTAATGTCTAGTTCCAACTTTACTAACGCATTCCCCAATATATTCTCGTTTAGGGTCAAGACGCTTCGATGCCATCTGGCAACAAAAAGAATGATAAGAAGAAAGAAAAGCCAAAGTATGAACCACCTGTGCAATCCAAGACTTTTGGTAAGAAGAAAAGAAAGGGGCCAAACAACAGTGCTAAGTTACCATCGGTTCTACCAAATACAAGATGTAAATTGAAACTTTTAAAGTTGGAAAGAATCAAGGACCACTTGTTGTTGGAAGAAGAGTTTGTGACGAACCAAGAGATCTTGCAACCAACCGAGCAGAAGCAAGCGGAAGAGAGAGAAAAAATTGAAGACATTAGAGGCAGTCCAATGTCGGTTGGTACTTTGGAAGAAATAATTGACGATGATCATGCCATTGTGTCGTCGTCAAGTGGACCAGAATACTACGTTTCTATACTATCTTTTGTCGACAAAGGTTTGTTGGAGCCAGGTTGCCAAGTGTTGTTGCATCACAAGACTGTCTCGATTGTGGGAGTTTTACAGGACGATACGGATCCAATGGTGAATGTTATGAAGATGGACAAATCTCCTACTGAATCGTATGCGGATATCGGTGGTTTAGAAACGCAGATCCAAGAGATCAAGGAAGCCGTTGAGTTACCGTTGACACATCCAGAGTTGTACGAAGAGATGGGTATCAAGCCACCTAAAGGTGTTATATTGTACGGTGCACCAGGTACCGGTAAGACGTTGTTGGCCAAAGCTGTGGCCAACCAAACTTCTGCGTCTTTTTTGAGAGTGGTTGGTTCCGAGTTGATTCAGAAGTATTTGGGTGACGGTCCAAGATTGGTGAGACAGTTGTTCAAAGCGGCCAGTGAAAATGCGCCTTCTATTGTGTTTATCGACGAGATCGATGCCATTGGTACCAAGAGATACGAATCCTCTTCTGGTGGTGAAAGGGAAGTTCAGAGAACTATGTTGGAGTTGTTGAACCAGTTGGATGGGTTTGACGATAGGGGTGATGTGAAGGTGATCATGGCCACCAACAAGATTGAAAGTTTGGATCCTGCGTTGATCAGACCTGGAAGAATTGACAGAAAGATTTTGTTTGAGAATCCGGATGCCAACACCAAGAAGAAGATTTTGACGATCCACACTTCGAAGATGAACATTGCTGCAGATGTGAACTTGGACGAGTTGATTGGTACGAAGGACGATCTATCAGGGGCGGACATCAAGGCCATATGTACGGAGGCTGGTTTGTTGGCGTTGAGGGAGAGAAGAATGCAAGTTGTTGCTGAGGACTTTAAGAGTGCCAAGGAGCGTGTGATGAAGAACAAAATCGAGGAGAACTTGGAAGGGTTGTATTTGTAGACGTATGGCCGTATAGATATATATATATATACATAGGAGCTGAAATATACTCTGTATATTAAACTATAGCCGTAATGAGTAACCCCGAAAGGAGCACGAAATCGACGAAATCGACGCGACGGCTGGCCTGCATGGAAAGCGGAAATTGCAACGTGACAGACGAGGCTGGCGCCGGGTGCGGGTGCGGGTGCGGGTGCGGGTGGCCCCGGGCGCTGGAGCCTGGTGGAAGCGGTGGAAGCGGTGGCACTGGGCAGGCCACTTTGACGTGTTTCCTCTGCTGTTGTTCTTATAAACTATACTCTCAACTGTACTTGCTTGCCAGTTAGGATGTTGACATAAATACATCTATCTATATGTTATAGATATCTTCTACAGCATATATTCCACTCCACCGTCTGCCACTTCTACCTCTCCCTCCCCTATCCACACACACAGTCAGTCACCCGACACACCCAGCAAGCTGTGCCACCACCCACCCCCTCCACTGCCTCATATTTTTATTTTTAAACTCCCTTCCTTTCCTTAACCTCCAATTATGGCGTCCAGCGAATCGTCTGCTTCCGAAACAACAGGCAACCTCTTCTCCATATCCTCCAGACTCTCCTCATCTCCTAAGGACGTCATGAGGTTCTTGAGACGACATTCACAGGACATCCTACATTTCAATCACAGCAACAACAACAATAACAATAACACCACTTCAGCCACTTCAACCAACATGCCATCTTCACAAGGTTCGCATCCTAACAATAACCAGGACGTGATCCCAAGGGACTTCGTAGACCCCATCTCTACTCCACTAGACGAAAAACCGGGACCTTGCAACAGACTCTCATTCAACGTTGGTGTTTCTGAGAACAAAAATTCCAAATACAGGCCTTCTATGGAGGACGTGCACACCTATGTGGCAAATTTTGCCGAACGGTTGGACTGGGGTTACTTCGCCATATTTGACGGTCATGCAGGCAAACAGGCCGCCAGATGGTGTGGTTCCAACTTGCACAACATCTTGTACGATAAGATCATGAAGAATGACAATTTGGATTTGAGAGTCAACTTGAACAGCACTTTTCTAGACGCAGACGTGCAGATGGAAACCAACGTGAAAGGTTCCAGTGGGTGCACCGCCGCAGTGGCTGTTTTAAGATGGGAAGAAGAGATCGATGAAAAACATGACGATAATAATAATGATAACGGCCAACAAGAACTACAACAGGATGTCGAGATTGACTCCATGCGAACCCCATTCGACTTTATACCTTCAAAGAAACAAAAGAGAATGATCTACACTGCCAACGTTGGCGATTCCAGGTTGGTGCTCTGTAGAAACGGGAAAGCCATCAGGTTATCGTACGACCACAAATCTTCGGACAAGTTGGAACAGCAGAGAATTGTGGATTCCGGTGGTATCATGTTAAAGAACAGAGTCAACGGTGTCTTGGCAGTAACCAGATCACTTGGTGACGTTTACATGAAGAGTCTAGTCATCGGATCTCCTTACACGACATCCACAGAATTGAACGAAGACGACGAATGTTTGATCATTGCATGTGATGGGTTGTGGGACGTTTGCTCCGATCAAGAGGCAGTTGATATGATTAGAGACGTTGCCGACCCTGACGAAGCCAGTTCTTTACTTGTCAACTACGCAATGAAGAACATGACAACCGATAACGTTACTGTGATGGTTATTAAATTTGATACTAGAGTGTTTTCCTATAAGAATTAGAGAGAGAAAATAACACATATTCCCCCCAAAAAAAATTATCACTACAAAAACATCAAAAAACCAAAAAAACAAAAAAATAAAATAAAACAACCAAAAAAAAGAGGGCAGAATACCAACCACTTTTTTAATCGGGACCTACCATTATGACATAACTTTTTTTTTAATGAAATGATGATGATAAATAATGTCATATCAATGACTTTTACAGAGGAAGAAGAAGAGGAGTCCTTTTTCTTGCTGCATAAACATTCCTAATACTAATACTAATACTTATTTTCTTTTTTTTCTTTCTTTCTTTTATTTCTATCTAAGCTTTTACCCTTAATATACTACATTATTTATCTGTGTTTTAGTTAATCTGTAGTGTGTTCCAGAAGACCAACAGTCAATCGCTGCACAGATGGCGCAATTCTCGCAGAGTGCGCTTTTTTCGCCCTTTTTTTTCTTCTTGGGGGGGTTTGAAGATCTCCCAATTTTGTATGAGCTGACCACTACATACATACATTTATATATATATATACATCTGGATATCCCCACCCCAATTATTTGTTCTTTCTTACAATGACGGACTTTTTGCAGTTAACCAAACAACGATGGAGAAATTGACGATTAAATTGGACAACGTTCACTGCGATGACTGCGCTAAGGCCATCTATCACAGCTTAGCCGAGATCTTTGACATCACACAGTCCAACGTGAACCCCCGAGACGACGACGCCTCACAAGAAACAAACGAACAAACCACAAAGTTTTCATCCTCCTCTGTCAAACCTAAAGCCCTTCTACTTCTCACCGGTGACGAATTGTCGTTGTTTGCCACTGGTTCGATTTTGACCGATAACGAACACAGCATCATTAAATTGTTAGAGAATGTTGGGTTTGACGTCGTCTCCTCAGAGATAACCAGGGACAACGAAACCTCTTCCAGTTTCTTCGATCCTATAGTCACTGTGTTTAACAAATTTGTGAGAAGATTAGAGGCTCCAAGGCGACACAAGGCACATCTACAAACTTGCAAAACTTGCCGTGAAGAAGAAGAAGAACAACAACAACAACAGCACGACAAGTCCACTTTCAACAAGATCAAAGAGAAGTTCGAACACAAGTTTTCAGACTCAGATGACGATGAAACAGGTGGTGATGACGACGACGATTCAGTTACCATTACAGGTGTCCTCACAGAGAACCCCAAAGAATACAGAGCTTTACTTAGCCTTCACGGTATAGTGGATGACAATTCGGTGTCGGACATCGAAAATGCCATCAAAGAAACATTACAAAGCTTAAACCTTCCAATCAAGGATGAAAACAACAACTTGGTGTACAATGTATCTTCAAAGGATAATTTAGCCACGATCATCATCCCTGAACGGCAGTTCATCAACCAGATAATGCACTCCATCAGATCCAAAGATTACGGGTGCACTTTATTGGAAGTACTACCAATCGAAAGAACACGCAAGTTCGAAGTCATTTCCATCATCGGAGGCATGACTTGCAGTGCTTGCTCACAGACCATCCTACAATCCGTCTCTGAAAATTGCAAGTTCGTGCTAGATTCCAACATCAACATCGTGTCCCGTGAAGGGTTGTTTGTGATCGACGATAACTCGGACAAAAACTTGAAAGATTTACAGAACTGTATCGAAGATATCGGTTACGAGTTTGAGTTGATCCAAGTGAGGGAGATAAACCATGCTGTCAAGGCAAACCAATCCAGAACGGTCAACTTGAAAGTCAACGGGATGTTCTGTGAACATTGTCCAGAATCGATCAACTCCAAATTGAGCGAGTACGGCGATTCGGTGATCATCAACGATCCGATCAGTTTGAAGCATCCTTTTGTCAAGTTCACCTATGTGCCAAATCCACCGTCGATCACCATCAGGAAAATCATCAAGGAGATCAACGAATTGGACCCGAAATTCCAGTTGGAGATCGTCAAATTGACATCTATCGAAGAACACTTGAACAAGTTGGCGCATAAAGATCTGATGGTCATATTGAAGAAGTTCATCGCTTCCACCATAGTGGCAATCCCTACGTTTGTGTTTGGTATCGTGGGCATGTCCTTGGTTCCTAAATCCAACCACTTCAGAATGTGGTTGATGACCCCAATTTGGAGAGGTAACGTGTCACGTGCCATCTGGATCATGTTCTTCTTAGCCACACCTATCTACTTCTTCGTCGCTGACATGTTCCACATCAAGGCCATCAAGGAGATCAAGGCCCTATGGAAGAGCACCGTTCCTTGGAAGAGAAGGTTGTTCAAGTTTGGATCGATGAACTTGTTGATGTCGTTGGGTACATCCATCTCGTATTTCTGTAGCATTGTGTTGCTAGGTTTGGCAGCACATTCTCCCAGAGAGATGGAAGGTTACGACACGACTTACTTCGATTCTGTCGTTTTCCTAACGTTCTTCTTAAGTATCGGTAAGTTACTGGAGAGTTGGTCCAAATTGAAGACGTCGAATGCGATCAATAGCTTGGGAAAATTCAAAATCAGTGTGGCAAACCTAATCGAAGAAGAAGGGCAAGGAGAGACCGAGACCGAGATTGACATCGACTACTTGGAAATCGGCGACTACATCTCGATCAAACCAGGAGAATCACCTCCATGTGACTCAATCATCATCGAAGGTGCCTCGAAATTCGACGAGAGTATGTTGACTGGTGAATCCAACTTGATCGACCACATCGTCGGAGACCAGATCTTTGCAGGAACGATCAACAACGGTCCATCGACGATAAAAGCCCAGATTGCAACGTTGCAAGGCAATTCACTGTTGGATCAGATCGTGAACATCGTGAGAAACGGACAACTGAACAAAGCACCTATAGAGAAACTCGCCGAGGTGCTAACAAGTTTCTTCGTGCCGATCATCTGCCTCATCTCTGTTGTGACCTGGATCGTTTGGCTCGTTCTAGGTTTAAGTGGAGCCTTGCCTGATTCTTATTTGGACATTCAGATCGGTGGTTGGGTTGTGTGGTCGCTAGAATTTTCTGTCAGTGTTTTTTGCATCTCTTGTCCCTGTGCACTAGCATTAGCTTCACCTGTTGCGTTGTTTGTTGGTTCTACTTTAAGTGCCAAGAACGGGTTGTTGGTGAGAGGTGGTGGGTTTGCATTTCAAGAGTCATCCAAAGTGGAAGTGATCTGTTTCGATAAGACCGGTACGTTGACCGTTGGTAACACTGTCATCACAAACTATTGCTTGATTAAAACCGATTTTGACGTTGAAGAATCTCTATATTGGAGGTTTGTGTTACAAACAACCAGAGATTTAGAATTGGGATCCAAGCATCCTTTAAGTGTTGCGATCAAAGAGTTCGTTTCCAGCAAGATCAAACACTACGGAGAGTTAGTCACCACCAAGATTCCAGTCATGCAAGAAGTTAACGGTCGTGGTTTGAAAGGTAAGTTTGAGCTATCACCGGATGAAAACGAGCAATTTCAAGTGTTAAAACCGATGGAAGCCATCATTGGTAACGAGAAGTTCATGACTGAGAACAACGTTTTGTTGACTGACAAACAGTTGGAATTGTTGCAGGATTGGAAAGTTCAAGGTAAATCGGTAATGGTGCTCTCTATCAAGTTCCAATCTTTGGATGCACCTTTCCACCCGGTGTTGTTGCTGGCTTCAAGAGACGAAATCAGACCTGAAGCAAAATTGGTCATTGAACAGTTAAAGAAAAGAGGGATCGAGCCATACATGATCAGTGGAGACAACGAATCGACTGCTGTGACCATTGCCAATGAGGTTGGTATCGACGAGAATAAAGTGATTGCCAACGTCTTGCCCGAAGTTAAAGCCAACAAGATCAAATGGTTACAAGAGACGTTCCATTCCAAACCAAACCAAAAGACCACCAAAGCAATTGTAGCTATGGTGGGTGACGGTATAAATGATGCACCTGCATTGTCACTTGCCGATGTTGGTATTGCGATGGGATCGGGTTCAGATTTGGCTTTGAATTCATGTGACTTCATCTTGTTGTCTCAGAAGTATCCACTATTGCAGTTGTTAACGTTGTTGGAGTTGAGCCGTAAAGTGATCAACAGGGTCAAGTTCAATTTCGGTTGGGCGTTGGTGTATAACGTGATTGGTATTCCTATTGCTGCTGGAGTGTTATACCCGTACCAGAACACGAGGTTGAATCCGATATGGTCAAGTTTGGCGATGGCGTTGTCGAGTGTGAGTGTGATGTGCAGCAGTTTGTTGCTCAGATTGTACAGACCGACAACATATGAGATTGAAGAAGGTGACAGGGAGGAGTACGAGGAACCGATGGAAAGCTTTATCTGAAGGCTCCAAGAAAATGAAACTATATATATATATATATGTAGTTAGTTTAAATAGATTGCAACATATCTTATATAAGCAAACGGAAGATAATTTGTGGGGTGCAGAAATTTCTGTCACGCTGGAAAAAAAAATAATTTTAATTTTTCTGATTCGTAGAAGGTGGATTATGTCAGCGACGGTGGGGGAAGAAATCGCAGCGACGAGATTGGAAGATGCGCATGCGGAGCCCGGAGTTTTCCTCTTTCTCTTTGGCTGGTGTTTGTGTGGCATATGGCTGGTACATCAGGTCTTCGAAATGTGTATATGTGATATATATATATATATATATATATATATATAGATCAATACAGCACAAGTGATTAGAAGGTCCTCCTTGCAGAAAGACAAGGAAGAACGCTTCTAGGTGGAGCGGTGAGATTCAGCAGGAGGGACGAGACGGCGGTTCGGTGCCCGCGCCCCTTTTGGCCGGGCAACCGGGCCGATCGACGCGGCGACCCCAGTGGAGAGGCATCGGAAGCGTGTCGGTCGATTTCCGCTGGCTGTGCGCCATTACGAATCCTCTGGCGCTGATTGGCTGTGAGCGCAGCAGAAACCCGTGATTTCTCCGATGGCTGACGTAAAATTGGTTCGTCTTCTCCAGACTCGCGAGTTTCTGTTTGGCTGGTCGGGGTGGTTTGGTTGTTGATGGATGATGGATCTTTCTTTTTTTCTTTCTCTCTCCTTTCCTTCACTCGTTGCAACAGGTCTTCTTTCTTAAATCTCTCTCCACACTTTTATCTTTCTTTTGGTTCTTGTTTAACAGTTGTCGTTTTTCTGGGGGACAGACTCAAGTAGATATTCTCATACTCACATACATACATAAATACCCATCATGCTCTCTCTAACAAGAAGCTTGAGAACCGCTGGTTCCAAAAGATTCTTCTCTTCATCCCTACAAAACAGACAAGTCATCACCCAATTCAATGATCTAAACGGTAAACAGGCCGCCTCTGCCATGACAAAGGACTACCACGTCATCGACCACGAATATGACTGTTTGGTCATCGGTGCCGGTGGTGCTGGTTTGAGAGCTGCCTTCGGTTTGGCCCAAGACGGTTACAAGACCGCTTGTATCTCCAAGTTGTTCCCTACAAGATCCCACACTGTCGCTGCTCAAGGTGGTATTAACGCTGCTCTAGGTAACATGCACCCTGATGAATGGAGATGGCACATGTACGACACTGTCAAAGGTTCCGATTGGTTAGGTGATCAGGATGCCATCCACTACATGACCAAAGAAGCTCCAGATTCCATTATCGAATTGGAACACTACGGTTTACCTTTCTCCAGAACCAAAGAAGGTAGAATCTATCAGAGAGCCTTTGGTGGTCAATCCAAAGATTACGGTCATGGTGGTCAAGCTTACAGAACCTGTGCCGTTGCAGATAGAACTGGTCACGCCTTGTTGCACACTTTGTACGGTCAATCGTTAAGATACGATACTCACTACTTCATCGAATTCTTTGCCATGGACTTATTGATGCACAACGGTGCCTGTGTTGGTTGTATCGCTTACAACCAAGAAGATGGTACTTTGCACAGATTCAAAGCTCACAAGACAGTTATCGCTACCGGTGGTTACGGTAGAGCATACTTCTCCTGTACTTCTGCCCACACTTGTACCGGTGATGGTTATGCTATGGTTTCCAGAGCTGGTTTACCATTGGAAGATTTGGAATTCGTCCAATTCCATCCTTCCGGTATCTACGGTTCCGGTTGTTTGATCACTGAAGGTGCCAGAGGTGAAGGTGGTTTCCTTGTTAACTCCGAAGGTGAAAGATTCATGGAAAGATACGCCCCAACAGCTAAAGATTTGGCCTCCAGAGATGTCGTTTCAAGAGCCATCACCATGGAAATCAATGCCGGTAGAGGTGTCGGTCCACTAAAAGATCACATGTTTTTACAATTGTCTCATTTGCCACCTTCTGTCTTGAAGGAAAGATTGCCAGGTATTTCTGAAACCGCCCACATTTTTGCCGGTGTCGACGTGACGAAAGAACCAATTCCAATCTTGCCAACCGTCCACTACAACATGGGTGGTATCCCAACCAAATGGACCGGTGAAGTCCTTAACGTTAACGAAAAGGGTGAAGACGTGGTTGTCCCTGGTTTGTTTGCTTGTGGTGAAGCTGCATGTGCCTCTGTGCATGGTGCCAACAGATTGGGTGCCAACTCCTTGTTGGACTTGGTTGTCTTTGGTAGAGCTGTTTCGCACACCATCAGAGATCAGATGAAGCCAAACCAACCACACATGGAACTACCAGCCGACATTGGTTTCGAATCCATCGCCAACTTGGACAAATTGAGAAACGCTGACGGTGACGTTGCCACCGCTGATTTGAGATTGGAGATGCAAAAATCGATGCAGAAGCATGTTGCCGTGTTCAGAGAACAGGCCACTTTGGATGAAGGTGTCAAGCAGATGGAGGTCATCGACGCCAAGTTTGAAAGAATTAAGACCACAGACAGATCCATGATTTGGAACTCGGACTTGGTGGAAACTTTGGAGTTGCAAAACTTGTTGACCTGTGCTAGACAGACCGCCACTTCTGCCGCTGCCAGACCAGAATCTAGAGGTGCCCATGCCAGAGACGATTTCCCAGATAGAAACGATGAAGAGTGGAGAAAGCACTCCTTGTCGTGGCAAAAGAAAAACGGTGACGACGTCAAGATCGGTTACAGAGCTGTCATCGCCACCACTTTGGATGAAAACGATTGTAAGCCTGTCCCACCTGCAAAGAGAGTTTATTAAGCTCAAAAATTATTACCTTTTTGTTTTTGTTTATTATCATTTAATTTTCTTCTTGTCTCTATAGTATCTCATCATCATAACATGTTGTTCTGACTTCTATTATTATTACTAGTTTTTTCTTCTTTTTTTTTTCTTTCTGTTCTGTTTTATTTCTAATTTTTTCTTATATTTATTTATATAGCTTTCATTAGTTAATTACGGCGTATCCTTTTTGTTACGGTTCACTCCCCACCTTTATTTTTATTTTGTTTATTCACCATATCTATTCCATTCCTATTTATATATATTTATTTTATTTATAATCAAATTTATTATCAATTGCAAATAAAAAAAGAAAAAAATATACACAGAAGACAGAAAAGAGGGATGACCTTTTCATGGATATTTAGTCCACTTGAATAAAGATTCTTTTGGATTGACAACTTCATTTTCATTCTTGGAATAAAGCAACCCGTTATCCACACCAGCAGCAACTAAAACCTGCGTCAAGAAGAAGAAATCTTCTTTAGATTTAAAACCTCTACTCCACCTCTCTTTAGCATCTTTCAATGCTTCTTCGAATGGGACGTACTCACGCTTGATTATAACACCATGAGCACTCTCGTACCTATCCAATACTTGCTGCCTCGTAACTTGATCCGAGGAAGTTCTAATCTTATCCGGTAAATTTGCAAACTCTCCAAAAGTGGCAAGGGATGCCAATACGTTCCCTAAATCGGTCAAATAGGTGGCATCGTACTTGTTCAACGGATCCCCAACGATGGTGGCCACTTTGGTATCGAAATTGTAACCTACACTGTTGATGTTCTCGTACAAGTACGATCCTTCAGAGGCAAAAGCAGATGTGATCACTTCAACTGTCTTAAAACCAACTTGCCTTGCCCTTTCAACGTGGTCGGTCTTAACCTTCATAAAACCAGGGAAAATCTTGATAGCTTCGTCCAATTCAGGCCCGTACAATGAAGGAATGTACAACTTTAAAGAGGACTTGGCGTACTTCTCACAAGCTTCCACTGGTCCATCAAACGAAGGGATGAGTGGACCAGCGTTGATGAAAATATGGGCACCTTGCAAGACCTCCTTAAAAGAATCCACATCGCTAGCATCTGCTTTGTAATATTTAACTAATTGGGTGTCTTTGTACTTTGATGGATCTCTGGTGATGGCTCTAATAGGTAGTTGAATCTTGCCAGCAAAAATCGTACTTTGTAAGGCGCCGAGCGTTGGCTTTCCAACGTGACCATTAGCACCATAGAGAACCACAACAGGTTTGGAGGTCATTTCTAAGGGATATTTGTGGTGTCTGTTATATTCAACAAAATTTCATAAGGCTCAAGGCCATAATTTTTTATTTTTTTTTGTTTTTTTTTTTTGCTTTATTTATAGTCACAGTTTAATTTGTTGAACCCAGATTCTAGGGTCCGTAACGTTGAAAACCAATTCCTTAAAATGGGAATCATTACTTGGTTGTATCATTCCACATGATCTGTTGTCACTAGTCCATTGCTAAAAGATTGTTTATCGCCTATATATATTACATGCATGTACTTTGTAGATGTCGGCTAGGTTTTCCGCTGCGTTATTCCCTAAATTGTCATTTATAAGAGATCTCTATAGGTTTGGGTCTTGCTAGCTTGTATCGTTTATGGTAGTTAACTCCTGCTCCTCGCACACTCACAAACTACGAAAGGATGATTCAACGTAAACAAGAAGAAGATTCGGTCTAAAAGGTTCAAACCATCGTCACAGAATGCTTGTGGCTATCAAATCAAAATAACCGCAGTTAGCTCTTTCGTTGGTTGACATACCAGGGCTTATAATAATCTAAACAATTTCTGAGTAGCTATAGAAATTTTCGAAAACTCCTAGATACTATTTTAATTTTCAACTAACGTAACTTCTTTGATCTGTCATCATGATTCTCTTAAAATTCCAAGATATTACAGTTAACGGGCAATTTAACTTATTTACCCGAGTTATTTATATTCACTTTCCAAAAATCCAGCATGTTCAATTAAAAGTCAGGAACGATTTAATAATAATAATAAATCTTAGATCGTTCCTTTCATTTCGTTATGGGAACTTTCTCGTTTGAGAAAAATTATTCATTCCCTTTTTTGGGAAGCCATAAGATAAAAATTAAATATTAGCAAAAAAAAGTGTACCAAGAGACGGCGTGAGGTTTTAAAATTTTTTAAGGGTACTTAGTCCATTTGAATAAAGATTCGTTTGGATTGACAATCTCATTTTCGTTAGCACTGAAAAGCAACCCACAGTCCTCACCAGCGGCAACTAACACCTGTAGCAAGAAGAAGAAGTCCCTTCTAGGGCTATAACCTTTGCTCCACCTTTCGTTAGCATCTTTCAACGCTTCTTCATATGGAATGTATTCACGTGCGATGGTGATGTTGTGTGCCTTTTCGTACCTATTCAAAATATCCTGTCTTGAAATTTGGTCCGATGAAACTCTAACCTTGTCTGGAAGTTTACTATAGTCATCAGCAGTGGCAAGCGAGGCTAGCACTTTACCAAGATCAGTCAAAAATGTGATATCATACTTACTTTCCGGGTCTCCAACAATGGTAGCGACTCTCGTTTGGTAGTTGTAACCAACCGAATAAATGTTTTCGTACAAGAAAGAACCTTCTGCTGCAAACGCCGACGTAACCACTTCGACAGTCTTAAAACCTGCAGCCCTTGCCTTCTTGGCATGGTCACTCTTCACACTCATGAAACCTGGGAAAAAATTTTCGATTTTATCCAATTCTGGACTGTATAGAGAAGGAATGTACAACTTCAAATCTTTAGCATACTTCTCACAAGCTTCAATTGGAACATCATATTCTGCCGTAAGTGGTCCAGCATTGATGAAAACATCTACATCTTTCAACACGTCTTTGAACGAATCCTTGTCGGAACCATCTGCTTTGTAGAATTTAACCAAGTGGGAATCTCTAAACTTTGATGGATCTCTGGTAATAGCCCTGATTGGCAATTGAATCTTACTAGCAAATGTTGAGCTTTCTAGTGCTTCAAGTGTTGGTTTACCGACAACACCACTTGTACCGTAGAGAACAACGACTGGTTTAGATGACATTTTGGAAACGTTAGAAAAATATTTGACCTGGAATATAGTTTGAGGGTGGATTCACAGCAAACGTGGAGAGGTAAACTTTTGTAGTAGAAGTGATCGAGACATAATTGATTAAAAAGATAATTTTTGCCTTATGACACCAAAGAGTGTCGAAGACCGATTATTTATACTCAAGCTGATGTAATTTGGTGGCACTGTCTCTGCCTTTGACCACAATTAACCGCGAGAAAAGCAACTCTGCAAAGTCCGAGAAGTATCTCGAAATTCGAATCGTATATATAATATATATATATATATAAATTTATACATTGCAGGTATATTACTGTCGTTACTTATAAAATATAAATTGTTATATAATGCTGCCTGGTTATAGTTTATAATATACTTAGCATAATGGCATTCATTCATTGATTTGAATAAGATTAGTAATCATTACAACCTACGAAATATATGTGTGTGCTGCAAGGTAACGTTGTAGTATCGGCGATGCATATAGCATGTAGAGTAGGAGGTGGGGTTGACCTGCGTCTTTACGTAAATTGCCGAATTTGTAACGGCGATGATGCTCATTCTTTGCTCGATTACTCATATATTACGCCATGTTTGTGGATTGTTTCGTTCTTTACCTGGTTACACGATGGTTGATTAAATATATAAATTACATATAGGTTATATCTGATGATCAATGGGTAATATTTCCAGTTTGAATGAGACATATTTCCATAAAGACTTTAAACAGCATCGGTTGCGATATTGGATGTATTCGATGGGTGTAGAAAATCGCGAGGGAGCAGCACTTTCCATATGTGTTATCCACCGATCTGTATTAATTGGTAGTGCAAACGCAATCTGTGCATCTGATGAACGGTTGCCAGTTTGGTCTTTTCAGATCGGTTCGGCCATTGGTGCAAGTTAGTTGAGTTAAACGGAGAATAAAGTCGGCAATATAAGCCAGACGACTTAGAAATTTTGAAATTGATACTGTGTACGTGTATGGAGAACTTTTTCTTCCTAACGATTGTAGCATCAAGTGGGAATTTAGTATCTATCATAAGACTTATTGCATATGGAACCGAAAATGATTATCGTCCTCAATGATATCCAAGGAATTAGGGCATGTTGGATAGTGAGGTTTATAAATTCTTAATTTGACAATTTACATGCTATATCATCACCAATACTCCTCCATCAACAATTTGAAATCCATACAGCAGGCAAATCGGTTAGATGAGTTTTTAACTTTTGAAGGTTCGGTTACAAATTGCTATTAGCATTCCGCAGGTAACCATTGCATAGCAAATTTTAGGTGTGGGACCCACACAGCAAACCCAATTCATTAAGTACCAAACCATCTGTGGTGGAAGAATATTTCTAAAGATGGCGTGTTACTTATAAGCAACATTTAGAAGATTCTGAACAGTTCCGAAAACAAACTGAAGATTTATTAAAACAATGAGACGACTGCTTTCTGAAAAGGGTTAGGGTCATTTTTAAATAACGAACTTGACCTCCAAAGAGAAATTGTAGAAATGCAAAAAGTGGGACTTATAAAAATTGTTTCTAATTGAAAAGTACAACTCCAGTGATGGTTTAAATACATCTCCAGGTCAGTATAGCAGCTTGTTGTATCCACTTAATCCGTGTCAAAGACTAAAAGTGTGCGGCTAAAAAAAAAAGGGAGTTGAAATACAAATTAGTTCAACGTGCGGCTCAGAAAAGTTGCTCGCGGGTTTTTTGAAAATTTGATCGATTTCACAACCAGACATTATCGATTTGAACAATTTAACCATCACCACAAATCAAACATACAATTCAGTTTCAATCAAACAGCATTCCATCGTGTACAGCATGTTTCAACTCTCCATAATATCGGACCTCCTTCGAATCCCTCCACATTTATTTCACCTGCCTACAGATGAAGCTATCAAATCCGAACTCAACATCAAATACTCAAACAAAGTGATCCACAAATTGGGTCTAGTAGTCTCCATATGGGACCTACTTGAAATCCAAGACGGACTGCTGAAACCAGGTGATGGTGCCACTTTCATAAACGTCAAATTTAGAGCCGTTGTGTTCAAGCCTTTTGTAGGAGAGGTTCTCACAGGATGGATCGAGAAATGTACAGAGGAAGGTATCAAAGTCAACATGGAATTCTTTAACGACATCTTCATTCCTAAAGTGTACCTATTCGAAAACTCAAAGTATTCAGTTGATGATAACGCATGGATTTGGGAGATGGATGAGGAGAACAAGTTGTACTTGGATGTCAACGAGAAAATCAACTTCAGAATTGAAGGTGAGGTGTTCACCGATGCCAAACCTAAAGGTCCTGACAATTCAGCTAATGAGTCCATAGCAGTGGGTAAGACCAACGGTAATGCTGATCCAGCAGCGACAAACGGTACCAGTCAAGAATCAGCAAACGAACCCCCTCCTTTTGCCCTTATTGCAAGTTGCCAAACCGATGGTATGGGCTGTTGTAGTTGGTGGTAAAATAGAGCAAAACAAAGCATATATTTGTACATTAGTTTATTCCTTTTATAATTAATTTAATATCGAAAATTATAAAATCAAAAGATAAACTTTAAAAGTAATGAATATCAAGTATAAAAGGCATACTATAAGATGAGGGGAAAAAAAAAAGAAATGAAACATTAGAAATGGTTGGGAGTGGGGACGGGGAAAAACAAAAATCAACAAAAACGCAAAAAGAAAGGTTCTCTATCATACATTAAATAATTCAACAACATTTTGTACACAAAAGTAAAACTAGTTATATTGCATATATCTACTTGTCGAACTGAACTTCATGTTACCTTTAATGACTTTCTCAACGGCTTTCAAGAAATCTTTCTCCGTAGCAACCTTTCTTCTCGATCTGATGGCGAACATACCTGCTTCAGTACACACCGATCTCAATTCTGCACCAGTAGCGTTGGGACACAATCTTGAGATAAGTTCCCATCTGATGTCTCTATCACAGGACATCGACTTCGAGTGAATTCTGAAGATATTGGCTCTACCTTCTAGATCTGGGAGCGAGAACTCCACTTTTCTATCGATTCTTCCTGGTCTCAACAATGCAGGGTCCAAAGTGTTTGGTCTATTCGTGGCAAACATCACCTTGATGTTACCTCTAGGATCGAAACCATCCAACTGTGTGATCAATTCCAACATGGTTCTTTGCACTTCGTTGTCACCACCAGCACCGTCATCGAATCTGGCACCTCCAATGGCATCAACTTCATCAAAGAAAATGATGCATGCTTTCTTCGTTCTGGCCATCTCGAACAACTCTCTCACCATTCTGGCACCTTCACCAACGTACTTCTGAACCAATTCGGAACCAATGACTCTGATGAAAGTGGCGTCGGTTCTGTTGGCCACTGCTCTTGCACACAACGTCTTACCTGTACCTGGTGGACCGTATAGAAGAATACCTTTAGGAGGATCGATACCTAACTTGACAAATCTCTCTGGAGATAGCAATGGCAATTCGACAACCTCCCTTAACTTTTCAATCTGTTCTTTGCAACCACCAACATCGCTGTAAGTCACATCTGGTTTTTCCTCCACAGTCATCATCGTCACGCTTGGATCAATTCTAGGTGGTAGAGGCAATTGAATCTCGTACTTGGTTCTATCGACACCAACTCTCATACCTTCTTCGATATCGGTAGGAGACACTCTCTCTCCTAAACCAACAACGAATTTGGCGATCTGTTTGATATTGATAACATATTTCGATTTTTCATCCGGTTCTGTGTTTGGTTGTGCAGCACTCGTGGTTCCATCATCGGCAGCCCTTATGATCTTGGTACATCTTGCCACTTGTAAAGGTTGTTCTTCAGACATTCTCTTCTTGTCGGCCAACACATCCCATAGGTTCGGACTTGACAAACCGGTATCACTCTCCTCAACACCAATCTTCTCTTTTATTCTGTTTTCGACCTCTTTTAAATCCTTTTCGATGGATTTGATGGATTGGTTGTATGGAGCTGCACCGTATGTCTTCAACACCTGGATATCGCCCTCACTCAATGGGGCAACGTTATCGTCCTTCTTGTCGGTGTCGTCGTCATCGACAGGCTTCTTGTATTTTTCCCAGTCGTCTTTCGGAGCCATCTTGACAATTTCTATATTCTAGTTATTCTTGCCGATATTTCAAGCACAATTGAACAGATCAAGCTCTGGGAAACAGACAAAAGGCTACTTTAGAAGATCGCCTGTGTTTTTTGCCTTCGAAAAGTCGCCATCTCAGTGTGTGCGCGCAGCGAGGGCACCACCTCCACCATTCCACGTAATATATTACATAATCGCTGGATTCCCCATCCATTCTTGTTGCACCATCAAGTAGACCTTTTCGTATTATTTATTATATATATATATATGTATATGTATACAACTCTACTTTTTCACTCGTTCAACACCTTCACTAGCAAGTTGTAACCTTTGTTTTCGGATTGATCGCCCAAATCCATCTTGTCCAACTTCAAAGACTTCAAGAACTTCTTGGCCTCTTTCTTCTCTTTATTACTCTTACAGGAATCGACAATAGCCACCACAGTGAACGACGTTTGGTTGTTCATGATCCATTTACGTAACAAATCGGTATCCTCACCCAGATCGAACAACTCGCTTGCAAACTTCACGGCAAATTCGTAACCCAAACCGGCACCTTCCAAAGGCATGATCTTCTTCTCCTTGACATTGAATTTACCACCTTGGATCACAGTCTTCAACAATCTTGGAACAAATGGTTTGGCCAGTAGGTGTTCCTCGCTGTCTATATCACCTTTTACAACATCAATCAAGATTGTTAAAAGTTTCTCTCTAAATTCAGAGACGAGATCAGGGAAGTCGTTGTTCAACAGAACTTCCATTACGAATTGGCAACCCATGTTGTCGCTGAAGATCTCGTATGGAGCATCGATCACCGTCTGGTAAAACACCGGTAGGTAAGCTTTCAAGACTTCTTGTCTTCTGGTATCCAATGGCTTCTTCGAGGTAGCGGTGGATAGCTCCAAGTACTTGTTTAGATCTTTCAAAACACCTGGGGCAAAGTAGGATTTGTCAAGGCCGTTCAATAGATAAATGAAAGGTCTTCTTGAAAACTTATTTGTGATGAGTTTAGCCATGGATTCCTTGTATTCACCAGAAAAAGTCTTGTTCACCAACACGGTATCATCAACAGTCATAAAGATCACTTGCAAAACAGTCTGACCGTGTTCATTGGTAGCCAACGCGCTAGCGTGAGATTTTAAACCTTTCAAAATGTTCTTTCTCTCTTTGGCGGTAGCTTTGGCAATTAAAGTACATGCAACTTCACAACCTTCAGGGGTGTGGACAAGCTCAGCCACTTGGTCTTGCAATAGTTCGATAAACTCTCTCACTTCTTCACCATCGAAGATCTGGATGTATTCTCTCATTGCAGCGTGCAATATTTGGAAACCGGTAGAACCTTTCTCAACGGAAGCCTTAATTGTGGTGACCAAGTTCGTGGCGATCATCTTTCTCTTTTCGCTTGATTCGGCACATGTCTGTTTGATGTCTTTATCATCACCAGCATTTCTGAAAAATGCGTATTCGGCACCCCAGAATTCTTTGATCATCTGTTGCTTCTGTTTGGCAGTTGCATAGAGAACGTATAAGTCTTCAACAACGTAGGCACCTTCCCTATGTCTCATCAACTTTCTGAGTTTACCATGTAATTCAGATAAGATCAGTTCTCTAGATTCTTTGGATCCATAGTGCAATAACTTCACCAACAAATACTTACCGTATGACGAAGTAGCCAAGTTGTAGAAGTTACCTTTTAAAGCTTTGGTGATCACATCTCTTCTCTCTCTCGAACAGTACTTGACTAAAGTTTGGATGATTCTGGATGCATCGTGCTTCAAGACAAGATCACCAATGACGTCTTTCGATAGTTCCCAAAGTTCGTCACATAGCTTGTTTCTTATATCTTTAGGTAAAGGTGGGTTCTTAACTCTTAACTTTTCCCATATTTTCTTGATGTTTTGAACTTCAGCTCCAGACTTTCTCTTCAATTTTCTTTCATTCAACAATCTTTTCTGTTCTTCATGCTGCTCTTTAGATGTTTTCTTGTTTTCATCGATAGCTTGTTGTTCTTGTGGTTCTTCATCTTCATCTTCTTCAACGTTATCCAATCCGTCTTCGGATTGCTGCTTCTTATCGGTGTTATCCAATTCATCTTCGGATTCTGACATTGAAGAATCATCAGCATCATCTAAATCTGACTCGGAATCTGAAGCTGAAATATCAGATTCGGATTCGGATGCTGAGACGTCTGATTCTGAATCTGGTTCTGCAACGATCGCAGCTTTTTTTGAAAACTTGGCCTTCTTAGAAGAAGGCTGTTTGGAACTCACTGATTCAGCAGATCTCTTTGGTTGTTTCACAGCCATTATATCTAAGTAATATCTAGTCGTATTGTATATCAAAACGGGATATTCCAATTGCTAGAGTACTGAAAATTTTCAATAAGCATATATAACATTTAAAAGCTAAAATAAATATTTAAAAAAAAATTTATTTAGGAGAAAAAAAAAAATTAAGAAAATTTTCAGATTATGTAATAGATTAGAAATTTATGAGCCGCACAATGCTTACAGAGAACAGAAAAGGGGCCAATCGTCGCCGGGTAACCTTTCTTTCTGCGACGGTTTCGTCTGTTGTGGATGTTTTATGAATAGTTTCAGCTTTATAGGCTTTTATTTCAATTTGAATTTCGATGTCATTCATTTTGACAGATTAATTGCATTTTCACAACGTTGAGAAATATTAGAGTGGTATCAAAAATGTTTTGTAGATTGTAAACATCAACTTCTCTTTCGTCAAAATACTGCGATTTTTACAAAAATTTTTATCCTTGACAAATCAACAATTTTTCTTCATTAACTTCTACACTAAAAGTACAAATCACTAGCTATAACATTTTACAAGCCAAACTTCTTGACAAATTCTACAGTCTGCGGGTTTTGATACTCTACTAACTTGTTCGATTTTGGGTCTGCAGTTCTCACAAAGGAATCGAATCCAACTTTGAACAGTGCATCGTATTCGTCTTTGCTTAATTTTTCAAACTTTGCCATCTCAGAGTTAATCTCAGAGGTAAACTCATCGACCAACTGTTGGGATGGGTTCAATATCTCTTCATAAGAAAGAGAGTCCAAATGGTGCCTGTTTCTTTCCATGACTTTCAACACACTGATGTACTCAGGGTCTAGGTAGAAGAAATCGCAAACATTGGCTGAAACATGTTTTGCATCCGTTGGCGCAAGCTGCTTAAAGTCAAGGAAGTGTCTTCTTGGAAGACACTTATCAAGAGCTAAAAATTGGGTAGGTTTAGTTGGCACTTTGACCTCTTCTTTAGAAACAGAAACCTCTTCTTCAGATTCAAGATCAGATAGGTCAAGTGCAATTTCATCTTTGTTGACAGCAGCAGCTGATGATGAGTTATCTGGTTCTGTGACATCTTGTGGCATCTCTGTACTGTTTAATTCACCATCTAGTTCATCGTCATCTAAATCGAGTTTTATTTCATCGTTGTTATTTTCTTGTTCCAATACCACATTGCCTTGTCCAACTTTCAGCTTTTTAAATCCATCATCTTCAGTAACGGATGCACCTCTTTTCTTTTGGGACGTGGTATCCCATCGCACTGTTGCTTTGAACATCACGTGCAAATGGGCACTGAACCAATAAGTCGGTCTCAAGTGAACCATCAACTCTCTTAATGGAACTGAACCCAATTCTCCCTTTGCTATATCCGTTTTGAAGAAAGGTTTCTTGCTCAACAAGTAATTCAGAGAACCATGCTTGTGGATTCCTTGAGGCCAATCATGCGACACAAACACCGAGTCCTCCACAGGAGTCAACAATCTTAGCCTCAAATAGTCGTCCTTTCTATAGTGGTAGATCGATCTCAAAGCAGATCCCATGAATGGGAACCGTTCCTGGTTCAATTTCATGAAGTTGTGCTCGTTATAGATGCCAGATATACCGGTGATCTTCAAACCCCTGTACCAAATGACTCCAGTTTTACCCAAGTAGTATATGCGCGGAGCGACAAACCCACCGTGTTTCAACTCTGTTAGGTAGTTGGACGCCTCGTGGTTACCACCGATGAAGATTGTAGGTACTGGTGCCTTTCTCTTGCCGCTGTAGTAGTCGTGGAAGTCACCCATCCTCTTGTACTTGGGAGGCACAGCCAAGCAGTTCATGTCAGCGTGGTTGCGGAGACTTTGAAAGTCACCACAGATGATCAACAACTGCACATCTTTGGGTATGCGTGAGTAGATGGAGTTGAGCTCTCCGTGGCAGCAGCCTTCGATGGCCACGTTCAACAGCGATAGATTCTTGTGGGCCATCCCAGTGCCGATGGAGGGACGGTAGAGGATAACTTAGAAGGCGTTTAGAACGGGAAAACGGTTGGAAGAAAAAAGCACAGAGCGAAAAATTCGCTTTGAGAACGACGAATTTTATTCAATCTGCCGTAATTTTCTCCACAGTGGCTGTCTCTTTATCTGTCTCCTTTTTAGGCTCCGTTTTGGCTGCCCTACTTCAGTTGCCTGTCTCTGTCTTCCGACCTACAACCCTTCCTCTGCTAGACACTCGCTCTTACCGATACCACTAACACTACTCCCATAGCAGAAGTAACTATGTCCCAAGAGGTGCCGACGTCCACCCACCCAGGCCAGGTCTTCTTGAAAGACCTGCCGCTTGTAGTGAGACTCATCGACAAGTACAACAACCCGAAACAAGGTGGCTCGAAATCCATCCTGTTCAAACAGCAAAACTTGCAGTTGCTGGTCTTAAAATCTGATTGGATCGACAACTTCACAGATTTGCAGAAATTACAACTTCAACAATCTTTGGACCCGATATTCTTCCAAACGCAGGACCTACTATGGAAGTTTTACAACACCGAGGCACAGTTCCTACTGAAACTGATAAACTTACGCAACAACCATTTGGCCAAGCTAATGAAATCATCCCCCAATTTGACAGAAGCGAATGTTGCGAAAGAGACGCTCACCATGTTGATTAAATTGTACATTCCTTTCGTTAATAGCCTAACAGAGGCCTATACTTACCGCTCCTTTATTAACTACAATTGGGTATTCAAACAACTGGCAGATTTGTTATGCAGTGCGTATTTACTCTGGCTCCCCTTTATAAAAGCGCTTCTGAAATTGCAACAAGTCGTTGGAGTTGATCCAAAGTACCAAAATGAATCAAAAGAAGTTTCAAATGAACCTCAATGGACAGAAACGTTAATCAACTCTGTATCCAACCATTTCGACAAATTGAGAGCCATGCTATTGGAGAACGACTCGACAACCACAAATATCAAGATGCGATCGATGTTTTTCAATTTGGTTTACGATTATTCAAGGTTAGGAAGATGCCTACATTTGTTATGTAACCGCTCTCAGTATATTAAAAATCAAATGAGAAGCAACCCCGATGACTATGTATACCACTTCTACAAGATGAGCCCGATTGTCGAAAAGTCTTCACAACCTGCGAGGTTCAGTGCTTTGGCATTTTATAAAGGAGAACAACTTAAAGTTTCAATGTCCGATCTTTACATACTGTTGTCATCTCACGACGGCAAAAATAGAATCATCAAGAATCCATTGAGATTGGATGCCATCGACCGAACCAAGAAGGTCGATATGCTTACGATGAAGTTGACCTTAATTAATGGTGATGTATGTGAACTCAAATTCGAAGCACCGGAGATCCTGCTTTCCTTTAAGAGCCATCTAAAATCTAACCTCAATACCCTCAATATGACTTTGAAATTTATCATGGCTGATAGAGTTTTAAATTTCAATTCGCTGTTTGGATTTCAATTGAATTCTTTACCCGATGTGAGAACCACTTCCGACTGCAAATTTTCTATCGATGGAACATTGTTGGATTTGCGTAGCTACTTCCCTGCCAAGTTGTCGAAAGAAACTTGCAACTTGATCCAGGACTTGACTCCAATCACAGCTTATAAGCTAAGAACAGAAGACTTAGAAGAATACGACATAATGCTAGTATACAGTCGATTGATTATCTTCCTGGCATGTTCTAAAGGTGTCATCCTACCCCACGAGCTGGGATACAGGGAACAGTTAATTGTTCCACTGTTCAAAATTAAAAAGGTTGATTTTAGCAACAACTTGTTGACTTTCATCGGTAACGAATTCATCGAGTCCTGGCTAGTTCCTGAAAACAGATTTGATTACTGTAAGTTGCGTTTCAGTTTCAACCAATGGGATACCAAGAGAGAGAAGAGCAGAACTTTCGAAATCCCAAATTTGATAGACCACGCTAAAAATTCCGCCATCACGCCAAAAGTCGGCTCGTTGTCGATCAACTTCTGCAGGATCCAACACATTCCTTTGGATTGCCAGACGTTCGCCAGGTACAAGTTGGAGAACGACCTCCCCGACGAGCTATCTGGTGACATGAGACAACAGGAGTTGATGTACCAATTGTACCATAGGAGCTTTGTATTTTATATCAACCTGTTGAGGTTGAAGAACTGGTACCTTATCAAGTTGTGCGATTATAACTTGATATACCTAGACGAGATCAACATGTCGATCGACTCGATCAACTCGCTAATCAACTTCTACTCCAATTTCGTGAACGTTGTCACGCAGTACTACAAAAAGAACCTAATAATGGACAGGAACATATTGATGTACGAGCTGGAGGTGTTGTTGGAGTTTTCGGGAAAATTTTTTAACAGGACTTGCAAGCAGTTGTTCGAGCTGGTCTACGTTCACAAAGTGAGAGGTTTCTCGGAACTGTCCAAAGCAGAAGTTAACGGCTGGGTCGACTATAGATGGGCAGTCAAGAGTAAAGATTTCACCAAGATGTTTTCTATGTATGCCACTTCAACTTACTCATTGATAGTGAACATTGATAGGGACAACAAGAGCGTAATTTCGTTAATTACCAAGTTACAAGAGCACTGCGATAAAGTGTCGAACGATTCGAACCTAGTCAAAGATATAACTATATAGGGTGTGTACCATATTTACGTGTAGGTAGGAGATCATATTGTTCTATACGCAAACTTCGCACAGGAAAGTAAAAGTCCCGTTTAGTTCCCAAACAATACTATTTCTTGGAATTATTGTCGTTGATGGCCATAATTTTGGCAATGTTATCTGCGATCTTCGCTATAACCTCTGAACTGTCCTTCTCAAAGTCTTTTAACAATAGCTTATATCTAGCCCAATGCTGCAATAGGAAGTAGGGACCTATCAAAGCGTCCAATGAATGCACGAGCACACCATCACTGTACCTTCTATGCTGCTGCTGAAGCGGCTGATGATGAAGATGGTGCTGTCTATTCACGGACATCGTTCTTTTAGTGATGGATCCAAGAGAACTGTCCGATCTCGACAAGGCGGTGAAATCCACCAAACTCGTCTTGAAAGTCTCCCTAACGACACCTTCACAAAGCTCTCTGAAATTCGACTCATCGTCGTTGTACAAGTTAAGGCACTCCACTATCCACTCGCTGAACTCTTTCCAATGAGGTACAATACCTTCAATCATCGTGTCCAACTGTCCGATCAAATCAGCTGCGTCCAATATCATGTTGTTCGTGATGGTATCCGTTATCGAGTTCACGAACCCAGAAAGGGCTTTCACTATCGCACAGAATTGCAAATCCGATTTGCTGTTCAACAGGGACACTCCGTCCATTTTGGACTCTAAAGGAGTCACTATCTGAATCCGTAAAGTCAATATATTGGATAAGAAATTTGTCACAAAAGTGTAGATTTCAAACAACTGGAACTGGGTCTTCTTCATCGAGTAAACGTCCAGCATCTTCAACTCCAAATTGTCCAGGTGCCAAAACTCCCCAAAAGTGGTATTCGTACGGTAATAGTACTTCAATTCAATGCCCCGCACTGTTTTTACCTGTAAATAGGAAGCCGGTTTGTGAACAAGGTAGTACTCTCGCATTATTTGGATGGGGAGTGGGAGTGGACCTGAAACGTAAGGTTCTTCATCGAGGTCTTTCTCCTGATATTGAAGGCTTGGCGTTGTACTGATGATGCTGTTCATCGTACTGCGAGCCAATAGATGTGGTCTGGGCGAAATCATGGTTGTTTCAGTTGAATTTTACTGTTTTGGTTTAGCACAACCCAGAGATGGAGATGGTGATAGTTATATGGGAAGATGTGGAGATATGGGTTTAAGCGTCGGTGCCGCGCTGACTAACCGATTAGAAATCATCTTACCCTTTTTCATAACAGGTGGATGAACTCCCTGATACCACCTTCAGTGTTTTCTCTTTGCATATATTTGCAGCCTACAACCTTACAATTACCTTGCGTTTGTCCTATTTATCTCTTTTCTCTTTATTTGCTTCCAGAATTTACATCCATGTTTGCATTCGAATGCATCCTGACAGCGAAACTGCTAAAACGTTTAAAGTTGACCCCCCCTATAAAACAAAGCTATAGCTATGATGCATACACCGACAAACGACTATACTTAGATCAGCGTAAGAATAATCATCATACGTATAATTACGTATAACTATAACTTTGTTATAGACTGTGCGCTTTTCAATTACTAAAAGCATCTCCTTCCCTGACCCAGCAACGCCATTCAAATAACCTGTTGTTGTTCGATCGTTCTGCTTGCTATCAAGTTGCCACCAACCATCATCTGGCCTATAAATTGTTAAAAAAACACAGCTTGCTACTTGTCTATCGCTTCTTGATTCAAATCCGCCTGTTTAAGTGTCATTTTTTATCGGCTTCCATAATAATCTGTAGCTGGCAGACAGACAGACCACAGTCATATCTTTTATCGAAAAACATGTATGCCCATATCTGACAATGCTCTAACTCACCTGTAACACTAGAGTCCATATTTTGATAACTCAAAATCTTCGAGGCTTTTCAATACCTCTCCGAATTCTCCATTCACACCAACCAAATCGGCAACTTCTTTCTGCGAAAGCAAACTCAACGCGTTTGGATCAGGAACCCAGACGACGTACGATCCTGCTCTCTTACCTGAAATAAACCCAGCAACGGCATCCTCAAATATAAGGCACTCCTCAATCCTGATATTTTCTACAATTCTTCCATTCTTTCGTAAACGCTTGTTCAATTCGTCCAATCCTAACCACCATATGAAAGGCAACGGTTTACCCTTCCCCCTGATCACCTCGTTGTCACCAGTGATAACGGTCTTGAACCTCTTGAAACATTGCTGCAAATGCCTCGTCTTCAACCCCAACTTGTATGCATCACTAGAGGTACATATTGCAATGGGCACACCTTTGTCGTCCAAAGCTTTGATCAACTCCAAGGCACCAGGCATGAGCTTCACCGTTGGCCAAAGCTCTTCCTGTTTTTTAGAAACCAATTTGTAGAACTCTTCAGCTGTCGTCTCTTGTATTCCCATGGATTCGATCAATGTTTGTGAAGCTTGTAATCCAGGCAAGCCTTGTATTTTTATCTTGTGTTCCCATGTTAAACCTTCAGGACGGTTGAACCTTGGCGATTGCAAGACAGCTGTGAATGCAACTTGTGACACGGCTTCGGAGTCGATTATGAGCCCGTCTACGTCAAACAGGCAGGCTTTTATCTTCTTTGGGATGGTCATCGATGAAGATTAATGATACTTGTAGGTTGTGTATCTGTGAATTTACCAATAATGAAGACTATTTGCAGAAGCTTCACACAGGAACGAATAACTGGCAAGATGTTCAGAACACATCGCCATACAATCACGTTTACCAATGAACGTTGTACTTTTTGGCGTTAATTCCAATTACGTAATATATCTCAATTTGGTGCACTAATGCTACATGGATGGATCGTACTTATAAGAACTATATTAGAATTACACACGTCACTTCTTCTTGCCAAAGAAGGACATCAAGCTTGCTTGTTTCTTGGAGCCTTTACCCGTATCTTTCTTCTTGCTAGGCACCTCCACCATGTGCTTCTTAGGAGCGGGTTTGGCAGCCTGTTGTTTCTTTGGTGCTGCCGTCACCACCTCTTTCTTGCGTGTCACCAAGTATCCATCTTCATCATAGAAAGATTCAGTGGTTGGTCCCGAATCTTCGTCCATTTTTTGTTGCACTTGAGCTGCTGGAATGTCTGGTTCTTTATTATTATCGGAAACAGATGTCGACGTGGAAGATGCCATTAACGGTTTTTCCCGTTCCGGGATGGCAACAACATCCACATCGATGGTATCCTTTGCAGGTTCTTGCGTTGATGGTACAGAATCATCAAATGTGAAGTCGTCGTCGTCATCGAACATTTTAGCCAACTCTTCTTTCCGCTTAGCTTTCGCTTCGTCTTCTTGCTTCTTCTTCAATGCTCTAGCTTCATCTTCCTGCTTCTTTTGCAATGCTTTCGCATCATCTTCTTGTTTCTTCTGCAATGATTTGGAAATGGAATTGGATGCTTCTGTGGTTTCCAATTTCTGCTTCTTCTTCAACGGCTCATTCTCATCATTGTTACCCTCCACATCAGCTTTATTCTTCTTTGGCTCGGTCTTAGGTCTTGTAAACGATATGGTCTTCTGTCTCTTGTCCTCAGGAGCTGCAGAATGTGACTTCCTTTGACTGCTGCTGTTGCTGTTGCTGCTCTTTTCAGGAACTGGTGTATTGGTCTTTGTCGGCTTGATAGGCTCACTCTTGGCAGTTGATCTCTCTATAGGTCTTTCAGTCTGCAATGACTTCTCCACTTTTGTATCACAAAATTCATCTGCAGTTTCAGCAACAGGGCACTCTATAATACCCCACTTCTGCATGTTTTCTGGTGTATAATTGGAATCTAGTACCTGGTTGACAGCGACAATGTTATTGAACGACAACTTGTCGTTTGAGTTCAAACTGTAGATATGACAACTGTAGATCGAATCAAACAACTGCTTGCAAGATTCCAACTCCGAATCTAATACAACTTTAACCATGTTAGTTTGACCTGATGTGCCGGTGATCACAATTCGGCTCGAAAGTTCGGCGCGTTCGGGTTTGAATTGGTCATAGTAATCTTGGAGAAGTTGTTTGGAGTTGTTGTTCGTTATGTTGAGTTGCCTCGATAGACTCTTATAGGTGACCGGTTTGTTATCCAAAAACAAGTTTTTGGAAATGAATTCAAAATGACTGTGCGACATAATTCTTGGTGATAGAACAGTAATTGGTTGAGATCACACCATATCAGGAGAGATAAGTTAGGAGATAAAACTGTACAAGTTGAATCTCCAATGAACATCAAGATTCAAGAACAGGTACGCGTCGTTTGACGTGAGGATGTAACGCCGATCGACGCAGAAAATTGGGGACGACGAAATTAAGTTGCATGTATTTCAAAGTCAGCCACTGATATATATTAGACATCTATATCTAGTTTTTGTACTTCAACAATCATTTGTCATCCCTCTTATCATATACATATATACATAATCATGGTTGAATTGGACTGGAACAACATCCCGAAGGATCTTTGTCCCGTCTGCAAGACTGACAAATATCTCTCTCCATCATTACAATTCAAGATAAATCCAGAATGCTATCACAAGATCTGTGATTCATGTGTGGATAGAATCTTCTCATTGGGTCCTTCCCCATGCCCATATCCGAACTGTGGTAAGATTCTAAGAAAGAACAAATTCAAGACTCAGATCTTTGATGACATCGAAGTGGAAAGAGAATGTGATGTGCGAAAAAAAGTGATGAGTGTTTACAACAAGAAAGAAGAAGATTTCCCAACTTTAGAAGCGCATAATGCATATTTAGAAGAAATCGAAGATTTTGTTTACAAGCTATTGAATAAGATTGATGTGGAAGAAACCGAAGAGAAGTTGAAGGAGTATTCCATTCAAAACAAACAATCGATCGAGTTGAACAACTCGAGAAAAGATCAAGAGTACGAGAAGTTCATCAGAATGCAAAACTTGGAGAAGAGATTCAAGCAAGAAAGAAACAAGATCAACAGACAGATCATCAAAGAAGAACAAAACTTGAAGAATTTGAGCAAGATGGCTATCATTGACCAACTCCAACACTCCACTGGTGGTGAGAACGATGACCCTGACAAGATCATTTCCAAAGTGAAGGCTACAATGTTACAGGAGACCAACAAACTCAAGAAGAAATTGCAAGATTTGGAAGCGAAGTACAACAAACAGAAACAACAGTTGTTCAAGACCGGTTCGTTGCAAGATAAAGATGAAATTCAAGAAGTTGTGATACCGTTCACTCCATTCAACGGCGATCGTATGGTGCCTACGCCGTTCCACTTTCTTGATGCCAATTATAAAGATCCATATATGGTGAAACTGATCGATGACATCCAGTACACTGCTGGTGGTTACAAGTTAGAGAACTATTTCGAAAGGTCGTTGAATGAGGCTTTCACTGGGTTAAATTGTATAGTGGAGGAGGAAAAATCATTTTAGGATAGTAATTGTTTGCTTTTTTTTTCTCTCTCTTTTGACAATCGGCATTATTTAGAATGTATATTTTAATGAAACGAACGAATTAACGAAGATCTGATAATGTAAGGAAAAACCTTGTATTTCTGCCTCAATGTATGGTGGGGGTATAATGTGGAACAATATCCTCGTCCTTTGGGGTATGAGTTTTGACCAGTGCTGGTCTAATCGCATTGTGTGAAGTTCAGTCGCCACTCAGATCTATGTTATCTAGTACAGTAACGTAACAATATCAGAACATTCATTCTTTGTCTTTTACTTGTTACAGCAACTTTCACAACTTATCTGATTTATGGATGAAAAAACATCATATTTGGCCATTTTCCTATCTGTATCTTTCGAACGAAGTTGCTGGAAGGATCTAGAGTTTGTGGCTATCAGTGTTTGAACAGAAACACCACCATGAGGAATAACAAAGAATTCCAATACTCAGAGGGTACATACGCATAGATTAAAAGTGTTGAAAGCACCTTTAAATACAGTCTGTCTTTTTTCAGAAGATCATCTGCAATTGGAGATTCAAAATTGATTAAACCGTTCAATTTGTAAGTCAAAGTTCATTTAATGAGCTACTAACCGATTAGTTTATACAATATTTCTCAAGACACCAACTTATAGTGATGGCGATATCACTAGGTGGAAAGTTTGATAGTTGTTGGTAGAACTATATCTGGTAGGGGGGGAAGGGGAAGTCAACTTCAACAAATCTGTAATTGTAATGTATCTTGAACACAACATCAGTTGATTCAATGCGTCGGTTCTTATCACATTGACTATTTATATATATAGTCACTCCCAACAAAAAAAACATAGAACATGCTGTTCAAGCATCTTTCGGACTTTGGTGATTAACACCACCATACAAATTCAAAAAGGTGCCAACAAATTCTAGCAAAATCCAGTGACCAAAGCGGCTCAAAAGCTCGTATAAGCATGTTTGGTATGAACAATCGAAGATCTTGTCGAATATTATTGTAGTTAATATTCTGTGACATCAGTCCAAAATACTTGCCATATTGATAAAATTACAAGTTGTACCTCTCTGTATCCTGTGTGCCAATTCTGTATAACCAACAACATGAAAGTTCACATATCAAACGTCAGATTTTAGTGCAACCATCTATAGACTGTATATAATACATGCATGTAAATAGTTCGTATATCACCATCTGTTAGCCATGCATTTAAAGTTATCGCCATTTTGGCACACCCCAGAAGTGGATTTATAAGCACGGCTTCGAATTGTGAAATTCTACGGGGCAGAAATTCCTCGAATTTGGAGTGAGCAGTGAGCACTGCCATTGAGCACCGAGCAGCCAAACGCAGGGATCCCTCCTACCATACTAGTATTGTCCCAGTGGTACAACGTTGCACTTCACTGGTTGGGTTATGCTGACCAATGTCCGATTTGTAACATTTCAAAAATCATTAACCACTAGAAACCATAACATCGTATAATTGCACGTGCATATACTTCGTATATATATATATATATATATATAAATTATACGGTTGGCCATGCAGGACTCAAAGTTTAGCCAATTGCCTGCACATTATACGCCATGGAATTAGCGCAGCCCATGGAGATAGCACCGTTTCTTGGATATTTCTCGGACTTCATGTACGATTGTTTTGTCATCTGTACGAACTCCTGAATCTCCACAACGTTGGGTGACAAATCACAACATAAACACGCATATGCATCCTTAGGTGTGTGTGTGTGAACATATATATATATATATATAAGGATCTCATTTCTCCTTTCTTGAATTGTAACAGATCTTAGTCACAATGAACTTCCCCCCATCAACAACACAATAATCAAAAAAAAAAAAAACCAAAATCATTAAATATTCAACCATGACTGAAAAGACCACCATTCTAGTGACAGGTGCAAACGGTTACATTGCCAAGCACATCGTCAAACAAGCGTTAGAAAAAGGTTACAACGTTGTCGGTACCGTCAGATCTGAAGCCAAAGGTGAAAGACTTTTAGAGCTGACCAAGAAAGATTTCCCTGGTCAATTCAACTACGAAGTTGTCTCTAGTATCGATCACGACGGTGTTTATGAAAAAATCTTAGTCAAGCATCCTGAAGTCACCGTCTTACTGCACACAGCATCACCTGTTGACTTCACAGTGTCGGATCCAATCAAGAGTACCGTGCTACCTGCCATCAACGGTGTCAAGGAACTTTTCAGTTCGATTGTGAAGTTTGCTCCACAGATCACAAGAGTTGTTTTAACCACTTCGGTGGTCGCCATGGCTGTTTATGAAGGTTTCTCCATATTGGGTGGACCATACACCGAAGACGATTGGAATCCAATCACTTTTGAACAAGGTGGTGAAAACCCTGGTTATGGTTACATTGCATCAAAGAAGTTCGAAGAGTTAGAAGCTTGGAAGTTTGTTGAGACTGAAAAACCAAATTTCACTTTATCTACAGTGGCTCCAAGTTTAACACTTGGTCCACAGGCATTCTTTGACGATGCCAAAATTGGAGAAAAGGGTTCCACTAGTGATTTCTTCAACGCATTGTTGAAGTTGACTAAGAGTGATAAAGCTGATGAAACTCCTACTAACTCTGTTGACGTGAGAGATGTGGCTAAAACCCATATCTTAGCCTTCGAATTGGAACAAGCCAAAGGTAAGAGATTGACTGCAGCTGGAGAAAACTTCTCCTACAGTAAAGCTATCACCGTCATCAAGAAACATTTTGCTAAATACGCAGATTTGCTACCAGAGACTGATCCTAATGAAGTGTTGCCACCATCTGCGCTTAACAACGACAAGACAAAGGAATTGTTAGGAATTGAATTCAACGGATTCGAGCCTGCTCTTGTCGATCAAATCGAACAGTTAGTTGAAGCAGGTAGAGCTTGAACTTAGTGCAAGTTTATATATTATTTCTTTTTTGTTTGTTTGCTGTATCTAGCTAAATAGAGTCCCACACCTCACACCTCGCAGTTTTCGTTTTTCGTTAATTGGAATGTTAGTTTCTTTGTCAAAGTACTTAAAGCCTTAAAAGCAATGTATCCGAGTAATGATTCTGTAAAAAAGGGCAAAGTGACAACAAGACACTCACACGACTTCTTCAACAGTGGATTATGTAATCCCCGGCTTCGGTGCCGCGTACCGCGCGCCCGGAACGTACGCAGTTTCGCCAACTCCTGCTCTGTGGCGCGGATGCATGCATCCAGCGAGACCGTTTTATCGGTCGAGTCGAATGAGGGACACTTTTTCTTCTTCCCTAAAAAGTGCTGTGTTTGTTGTTTCTGCTATTTCTTGGATCCACCCATCTTCTTTTTTTTGTTTTTCCTTTCTTGCTTCTTCTTTTCTTTTGATCATCAATTTGATCAGATATTCCATCGATATATGCTGCTTTGAAGCGGAGAACGGTATAGATTAACTTCTATATTGTATCCAATACTTGCAAAAAAAGAAAAAATTCAGATCGAATCTCCGGGCGAAGGAAAAAAAAAAAAAAAAGAAAGCTGACATTTCTTACAAATATCTAAATTATAACAACGATGTTTCCGGACCATTCTATACAACGAGACGATGTACATCAACTAAAGACGAGCCAACCAATCTACAAACTTAACTTCAAATTCCTTCAACTTGAATTTTTCAAATTTCAACACCTCATAAATTACAAAATCCTCAAATTTTTAAACAAAGATTCCGACTTTTTCAAAACTTTCTGGAAGATCGACGAGATCCCTGAAAAATCGCAATTTTTCTACCATCACTTCCCTAAAGTGTCAACAAATTATGATTCTGACCACCATGTTAGTAACTACGGGATATTTCTCAACCATTTCTACCTGACGAGATGGCTACCAAACACGATCCAAAGGTTGTTTTTCCCCATAGTGGACGTGAACAAGATGTTGAAGAAGAAACTTAATTGTAAAGGAATGCCCACTTTAAATGAATGTCGACTATGCGAACGCTTCAAAGGACTTGGTGTTTGGAACAGAGACGGACAGTGGGTTTGTGTGTACCGTGAGTTGACCAAAACTGATGATGCTGTTGACAAGGGTAAAAATAAAAAATTGCTAGATTTAACGGAGTGCGACGAGTTGGGACCTAAATATTTCACAAAGTTCAGCGATTTGAATTCGTGGAAGAAGTCGATCGGTTTGAAAGTGGCAGAATTGGAATCCAAAGCTTTTACAGTTTCCAATTTCGAAGATTTGAAAGTTATCGAAGACGAACTGGACAAAATGAAGAATTTACATAAAAAAAATCATTATTCTGTTGATAATGATTTGGTGGTTAGCATTAGTGGGTAGGTGTTTTGTTTAAACCAAAAAAAAAAAGGGTTTTTAATATTATTCTTGGGAGGTGTTTCTATGTTTTATTTCTATTTATTTTATTTCTTTGCTATGGGATTATTCTTTTTTACGTTTCAATTCTTTTCTTCGATTCCAAATTAACGAGTTTTTATGAGTCTACATCAAGTTTTTTTGTTTCCTGCTCGAAACATTAGGAAAAAAACTGTAAAAACAAAAAAATAAAGAGATAAACACAAAGCGCAAGCATTAAACTGTAAGTAAAAAAAATATATTTATATGAAGAAAAGAAAAAAGAAAAACAGAAAACAAAAAAAAAACAAAAACGAAAACAGGATAGTAACAAGAAGAGCACAAAAATCATCATTCTTCGTTATCGTCTTCATCGTCCGTCACTTGAACAGGATGCTTTAAAACGTTTCCTTTTAGATGATAATGCTTCTTTCTCATCTCTTCAAAACGTCTATGCTTCTCTTCTGGATCTTCCTCGACTTCTTCTTCTTCTTCATTATCATCCGCTTTTGATGGTACACTAACAACCTCGATTCTTCCTTCATCGATTGCCTCAGCATGGCCATCGTCTACACCTTGTCCTAGATTGATATCTTCTAATGGAGGTTCTTCCAATTGATCTGGACCGTTCTCATCGTCGTCTTCTTCGTTATCACTACGGTAGTAATCATTATTTGGATCAAACCCACCTTCGTATGGAGTCTTTGGTTCATCTATCTTCATCGTGGAGTTCTTCTCTAGTTCTGTGATCAAAAGGTTTTTTTCGTCCCATTTCAAATGGTCTTCATCGAAGATGCCACTAACACCTTGTTGTTTTCTAATTTGGTCGATTTTTTCTCTGATTTTGTCACCTTTATCACCGCTAAGCAGCATCGAATTCAGTTTTGTGTTTTCGATGACTTTGGATCTGTCAAAGGGTTCTGATAAGTCCACATGGTTTGGAGATTCCGTCTTGTAAGTTGCTGTGGGTTTTGCATTTTTAAGAATTGATCTTGGAGGGTTTGTGGAGTCAGACATTGCAATATATAATTGATATGATAAAGTAGCTTACTCTTGTATGGTTAACTGTGGTCGTTGGCAAATTGTGATTTTTGCCATGGAGTTTATTATATTAATGGGCGTAGATACAGAGTATACATATCCATGGGCTATACAGCTTATTCCGACTGGGGTGGAGTTAGGAAATTGGGAGTACAGTGGAGAGCAGCGGCGGATTATGTCACTTATAGAGTAATGGAAGGCAGTGGAAGAACGGTGGTGGGTAAAGAAAAGATGGCGGTGCTGAATAGACTTGCAATCTCCAGAATTTGGGGCACACAACTTACAAGCCCCGACATCAGTAACGCAATCCACATCATTCACTCCAGCAGCTAAAGAGTGCAACCAACAACCAAAAATTCGTTTTTCAGAAATTTCTATTTCTATCTATGGGAAGTTTTACTAGGCGATGCTCATCTTACCTTCACCAAAGTGACCACTGACGTTACACCACTTACTTTTGTGGATGACCTCATCATCATTAATTTGGACGACAAGATTGGAAATGCCATATTGGAGAAGATAACTAGAAGGGGCAAAGTTGAAAGTCACCGAGCTCACTAAGACATCGATCAGTTTTTTTTACCAGAAGGATTCTTGGTATACGAATCGATGAACTTTACCACAAAAACAACAACCGTATTGAAATCAAGATTCATGAGAGAACGTATCTGAGTGAGGGCACCATAGCAGAATAGGTCGATATTGTTTCTCAACCAACCCCTAACATGTAATTGACTGCACATAACGGTCTTATGAGTAAAACTATTTATCGCTGTTTCCCCAAATTAATTGGACAATAAGTCACTAAGAATCTTTTATTGGTTTATATTTCCAACATCCGATTTTGGTTCCATCTATATTAGAGTTAGAATGTGGACATAAATAATAGACATTGATTTCATTGTTAGGTCTTGTATGCTGATTCAAGTGCAATACTAATGATTATGCGACGGTCTCACTAGTAACTACTCATAAGACCGTTATGTAGTCAGGAATTGATTGAGAAACAACATCGACTTATTCTTGATTGAGAAACAACAAAGACTTATTCTGTCTGCTATCATACCAAAGTTTCAAGTCTCCTCTGCAACATCGCCCTGTGGATGATATCAGCCATTAGATAATCGATGAAGCGGGCAAAGAGTTGTTTGTTGCAGCTTATAAAATCGACACTCGGAAAGAATTGAAACGGAACTCGGCCGTCGGCGTCGGCGTCGAAACGCACAATGGAATGACGGCTGGCGGCTATCAATGCAGGGCAGGGCTGCCGGGGACTCCTCCTCTGTAAAGTTCGCTTGTTTTGCGAACGTCCCTGAAGACGAAGAGTTAACTATAAACATATATCTATATATATATATATGTATACTATACCTACAGCCAATTTAACTGACCCTGTGACCTCATATCAAATTATAATTCCCTCTTCCTTTATGTTAATCCATTGCTTTGTACCCATGGATGTCGGCATCCGGAAATTGGAAGTTGGAGGAGTTGGCGACATGTAAATGTTGCTCGTACAGAACATTTATATATATATATATATATTACAATCAGTTGAGTTTGTTCCATTCCCCGTTGTTGCTTTCCGGGGTTTGGGGGTAATGAGCAATCAAAAGGGGAAGGAACCGTCAGTAGTGGCTATTGTGAAGCATCGAATTGAGTTGAGTTTAATTTAATCTAATTTAATTTAATTAAACGTAAAAAGGGCCAGTCCCCAGTCCCCACCCCCCCTGTGCACAGAATCTCGAACCACCGGGGAAAGGCGTATCTTGAATCGAATCGACGGTTTACAGTTACAAGTTACACAAGGGGAAAGCATCATATATCGATCCATAAGCGATCACTAGCTGTAAAGTAAGATGAGGGTCGGGAAGGCCAGCGTGTGAGGGACGGTTGAATCGTACGATGAGGGGGATCAGGAAGGGAGAGTAGTTGAGCTGCATTTTGCAGTTTGCAGGCAGCTTTTATTCGAGACCAATTCAACATCAAGGATATATAAATTATATATATATGTTATATATATACCGTATATATACATGTTACATAAATTGCAGTAGCCAAAGTCCCCCGGCAGAGAAGGCGATGGAAGGAATTAATAAGTCCAAACAGTCAACAAAAGCAAAAAAGGCAACGTTCCGAACAACCCGACCACCGCCGCTCGGTTTTGGATCAGTTTGGCACCGTCGCTCTTCCCGTCGAGCTGCAACCAATTTGTGTCCGGTGTGAGCAATTAATATTATATAGTGGCTGCGTCATCCCACTGTTCCACTTTACTATATATAGCTATGCTATTTACAGACATCTCTTTCTGCTCTTGATAGTAGAAGTATATATATATATATATATATATATATATATATTATGTATGTATATATATTTATAGATACATACATATATACAAGGACAGACCGAGGAAGGAGGGAGATAACCAAACCAACGCTCAGCACGCAGAACCCAAAACGGGAGCCGCAGACAATGGGAGGCTGGGTGCATTAAAACGGGTATACGCCGTTTAGCCACTGACGGTGCCCTTGGTGCGACTTTTTTCCCTTTAGAATTTGTCACCTGCCAATTATGATTATAATTTATATTATATACAAACTCTGATTAATTATCATTGTCCCTCCTGTCTTGGAAACAAAGTGGTAGTCTTTGATATATATATCTGGGTATCCCCCTTCTCCTGTTGCAATTGGACTCCTATTCCTATATCATCTTTCTTCATCTTTGTCTACTCTACTCTACTCTACTCTACTCCACCTTCATCTATATATATTTAACAGCAAAAGGGGCCCCAGATACAGATACCGTATTCTTCCGATTAGTTGCATCGCCTGTCATTATTTGTAATAGCTGCTCATCCATCTGTCTTCTGTCCATCCACTTCTATCAATATATCTATATATATATATATCTATCTATCTGCCACATTCTTTCCTCCCCTTTCGGTACGTTGATAAATTTTGGTTTCATAACAGCACCTGTCTTTTTCTGAAGCATCAATCAATTCCGAACTTTACATCTTCTCACCCTCGGTCTTAATTTCTTCCTCCCCCTTTGTTTGCTCGGCTTACTTCAACTCCCCGGTGCTAAATTTTAATTCCGTCAATACACCAAAATCTTCTTTCCCCCCCCCCCCCTTTCTAGACACAAAAATCACATCTCCATATATTCATTATCAGTCTGTCACTTCACTAATAGTTTTAACGAATTCCCATCCCATACTTCCAAAAAAAGACTGGATAGATTTTGAATATATTCTGCTTTTGTATTTTGTCGCCTACCTTTCTTCTAATAACATTTATAAAATTTATCCATCACCATGAGATTATCGACACTTTTCTTCCAATTGACCCTTGTTTCCAGATTGACCTTCGCCATGGATATGGACGCAAGTCCGAGTGATGATGACCTATCCTTATCTACTAGCACCAATGAAATTGAAGATTTGTCCACCATTGTCCCTGTATCCCATGAAGTTCATCACATGCACGGCTTACCCATCCTGGAAACTCACTTGACTACAGCTGAAAGATTGTACTGGGAAAGTTATAACACCACCACTTACTTCACCATTGACACCCCTTATAAACCTCATCTTTACATCCATTTGGTGTTGTTGATTACAAGCTTTGTCTTTTTGTATCCAATTGTTCTTGTCCTAAACAACTTGAATTCCAAATGGTACTTACCTGCCTTTACTTTGCATACCTGCCTCGTTCTCATCTCTTTGTTCAGTTACTCCATCTTCATCGACAACGTTCCAGATTTGTACCCTGCTAACGGCTACACCAAGATGAACCTTGGTCTTTTCATCATGTCGGTGACTCAATTCTTCACTGCCATTTTGTACGTTGCCAGAAAATGGAACAGAGGTTACGACTACTCCCATGTGTCCACAAAAGATATCGAACTAGAGGACGTTACGTCAAGTGCTGGTTTGCATTCTCCTTCTAGCACATTGTTTGATTTCACCGAGAACAACACAAACAACAATACAGGTGAAGCTAACACCGTTTCTAATGATGAGTTTGTTAGAGACTCGTTTGACTTGGAATTGAACACAGACAGCTCCACCACCGGTAGATCTCCATCACCAATTCCTGTCAGATCAACCTCCTCAAAACTCTCGTCAAAATTGGATACTATTCTAATCAAATTGTTCAATCTATCGATAGTTTCTAAATTGATTGACGCCTTTGGTTTTGTCATTACGTTTGTTTTCAACTTTTTAAACTTTGGTTTAATGTTTTACTTTTGGATTCATTTACCAACTGGTGTAGCCGTGTTGAACTGTTTAGGTCAAGGTAACAGAGTGTTCAACTTGTTGGCCCATTTCATTAAAGGTGGTGTGTTTTTCGCACTAGGTATCTTGTCTTTGGCTAGATATTCTGGTGGATTCACCAAATTGGGTTGGGCTTGGAATCCTTCTTTTATAACCAAGTTTGAGAAGCCAAACTCGATCTGGTTTAGATTCCAACCAAAAGTTTCCATGGTAACCATGGAGATGCTCGAAAGTTCGTTGATTTTGTTTTACGGTTCAACTAATGTGTTTTTGGAACACTTGGCTGCTCCTGGTCAAGCTTGGTCAGCTAAAGATTTACAACACGTTTCCATTGCCTTCATGTACATCGGTTGTGGATTGTGTGGTGTTATCTCTGAGATCAAGTTAAGTAATTGGAGAAGAGACAGATTCTATTCTCAAGTGTCCAACTTGGATCTGGATCTGAATTCTATCACTAACGTGACTCCTGGTTTCTCACCAAACCCATTCCCTGCGTTCACCATTTTTTGGACTGGATTATTGATGTCATCCCATGAACAGGCAAGCGAATTGTCTACAAAAGTTCACGTTCAATGGGGTTCTCTGTTGACGTACGGTTCGGTTGTTAGATTGGCAACTTTCTTTATGTTAACTTACTGGCCTAAATCTGTGACATCTGCTGAAATTTGTAAGCCAACTAGACCTTTTACAGAGTTGATCACTTCGTTCTGTCTAATCTGTGGTGGATTTGTGTTTATGCAATCTACAGATCAAGTCATTGATGCTATGGAATGGAGAGGTTTGACTAGTATGTTTACTTTGAACGTTAGTGTCGGTTTGGTTTCCTTACTTATGGCCTGGATCATGACGGTCTTTGCATTCAAAGATTGGTTGAAAGCAAAGATGTATCACTGAATCATTCAATTGAATTTATTGACTTGATACTTTTAATCCTTGTTGTTTGCTTTGAAATCTTTTTTTGTTTTGTTTTGTGTTTCTTTCCTTCTTGTTTGCCATGAAGAGGAATGCCTAATGTAATTAATGTATTCTCAACTCTTGCTTTTTTTGCTTGACACGCTTTTATGATTCCAAAGGATCCAAAATGTTGATCCTCAAATATTTAATTACCAATTTTTTTTTTGTGTTTTTTCGTTTTTTTTTTTCAATTTTTTTATTTTCTATTCGTTGTTATTTTTTATCACGTGTGTCCTTTGTTATACTTTTTTTTACTTCGATGATAATGTCTCTGCTTATGTGTATCGATCATGCCTTCTAACGGTGTAAACATCTATATTGTTTTAGTTTAGTTTAGTTTATATAATTTATTTATTTATTTATCTTAATTGATTGTTTTACAAATTTATCGAAAATTCCTGTAAATGTTATTTTTTTTTTGTTTGTGGGGACATTGAAATTGGCTATGCGGTTCTTTTGGGGTGTGCAGGCCAACAGATAATATACACACCAGTCGCATGGAGGGGCACTGAATTCACGTTTACGTTTGCTGCATCGGAAAGTCGAGGATGCAGCTAGTCCAAACTTCTAAAAGAAGGAAAGAGTTGACGTGTTAATTGAAATAGGACAAAAATGTGACATTATATATAATTATAGGAAATCAAAACAAAACAAAGCAAGAAACAATCGATGATGATGATAACCTCACAATCTCATTAAAAACTATATATATATATATATATATATATGGGTAGGTGCGATTTCGGAGTTGATTTATATTTGTGTGTGTTGCGTATGACTTATTCACATGCTGTTTTTAGATCGGGCAACAAATTGAGAGAAATAGATCAAAGATATGTTGCATTGCAGGTCAACTAACCGATTTTGACTTTTAATACTAATTTATAATATATATATATATATAAATAAATTGTTATGAGTATGACACTCTATAGTTCTTTTTCATTTAATTTCTTTTTAGTAACGCGTCCCGTGCTACTTCCCTTTTTGTTATTTTGAAATACTTTATTGTATTCTGAAACACCCTTTTTTCTCTGAAACTTTACCATATTTTCTCTATTTTTGCTATTTAAGAATAGATTTCCTCTCCGTCTTTTGAATCTATTCTATCCTTTTTTCTTCTTTTCTTTTAGTCATTCATTATGGATTTACAAAGCTAATACTTGACTTTACGCAATACATATTAACTTATATTTTCATCGAATCAAATTGATGTAGTAATTAGCATAGTTACTTTAAAATGGTGAGAAATACGGGATTCGTTTTAGGATAAAAAGCACAAGCATTTGAGGGAAACGTTTTCCATTTGTATAAGAGGTCCGTTCCCCTGCGGCTTCCCCTGTTTACTGGACTAGGTTCCCCATTCGACTCTACGCAGGAGCTTTAAGAGAACATACAGCATTGCCGGTTTAAAAGCTGCAGTCACTTCAACCGGGTTAAGGGTAACAATCGATTCATCTTTGTGATCTTATAGTAGTTGTAGATGGTGTCTTCCTTTGTATTGTTACATATGATCGCCAAATTTGAAAGATAAGGCATCGGTCGAATTGGCATAGCTGTCAATGGTCAACAGTTGCTGTACGTGTGGTGGTTTGGAAACGTCACAAAAATCTTTCATCAACGAAAAGACAATTCCGGAGTTGCTCGACACTAGGGCGCTAAGCGTCAGGACGTACCCGAAGCAGATGAACTGATATATATCTTGAATTACGGAGTGCAACTAAGAAGGAAACCATTCTGTATCCATGTACATCGTCACAGAAGGGAAGAGTCGACATATCTATGTTAATGAATGCTTCTTTGTTGGGCAACGGGTACCTCAAGTATGACTCCAAGATCGCTTTCCTTAGTGTGTCGGTGATGTTTACCACTTCTAGTTTAAGGTTCTTCTCGAAGTACCTTATTCAAGCTGTCCTTGGGCGTTCAAGTTCAAGTATATGTCTGTAATGGTCTATGAAAACCTGAGCATCGTGTGCAATATTGTTGTCAAACGAATCAACCTCGTACTTTTTCTTGAAAGTGTTGGTTGATGTTTCGCTAGCCAGTGTTAAGATAACAAGGTATTGAGGGCCAGATGTGAATTTGAGTTAGTAACACCCAATTGCTGCTGATAACACTGGGATCCGAAGAAAGGGAAACATAGATGGAGAGCTGGAAGATCGTTTTGTGGAGACAAGTGTTTTTTTTTTTGTTTTTTTTTTGACTCTTTTGCAGAGTTTGAGGATCCTCGCTTTTTTCCACATTTCTTAAGCGGTATGTAGTGTTCTTCAGTTTTCTTACTGACATCGGAAACGGTTCTTAATACATCCGGACTAAAGCAACTAATTGTATACTTCTTATCTGACTGGATTGTTTCCCAGTCTCTTGTAGAAGGAACAGAAAATGATGTGTGTTGAAATTGTTTGCAACCAACTACCGTCAATACGTTGACACAGTAATAACATATATTTATTAAATACACAGATCTACAAAACAAAAACAAGGGGGGGGGGGGGGGGCAGAAGATCGGAACGACAAACTCTATCTTGAAGGTCCACCGCTTCTTCTTGCCACATCTGGAGCTTTGAATGGGACTTTCAAAGTGGCAATCTTGTAATTGGAGCTACCGGCATCGTCTTTGGAAACGTCAAAGGATTCAAGCTGTTTCAAAGTGGCGTTCTTCACAGTACAACCCAAACTTCTGAACAATTGGACCAACCTTGGAGACTTGACGGAAAGTTCCTGTGATAGTGGAGCCAACGGGGTCACAAAGTCGTCCAACGTTAGCATCAAGCAAAGTATGTAACATAGCAATTTATCCTCGTTTCTAGGATCGATTTGAAAGAAAGTTGATCTCGAGCTAGACTTCTTGGTTTTGGAAGTGAACGTTTGAATCACGTATTCGAACAGTTGGGTTGGAGGTTGGTTGTTGAAGGAATCCAACAAGGTGATCTTGGATCGTTGTCTACGGTTGGCGTACAAACCCAAGAGTGTGGATAAGAAATAGATGATCTGTAACTGGTGAATTTTATAGGATTTGGATAATGACGAGGATCTGGTTGAAAGCGAGGACAATTTTTGCAACAAGTATCTGGAGTTTGTGTAAGGTAAGCTGTCCAACTGCGCTTTGGAATCTTGAATGATGTCAACGATGGAATCAACACGGATGTTGGACAAGATTTCTGAAGGAACAATGCTGTCCAATGGGTAGATGTCATCCACCGAGGTAGCATCGATGTTAAATTCAGGAATGGTTCTGTTTTCGTTCATCTTGGCCACCATCTCGGATTTGCTTGGTAATCTAGCCGTGTTGACGTTGATCGAATCGATGATATCGACCTGGTTGGATTCCAATTTTCCGGAATCAATTCTGTTTCTTTCCAAGTCAGAAATAGCTTTCTTAGCTTTCTTGGTACCAAACTCTTCACCAAGTGCATTTCTTTGGATGTTTCTTTGCACGTTTAGTTGCTTGATCTTTGGAATCTTCTTCTTGGAGGCCGATTTGGATGTTATCTTGGATGGAATCAAATTACTCTTCATGAGTTCTAGTGATTTTGTTGTTGGATCGTAGATACCAATACAGTACTGTTGATCTGCATCGTCAGTAGTTTCTCCAATGTATTCTAAATTGGCGTTTTCGCCGTGCAAGATTAATTTGGAGTCTTTCCTTTTGTGTCTATATAGTTCGAAGCTGGTCTCGGTTGGAATCTGCAAACCGTTGAAGAAGGAGCCGACCACGATAGAGCCTGTGGATTCCTCTACAGGTTTCACAGATATCTCTATGGAATCAAAAGATCTCTTTTCCACCATTGTTAATACAAGGATTGTAAAATTGTTGTTGGACAAAGAGATTGTAGTAGTTATTATACGAAAAGAGACTTAAAAAAAAGATTAATTTAAAAAAAAAGTTTTCTGAATTTTTTTTTTTCATCCCCAAAACACCCGTGCATCTGAGTTTGTCACATTTCAATTGTGTGTGCCACTTGCACTTTGCACCCCCTGGTCCTGGCAATTCTTACCAAAAGAACAGCTAATTCAGTTGGAGGTTTGGCGTTGTTGGCAGTAACCTAAAGAAACTCCACCTACCTATCTGTAATCGTTGCCGTGGGATCAAGTTGTCGCCTGTACAATCGGGCAAAGTCAAATCTTGAACCGTTTTGCGTTGCACAATTTTTTTTTTCCACCTTCCGATCTGCACAGCCTTCAAATCTTAGCTCCATGCATTTCGTCACTTTCTTCTTCTCTCCATGGTTGCCGCTGGCATCTACTCAACAACAACAACAACAACAGCAGCAGCCGCCTCTTGCAATCTTTGAATAATAAATAGATAATGGATCTCACAAAGGATTATTACTCCATCCTAGGGTTGACGATGGACGCATCCCTGCAAGACCTGAAGGATGCGTACAGGTCCAAACTTCTCAAGACTCACCCAGACAAGTTGATCCAAGACGACAAGAACAAGAAACCCAACAACAGCATAACCACGATAGACGAAATCAAAGAAGCTTACAAGAACTTGAGTGATCTCGATACAAGAAAAGAGTACGATTTGAAACTCATAGAGTTCAGGAAGTTGAACGGTATAAGTTCGGGAAACTCATCCGATGGATTGGACGTTGTCACTTTAGACGAGTTCACTGAACAGGTGGTAAAGTATCACGATAAGGAAGAAGAAGAAAAAGATGAGAACGGAGAGCTGCGATGGGTTAGAGACTGTCCTCGGTGTCGTACCCACCAAGGTTTCGAACTAACAGAAGACGATTTGGAGATCTATGGGAACGAAATAGACGATGACGAAGAGCAAAGTGAAGATCGTCAGGCTTATGAGATTGTCGTTCAGTGTAACTCTTGCTCTTTGTGGTTACGTGTACATTACTATTCTTTTATAGAGTGATATCGCTACTAACTTATCATGACAATTTAATGACTCAAAAAATATTAATTTAACAATTATATTCATTATAAACAATGCGTGAAGGGGGACATAAAGAGTATATAAATAAATAAATAAGTCTATCTAAGTAACAGGAGCATCAATCAATCTTTTCTTTTCTCTTCTTCTTCCAAGATACTGAGAATCGCCATACCAACACAATCCAAATCGGTTAACAAAGCCATATGACCGCACTCGGAGTTGAACTTACCCACCACGACACCATCGTCCAAGTTCAACACTTCAGGGAAAATGTACTTCTGCATGGTGACTCCATCACCTGGAGAATAGAAGAAGTTGTAGTAGTCACCTTCGACGATACCTTTCTTTCCATCGACCAACGAATACCTCACCGATGGCACGGTGTTACCGTACACGATGGCTAGTGGGGGTAACTTCAAATTAGGGTCGTACTTCAGAGAATCCATAAATTTTAAAGTCCGTTGCAACGTTCTCTTCAAGTAATCGTAAGCTTCATCGAACGAGATGGCAAACTTGTGAGGTTGGTTCAACTGCCAAGGTTCCGTTAACAACTCTCCTCTTTCTTGTCTTAGTCTGATGTTGGACACGATGGGTGACAAGTTGTAGTCGACCCAGTTTTGCGGATTGAAGAAATCAATGTTTATCAGTTCACCTGTCTCTCTATCTTTGAACAACTCTCCTGATCTAGGCACAAATATAAAAGAGGATCTCATCATGAAGTTCACCTCTGAGGTCAAGATATCTTTCGCTAATAAAATGTTGTCGGTGTACCTTAGTGGACCCAACACGTTAGGACACGGCATCGGTGTACCAGCGTACACTATACCTCTAACGAGTTTCGGATCTTGGATCATCGCAGAGTGGGCCACGATACCACCCATCGAATGTGCAATGATGAGGATCGGTTTGTTGCCGTTCTTGCTATAAATGTCGTGTAACTTCTTCTGCAATTGCGCAGACGTGATGTCACAGGACAATCGCCAATCGTACCCGTAGTTGTGCAACCGAACTTTGCTGTTTGCTTCCAAAGTCTTCATCAACTTACGGCATATGTCAACTGGACCTATATGAGATAACACACCATCCGGATAAATGGTTTCTGTTGTATGCAACTCATCTTCGTCCTGAGGACCCAAAAGCAAGTCGATCTTCTTGATGTTCAAACCGGCTTTCAAAACGGGGATCCATACCCGACGTTTTGTCTTAACATCCCTGAGTACAGACCCACGCCAACCAGGGATGATCAAAACGTCACCGGAAAGATCGTCAAAGATCTTGAGTTGTGGAGGTTTCATCTCGGATTGCGATTGGAGCAATGCAGGTGGCTTAGGAATCAAGACTTTGATGAGTGCAGCCATCTTGGCATCGGGTAGTTTGTTAACGTCTTTAAACAAGATCTCTTCTTCAACGGTGGAGATCGAATCTTGTCTGGACAATTTTTTCTTGATGGTTTCCCTTTGTACCGATGCAGTGTCTTCGAATTCACCTTTCAAACGTGCTCTCAAGTTGGCCAACCTGTTTGAGATGGAGGACGGAGAACCAAAGGGCATCGAGAAGGAAAAAATCTTGTTCGAAGGAGCAGCTCCAGTAGCAGCACCACCAGCACCTGATCGTGACGATACAATGTCAGGGGTCTGTTTTTCACCACCAATGATGGTGGATGCATCTTGGGTACTGATCTGTCTGTGAACCCTATTAACAAAAGCAGCGGCAGCCAATTCGGATTCTGAACCCGATCTTGATCCAGGCACCGAACCGGAACCTTCTTCGTACTCATCCTCGTCGTAATCGATCACCTCTGCAGCTTCATCATCATCATCATCATCATCAGAGTCCTCGATCGCAAGATCTGATAGGTCGAGGTCGTTACTAGCAGCACGCGGGGCGGAAGGTGGTACGGATATTGTGTGCGAATATGACAGTGGAGAGGATGACTCCCTCAGTACGGAAGACACGGAAGGGATGTTGCGTTCTCGGATTAAGTCAGTAGAGCGATGAGAAATGGAGGAGTCACTGAAGGCACGGTCCCTCTGTCTTTTCAAGAATCTGAGTGGTGTGGTTAAGGAGTTTGAGATGGAATCAACCAAAGTGGATTCGTGAGATGCCGAGCCCGGGGAAGATCCCAGGGGTGATGAGGCTGGCGGTGGTGGAGAGACCGATCTGTTGTTTTTCCTGTTGTTGAAAAGCCCCCGCATATAAACACACTCGAGTAGATTACAGACAACTAGAAGAATAGGAAGATAAGATCTGTGTGACGATAAGACAGTTTAAAGGTTGCAACGGAGGAGGAGGACAAACAGGGGAGCAAACTAATACGAACGGCTGCCAATCCCGGCTTTCACACCGCCCTGCAATTGAAGTTACCGCCTGAAAAATTACTGCGCGTGATATAGATCACGTGCTGTGTTTTCCTACTTTTTTTTTTTTTTTTTTTTTTTTTCCTCCTGCATAAATCGACTTTTTCTTCTTTGATCAGTTTTTGCTCAAGAGAACTCTTCTTTCAGTATATATATACATATACATATCTTACTTCCATTCACCAGATCTTCAGTCGATGTGAAGGCTCACATCGCGTTGATCTATTTCCACGCATGGCAATTAAGTTTGCTAACTAGCCGCCCAGTTGGACGGCAAACCCCAAGAGGTTAGTGAATGTGTCTTCATGCGTAGATTGAAACGATAGTACACCATTAACCTCTTCCGTTAATTGGTCTTTTTTCTCAAAAATTGCAACGTTTTGTTGTTGTTTTATAAAGATTGGAAGAGGTTAAATGTGGCTTTTAAACTTTTTTAGTTTGAATTGTTTTTTCTTTTCGTCTCTGAATAAATCTGACAAGATAGAACGGTAGCAGTTGTTATTTCATCAAGGGCAGCTTGTGCAGCTAACGGTTATATATACAAACTTGAAATCCATGTTCGTTTTGAATATGGTTTGATGAGTTAATATCTTCCATAGCTCTTGCCTCTTTGTTGGTTCTGCTAAGTTTCCTGGTTGCGCTTTATGTTGTGTTGATAGGTTCTGTACGGCTAGTCTTGTTTTAAGACTTTGGCTGTTGCTTCTTCGCAGCTCGCAGCATTTGGATTCTGCCTCCTTCTGTTTTCATCATGTGCAGACTACGTTCATACATCTATTATTTATATCATTAAATTGGTAGTAGGATAGTATATTTCACAAACATAAATAAATCCGAAAGGAAAGGGATATCGTAGTTGACACCTTCAAAAACAAAAAAAAAAAGAAAGAAAGAAAGAAGAAAACAGAGTAAAAGTTAAAAAAAAACACAGGAAGGGTTGCTGCTATAAAAAGGCAATATAAAAGACACAATATCGATAAAATTACAATAAAACTTTAAGGGAAAAGACAAGAAAAAAAGAAAAAAAATAAACTAATAAAGGGCTACTTCAGTTACCACTTTGAGAACCCGTGAAGAGATTCATTGGAGGAGAAGCACCGGCAACAGAACCTGGGATCTCAGCTTGTGAGGCACCGGTAGAATGTAGCAACTTACCTTGTAAGTTCAAGATGTACTCTTTCAACTGCATGTTTTCACTCTTCAAAGTTTCCAAACTAGCTTGACAATCCTTATGGTTTGCCAACTTCTTCTCTAATTCTTCAATGTAATCCTTACGTCTCTGTCTGAAAGCCTTTTGAGCAGCACGATTTTGAGCAGCACGCTTGGTGTTCGTTAGTGGTTTGCCATGGTGTAGGTATGGTTGACCCTTTTCATCTGTTGCTGGAGAGGCATCGACGGATTCTTCGTTGGATTCGTTAGGTCCCCCGGATCCTAGAACGGATTCTAAATCTTGGTTGGATAGTTCATCTTTTGTTGCTTTGGAGTTTGTGGCGGCGATGGCAGCAGCAGCGGTGTCCACTTCGGAATGGAACTGAGGAGAGTTTTGTGTTTTGATCTTACCGAACGAAGGGTCGATCATAGAGTTTGAAGTTCTGGACATTGTTTATTTTTTATTTTTATTTTTATTTTAATTTTTTTTTTTTTTTTTGCTGAACGATAAAGAATTTTGTGTGTGGGGTGTTTGTTAGTAAGGTGGTTTGTCATTTCGATTGGCAAGAAATTAGGTCATCTGGGAGGGCAAACGCAAAGAAACGGGCTATAAAGTGGACAATATGGATCAAAATCAGATGGATGTGTATATCACGATGGGATGATTGATATTTCAGTGTTGATCAGTGGATTTGTAGTGGTAAAGAGAGTTGAGAAGGAATGGGGAAAGGATCTTTGTTGATATTGAGTAAGTGCTTTGTAAGCCCGTTCTCAAAGGTTGTTTACCTTTTCAAGAAAACACGGTAGCCAGGTTTTCCTGGTGGCCAGGCGAGCCTGCACTTTGCAGTGTGAACAGGGAGATACTTACCAAGGCGATGAAGGTTGCAGTTGCAGAGGCGATGATTTAAAAGGGGATCCAATTAAGTGGAGATAGACAGAAATGGGGGAAGACGAAGTGAAGAAATGGAAGGTGGGAAAACATGCAAAACAGGCAGGGTGGGAGGACGTGGAAGGAGAGCAGCGATTAATTGATGGCTGAGGTAATTTTCTCGCTGAGCTACGGCTTATGTCATTGGCTGGCGCGTTTCTTTTTTCTTTGCTGGTTGGCGCACTCCCCGGGCTGTCTTATCTAATTGATTGGTCATGGATCTGAAAACAATCGACGCGTCGATTGTTGGAGTCCATTCCAATTCCTGTATCATGCATGGATGATGGCAGGCAGCCTATATATGTATATATACCCTTCTCAACCTTTGTAGTTCTCAGCTGCTTGCTCCTGCTTCACCACTTCGACATCACGTTCTTTCCACATCGAACACAATACCTTACCGCTGCTGCTCATTACATGTCTGCATCCGGTCTCTCTTCCACACCCACGCAGAGTGCCCCCAATACCGCACAAGCTACAGATCCTTCTTCTGCAACTTCTTCTTCTTCGGTACCGCTCTCTAAGCCCCGGTTCAAATCACAGTCCATCAACAGTCTGTTCATGAGGCTATCCACAGACCAACCCTCAACTACAACACCTGTCATTACCACCAATTCCGCAAAAAAATATGTTTCCAAGATGAAAGTGTACTCTCCTTCAGCTGTCTCCTCATCCAACAAATTCTCAAGGAATCCTGCTTTGTCTACCCCTTTGGATCAATCAAACTCTGAACCAATTTCTTCGGATCAAATTGCCACCGATCTAGATTTGAAATACTCTGGTAATTTGGTTAAATCGATTGAACCTCTCGATAATAGCACACCTTCTTACAATCCGATGTTGAATGACGCTTCTGCTTCTGCAGACAGCTTCTCCCGTAACCTATGGGGTGATTTGATGGATTCATCGGCTTCTTCTTCTTCCTTCGCCACAACTTCCGCCCCTGCATCTGCTACTCCTTCCAGGTTCCCATCAGCTGGCTCAAGAATAGGTCGTAACTCCATTCAAGCCAACAACCCATGGATGCTATCAGACACAGTTGGTCAACCACAACAGTCCCAACACTCCGATTTCTTCTCTCGTCATCATTCTTCCTCATCACTATTCACAGAATCACAACCACCTGTACCACCCATCACCACGGCTTCATTACAAATGTTCCCATCCAAATCAAAATCGGTCTCTTCAGTACCACAAACTCCATCGTATCAAGACCCATCAACCTCGCCACTCATGCAATCGCAATCGAAATCCACGTCGTTGACCGCATCCCCAACGTTATGGGCCACAACTCCAACAGTAGGAGAAAACAACTCACTATCTAACGTTGGAGCAGGCTTGAATGTTACCGTCATGAGCACGCCCACCATGCACAACAGAATGTCGAGGTTCTTTCCTAGTCCCGTTGCCGAACAGCAGCAGCGCAACAAGGACCTGAGTGCTAACACAAGTAATGGGTCGACGATGGATCTATCAGGGTACATGGTGGGGCGCTCTTATTCGCAAGGTTATGTGCCTTCATCGCCGCTGAATTTCGGGCTGTTCAACAACAACAACAACACGGCGACAACAACGACAACCACTACAAACAGCAGCAGGGAAAACTCCACAAACGGTAATGTGAGCATGGGTATCGGTGTTACTACGCCATCGACTTTTATAATGGATCAGCAATTACATCTACAGCAAGAGCAACAGGTTCCTTTCCCAACTTCAACTACAAGCATCTCCTCATTGGGTGGTGAGCCTGCTATTACTGGTGCAAGTTACACAGGTTGTATAACATATCCAAACCGCCAAAATACTACCAGTTTGTTTGGTTCCAACAATGGTGTTGAAGGATTGAGTCTGTTTGAAGGGTTTACAATGAATAAATCCATCGTTGAACCGGCTAAAACCCGTCACATCAAAGAGGAAGAGGAAGAAGAAGAGTTATTATTGAATGACCAAGGATCCATCGGCACCGAAGTGAGAAGGACTCTATCGCAATTCAAGTTTGAAAAGGCCACACCACCACGTAGATTGGTGGTGAGGCAGGTGTTTGAAAGGGAAGAAGAAGAAGAACAACAACAACAATCCGATTTTTCGGACGTTGAGATCAGCTTGCCCAAATTTTACTACAACCCAAAGAAGATACCAAGACTCATGAACCACACAGAAAACAGAATCAGCAAGTATATAAAGACGATAATAACTAAACCGCAGTCGAATTCTGTGCAGTATCAAGTCTACATAGCCTCGATTCCATACGATACGCCACAACCACAGACGATCACACTGATTAACTCTGCTTTCAGTAAATTTGGTGAGATCACACACATTTCAAAAGATCTACCTTCATCGAGTGAACAACAGCATACCAATTCGAACAACAACAACGATCCGTTCATGAGATGCAAAGTTGTAGTGAGGTTGTTTAACGAATCACGTACCCCTTTCAAGTCACATAAGTTTGTCAACTCGCATACTGGTAGGGACGGTAAGATGTTACTATTTTTCGAAGGTTATTCGACTTTACCTGATGGAGCCACCATCACTCAAACGACATCGGCAAATGTCACTGTTGTTACTAGCAGCAAGAAGTGGCAAGAAGTTCAATCGTACCCTGAAGGTTTCTCATCGACTTTCCACCGCCGTGGAATCAACAACTTTATGTTTGTCAGGGAGTTGCAGAGTAAGATGATCATCAATAAACCGAGTAGAAACGCTAGCTCACGGTATTATTCTAACGGGAACTCTGTCGGTGGTGTTGGTGCTAATAACGGTACCCCTACAGAGACTGCAGAGTTTAGGATCAGCGTGCCGATTGAAGAGTTGGGGCTGGGCTCGTCGTTGGAGCTTGGTGGTGGTGACGAGTTCGATGGGTTTGCTGAAGGTGACAAGAAGTGCAAACGGTCGTACGTGGTGAACATCGACGTGAGGGAGTTGGAGAACAGGCCTGGTTTTGCCAATGGAACAGCAGGAAACGGTGGAATTGGTGGTGTCAAAGAGCGGAAATTTGGCAAAGCTGTCTCTAATTCAAGGCGGTGAAGGTCGTTTTGCATGATTTTTTTTTTTTTTTTCCGCCGCAGCCACCGGTGACTGTGAGGCTTTCCACTCCAGCCGTTTAGATTGACGGACCAGCCATATTATTATTATTAGTAGACGGTTTGTTATACGTTGTAGTCTTCATACACAGTGTGTGTGTTCTGTTTTTTAGTTCTATAATATATATATATATAATATATCTATACATGAAAGTCCCGGCAAATACACACATTCCATGTCCTCCTCGTACGAATATGATATAGTGGAGAGTATCCTCTGGTCGGATTACAACACAAACTGCTCGATATACCACGTCAATCCGGGGACGTTGTACCAAAACCTTAGCATCTTCGGTGACGGTACTCCTGACGAAGTTCTAAACCTAGCCACTTTCAACCTCTCTAGCATCTTCATCTGCAACTGCACAGATCCGAACGTTTCCCTTCCTTATTTCGAAAGCTTCCAAGGCCATTTGCAAAGCCAGTTGATAGCCAAATCAAGGGACACCTATGCGGTTTCTGTCGTGATGGTAAATTTCGTCATGGTGACTATAGCAGTATCCTCTTGGTTGTTGCTCATCATCGAGATGTTGGCCATCAGTTCGAAACCTTGGCTGTTGAAGTTCAGCACGATGGTTCTTGGTATAGGAGGTACGATCAACTTGTTCAGGGTGTCCCAGTTGATGAAACATCAGTTTGCCGGTTGTTACCAAGATAACACTCAACTAAACCTCAAAGTATTCGACAAGACGGAATTCGAAGTGATCTTCTACATTTGTGAGTTGTCCGTTTACTTGAACTGGATCTTAATCTGTCGAGAGTTGGTGACCCTCGGGCTGAACGGTGGTATAGTGGGTCACAGCAATCCCAGTACCAGTGGTGGTGGTGGTGGTGGTGGTGGTAGTGGTAACGGTTCGGAGATTCGGGTGCATTACCATCTAGACGAACAAGGCCAGATCACAACTCACAACAACAATAACAATAACAACAACTCAAAGAACGATGGTTCGTGGTTCAAGAATTCCTTTTGGTTTTTGAAATGGACCGATGTAGCGAACATGGTGATCATCTTCATGTCTGCAATCTTTTCCGGTTTGCAATTCTTCCTTGAGGACGAATCGTACGATGATCCGAAAACCGACCTACGGTACTGGATCAACCTATGCTCTTTGATATTCACATGTATATGGTACTTGTACATCGTAGGACTATTCACGGTGTTTTTAATATTCAAAATAAGTGACCGTGTAAGGTTCAAAACGATGAGTTTACTATGCGTGACATACTTTTGTTTGTTTGTTTCGATAGGTTTGAACTTGACAACTTTGGTTGTGATCAGCAAGAGGATACGATGGTTGATTCCAATTTTTTTATTCTTTGAAGTGTTGTCTATCAACTTGATCTTTGAATTCTTGAGCGATTTAAAGACTTGGGATCAGAAGAAAGAGAGTAAAGGTATAGTTGGTAGGGAGATGCAATCGCATTATGGAAACACCATCTTTAGTGGGAACCAGTACTATCTGGATTCAGAAGACGAATTGGGCAGTGATGATGAGGAGAGTGACGATATGGGTGATGACGATGACGATGACGATGAGGAGGAAGAGGTTCAAGAAGTACAAGTTGGTGGTGGGCCGCTTCGTGAGTACAGTTACAGTTACGTTCAAGACAATACGATGGATACAGAACAGGATAGGTTGTTGCAAGGAACGTCAGCGCATGTCCACGAAGAGCAAGAAGAGTTGCCTCCATTTGAACCGAATCCTGGTTTTACAATAGACGATTATTGGGACGAAAAAGGGCACAGGCAGTCATGAATATACGTAATGAACAATTTAAAAAAGAAAAGAAAAAAAAATATAAACCTTTTAAAGACAGTAAATCCAGTAAATCGTGAATCATCTGTTTTGGTTGTGTGTGTTTTTTTTTTTCTTCTTCTTTCTTCTTCTTCTTCTTTCCTCCTTTTCTCTTTTTGGATCAGATTCATTAAATCAGTTTTTTTGGTTGAGTAATCACAGGTTCTCACCTCGTACAGTGTGAATATCAAAAAATCATCATGTAAAAGAAAGAAAAGGAGGTTGGAAAAAACACAAAAAGGTAGTAAATAAATGCTTTTAAAAACCTTTTCAAAAAGCACTTATCCTAAACGTTCATTCTTTATCAGCTATCTACGACCTGTCATCAATTCCCAAACAACCAACATCCCCAAAAAAAATTTGTACACTGGAAATGCGACTACTAACTGAATAGTGATTGTCGAGTACTATTATGTCCGCCCGGTCGAGTTAATCATCAGGTAAAGAATATCCTTCCAGAGAGAGAATACGTCTCTGTATAATCCTTTATAGAAAAACGTACTCTAAACAGAAAAGCGAATCAAAAAAAAACAAGCAAAATAAAATAAAAATAAGTGGTTGGAATAGCTCATACAAGGCTGAAACTTAACGATATGTGCAGTTGTCAACAATTGAAATAAACATTCATTCAGTTGGAACAATTGGTTTAAATGCAAATAATCACCGCTATTCCAAGAGAAAAAAAAAACAAAAAAAAAAAGATCAATTCCACCCGAAATAAGCAACAAAAAGTCAAACGGATTCGGGTAAATCGTCAGACTTGACAATATGAATACTCGAAAGTGACTTGAGTTGTGGGTGAAACGATCCAATGACAGAAATTGTTTGAAAAGAAAAGGAAAAAAGGAAAGGAAGGAAGAAGAAGCAAAATTTATAACCGTTGATGGAAAAAGAGAAAAAGAAGAAAAAAAAAAAAATGATATCTGTGTGGTGTTAACCGTCACATAGTGTGTCCACTACACTTGTGCACCTCTGATGTAATCAATATGGTAATCACAGATCTCCCGTATCTCCAAAATTTCAATTCGTTTTTTCGATTTTCAGATCTATTCCTAATTCTCTTTCTATTCATCCTACACATCCTACGCATCTCTCTCACCCTATAATAGCCATATGAGTTTAAACTTGATCCCTACACAGGACTACAATGACATTGAGTTCTGCCAACGGTCCAACTACGAACACACCTCCTGGGGTAAACCTCTCTCTTTACAAGAGTACATCGAAAGGGAACGTACAAACTACAACGACAGGCTATGCAACCTTGCCAGGGATTGGTCCACTGAAAGGTTCGGTGTCATTTACTGGGTCATGAAGAACAGTGACTCCTCCCAGATCGTTTGTGCTTGTGAGACGTTACTTAGAAAATCCATCATAACGCACCATCAAACCGAGTTGAAATACTGTGTCACGGCCACCATCGGATCGGTTTTCACCCTTCCTGAACATAGAAGAAAAGGTTACGCTTCTAAAATGTTAAACTTGTTACCAGATGCACTTGTCAATCATGGATTTGTGAAACCTGCAGAGAAGTTGATCATGTCTTTGTATTCTGAGATCGGACCGGATTATTACGAACAATTAGGTTACGAAGCGTTCCCTTGTAGGTTGATCGAATTTCCAATTGTGCCAAGGTACGACGGTACCACACAAGCACCATACGATTTGATCGAATACGACGATACCGATTCTCTGGAATCGTTTGTCTCATTGTACAACAAGCGGTTGACCCAAATCGTTCGTTCTAGTGGTGCCCAATGCAACGATTCATGTGGTGTTGGATACTGCGTTTTGGCTAGCGTTGCCAACTTGGAATGGTTCTGGAACAGATCGATCCATACCGCTGAGGCATTGTTGAACAACGAAGGTAAAAAAGAAAGTCTGCCTCGTACTTTCACACTCAAGTTGAAAGATTCAAACAGTTTTGTGTCTTGGTTCTACGACTTCCATAAAAAGAGCGTCGTGATCTTGATGCTTTATTTTGAAGATGAGACCCTTTTCGTAGACTTGATTGATGGTTTGCGTGAGTTTATAAGAAAAACATTTGGTGATAGCGAGTGGACGAAAGTTGTGCTATGGGAAAACGACTTGTTTGCTGTGAACACGTGCGATCCAGAATCAACTCTGGACAACATTTTGTTATTAGGAGGGAAATTGGATGTGCATAATGGAAGTTTGAGTATGTTGTCTTCCATTGGGGGACCTCAAAATTCACGCGATATCAGTTGGATTGGTAACGGTAAGTTAGGCTGGTACTAAGTAGAGAAGTATACGTTAGACAAATGAAAATTAGAATAATATATAACTGCATTATTATTAACATGTTTGTGTACATTTTTTTTTCTCTGATAATTATTAAATATATGTATATATATTATCGAAATGAAATAAAAGGTAGGGTGTGAAGCACCTAGAATTGGAACGGAAAGAAAAAAGTGTATAAACTGAGGTGGGGAACAAACGAATGAGCAAAGAAGGTACGCAGCAATTAAAAGAAAAGATGGAGATGAGCAGAAAAATGAAGATGACGATGATGACGATGACGGCAAATGAATAAATGACGGAAAATTAGATGAAAACAGGTATTGAAGAGAAAAAAAAAGGTTATGTGCAGCAAAAATTAATGACTCAAAGACGACAACAACAAAAACAATTAAATAAATAAATAAGTAAAATAAATAGATTAAAAAAAATGAAACCGTTTCTTTTTTCTTTTTGATAAATATAGATTAATTGATCTTCAAATCGTGGATCAACCCACCCATCAATGCATTGTGAGCAGCATGCTTACCCACGGCATTATGGTTCAACCAGTTAGGAGCATCCTTATGTTTCTGATGCTCACCAAAAGTTGAATCGAACGGGATGTTGTGTGAATTGACGAACTGAATCAAAGGAGACGATAGCGTAGAAGATGAAGAAGAAGATGATGATGATGATGAAGAGGAGGCGGATAAGAGCATCGATGTGTTAGCAGTGGAAGGAGGAGGACTGGACATGGTAAATGCAGGTGTGGCTGGCGAGTTCACCAACGAAGGTGGCACAGAGGAAGGAGATGAAGATAGCGATGGGGTTTCAGACAGTTTTTTCGAATGGTGCTTATAATTGTGGTATAGATTGTCATCATCCTGGTGTGACAAGAGTTTCTCTTCGTCGTCAGCCACAGAGGAGTGATGGTGCAACGGTGTATTAGTAACAGCAGAAGCAGCCGCACCAACTTTACTCCTGTGGGAGAAAGCCGCCTTGTAGATGAAACGGAACAGGACGAGGACCGTCAAGAGGAGGAGGAAGTCAAATAGATAATCCAGCAAGGAGTGGTTAGCTGTTGTTGATGAAGATGAAGAAGAAAGTTGAGGGTCGCCTCCCAGTTGGTAGTTGAAGAGGCCTAGCCCGATCTCGTGGACAGGTCTGAACTCTGGACTGTGTGCCTCTGGAGGGATCACCAAGTATTTGTTCTTGAGGTCGTGGTAGAGGTGCTCACGGAGGAGCACCGTATCGTGATAAGCCGGAGGAACGCCCATGGTTGGAGTGTGTGTAGGTATATAACGATAGTGATAGTGAGTATATTGTAGATCACACAAGCAGGAGAGAAGAAGGTGTAGGTGAATTTGTAGGAGACAACGAACAGGAACGGAACAGGGCCAGGCAGACTGGCAGTGGGCAGAGGCCATATATATAAGAGGTGAAGAAAATTTACCAACTTTCAATGACATCACACAAAATCTGCACCGCTGCCCGATCGGGTAAACTCATTGTGTGCAGCGGGTGCTTTGGTGCACGGGTTTTGCTGCCAGGGGCTGTTATCGTTTTGCCCCTTTGGGAAGCTCCCCTATTTATAGAGTGGTTTCTGTTTTCGTTTCGAATATATATCGATCTATAGTTATAATAATAGCTTGAATATATATTTTATATATATATATATATCTATACAAGTTCGCTTAACCGACCCTACCTATACTTATACAATACAGTATATAATAAGCCATAGCTTACATATACACACATATAGGCCATAGCTATAATATATATATATATGTTTATGCACTTACTGCTGGGCACATTGGACACCAGGTTGGCCTCCTTCTTCGTCGTCCTCATCCTCGTAACGATCGTTTGATCTCATCTTGATTGGATCTGGGTCGCTCAACACACAAGAATCATCAACGATGGCGTTCTTTGGAGTCTTCAACTCTGGTCTCTTTGGTAAGATGCTCTCCAACAACTTCAACTTCTCCTCATCGGCAAAGTTGCTCTTAGGGAACTCGATCTCAAAGTGAACAAACAGAGAACCAAATCCTCCGTGTCTCTGGATAGGCATACCTTTGTCCTCGATCACCTTCACCATTCCTGGTGCAATCACTTCTCCAGGTATGATCTCCACTTTCAAGTATTCACCGCTGATGTGAGGAATCACCATAGGACCACCGGCCAAAGCAGTGAGCAAGTCGATCTTGGCTTCGTAGTATAGATCGTTGTTCTTTCTAGTAAACAATTCATGCTTCTTCTCTTCAACCACGAATATAACGTCACCAGGTATGATGTCTGGATGTTGATCACCTTCACCGGTGAAAACGATTCTTTGACCACTCTTCATACCAGGATCGATATGAACTTCCAAGATCTTTCTTTCGTTGGAAATCTTCTTACCTTTACAAGTGGTACATCTATCTTTAGGGTTGATGATGTCACCTTCACCACCACAAACCTCACACGTTGTTTGGAATCTTTGGATCATTGGACCCATCTGTCTAGTAACAAATTTCACACCTTGACCATTACAAGAGGAACATTTGGTCACGTTCTTACCACCTTTACCTTTACAACCGGTACATAGAACCGTCTTGTTCAATGCCAACTTGGCAGTACGGCCTTTATATAGTTCTTCCAAAGTGCAGGCAATCGAATGCTTGATGTCTTTACCCTTCTGAGGACCCGATGGTCTGGAACCACCCATACCACCCATACCACCAAAGAACTGAGAAAAGATGTCGGAACCATCCATACCACCCATACCTCCTGGTCCACCACCGTTTAGACCTTCCTCACCGTATTGGTCGTAGATATCTCTTTTTTGGTCGTCGGATAGGATCTCATAAGCGTGGGAAATCTCCTTAAATTTTTCAGCAGCTTCAGGGGAAGGGTTCTTGTCAGGGTGGTTCTTCAAAGCACCCAATCTGTAAGCCTTCTTCAACTGTTGCTCGGTGGCATCTGGAGAGACACCTAGAATGTCATATAGCTTTGTGTCTTTAACCATCGTTGGTATCTAAAGAAATGTGTATCAGTATATGTGTATATTATATGTATATATATGGGGGAAAAAATGTGGCAAGAAGACTAAAAGTACAGGAGCAAGCAGCAAAAGTAGATAAGGGAGGCTACAAGACAAAAGGCAGGGAGATTCGAATCGAATCCGTTTTATGTTCCTTGCAAATTGAGCGACGGTTTTTTGTGTTTTTTTTGGTGATTTTTTTTTTTTTTTCTCTTTTGTGTTTTTTTCTTTTTGCCCGCGTTGTATGGTTAACACACGACCTGTTCTGGAAGGCTCTCTGGTATCTTTTGCTGAGGTCATTCGTTATGTCAGTTGTGGTGCAGGGTTGTCTGGACTTGGAGTCCTGGCGTACCTGTTGGAACTTGGTGTTGAGTCTTGATTGGTGCATCTCTTCAGACTGGCCCTCTCTGGCTGACCAGTGACCACCCTATCTGCTTGTTCTCTTCACTCCACCATATACACACAATGTCTGACATCGTCCTCGAATCCCGCATTTGGATTGATGGCTGCTTCGATTTTGCCCATCATGGTACGTCTTCTTTCTTTCACCTACCCAACTAACTACCTGTACAGGATCTCCCCAAAACTAACAAAAAAAAAACATGAACCTTCATTTATTCCAGGCCATGCTGGTGCCATGTTACAAGCCAGACAACACGGTAAAGAATTGTACGTTGGTGTCCATTCAGACGAAGAAATCTTGCACAACAAAGGTCCAGTGGTGATGAAATTACAAGAACGGTTGGTGGCTGTCGAAGGCTGCCGTTGGTGTACCGTGGCCATCCCAAACGCACCTTACGTAACGGATCCTAAAGTCATGGACCACTACCGTTGTCAATACGTTGTCCATGGGGATGATATCACCACCGATGCCAATGGGGTGGACTGTTACCAGACGATGAAAGATCTGGGCCGTTTCATCGTCGTTAAGAGAACCCCAAACATCAGCACCACCGATTTGGTTGGTCGTATGTTACTATACTCTAAATCCCATCATCTACCACCGATCCTACAATCTAACTTGATCTCACACGAGTTGTTCAAACCGGAAAGCGTGGACAAGTTTAAAGCGTACGCCACTTCACAGGATGGTATATCCAAAGGTGTGGCTGTTCATTACTACACTTCGGACGACAACAAGCTGCACCAGTTGGTTGAACCATGTTGGGACACCGATACGGGTGCCGATTCGATATACTACATCGACGGTGGGTTCGACTTGTTCAACCCTGGCCACATCATTGCATTGAAAACTTTGAAAGAGAAAGCTCACCAGAACAACTCGTTGGTGATTGTCGGTTTGAACGACGACCACGAAGTTAACAAGAACAAAGGGTTGAATTATCCGATCATGAACTTGTTCGAAAGATCGTTGTGCGTGTTGCAAAGCAAGTACATCGACGGAATAGTGCTCGGTGCACCGTATAACCCATCGTTATCGTTCCTTGCCTCGTTCCCTAAAAAAGTCGTCAAGGTGTTCCACGGCCCAACGGCTCAAGTGAACGATCCTTACAGGGATCTAAAGATGCAAGGACTGTTTGCCGATCTAGGAGAGCACGAGTTTGCGGACATCACTACCGAAGACATCGTAAAGCGGGTGCTCGACAACAGAATGGAATACGAGGAGAGACAGAGGCGGAAAGGATGGAAGAGTGAGCACGAAAAGAACTTGGAGTTTGAAGAGAAGAATCGGAAGTAGATCTGAGGCTGTGAGATCCAGATCCATCAGCTGCTTTTTTTGTTAATTTTTTTGTGTGTGTGTTTTTTTTTTTTATCGGTGCGCGTGGAGATTTTTTGATGTTTTTTTTTTTTTTTTGGAAAATTTTGTTAGGTTGTTCTAACAATTTATATATATATATTATATAGACAGTTCTTTAGATGGAAATATAATAATAAGTTCATTTCATTAATTAAATTTCAATGGGTAAACGATCAGGTTCTAGTTCTGGTGGGAACTACTCCAAGAAGTTCAAATCGGGCGGCGTGTTGTTGGACCCAGGACAGTACGGGATCTACGCCTCGTGCAACAGGCACAAGGAAGCCGGGGCAGCCAAAGAGTTGAAAGCCATGTTGTTCGATAAATTGGAGGAGTACTATCCCAACATAGGCAAGCAAGATGGGGAAGGTGTTGAAGAGAAAGAGAAAGAGGAACTTAGTATTGAAGATTCGATCGCTAAAGAACTACAAGAATTGAAAAACTCCAACAAGGATTCCAACAAAAAAGATATCATCAAGGAGATCAAGATAAGTGCAGATTCATTAATCTTCATCAAGACAAGACCACCAATCAAACCTTCAGATTTCGTTGTGAAATTGTGCACACAACTCTACGATTCTAAAACTAAAAACTCAAGGTTTTTGCAAAAGTTGACTCCAATAGACCTATCTTGTAACGCCACAATAACAGAATTCGAAAAATTGGCTACAAAGTTGCTCCCTTCAGCAATCGAGCCTAAGGAAACGTACACTTTGAATCTCATCAAGAGGAATTTTAACGTTATCGACAGGGACACGTTCAACGAAATCGTGGCTAAGGTTGTTGGTGGAGAACACAGGGTTAATTATAGAAAGCCCGATAAAGTAATCAACATCTACTGTTTTAAAAACCACATCGGGTTGAGTGTCGTTGATGGACCAACGTTCGAGAAGTTGTGTAAGTTTAACTTGCAGGTTATCTTTGATAGAGCTAATGGGTTAGAAAAGAATGTGGAGGTTAAAGAGAAGAAAAACGAGGATGATTCTTTCCCAGAGGAGGAAGTTGTTAAAAATGATGAAAGCGAAAAAGATATATAGATATTGATAACAAAAGCCAGAAACACTTGTAAATTAATTATAATGGAAAATAAAAATTAAAGCTCGAACGTTTACCCCCTAACTTTTAGAATTTTACAAAATTTGACACCTATGACTGTTGTAATTTTAAAATTGTTTAGTACGTAGGGCAATTAAAGGGTTAAATTTATGCCAAATAATGAAACATATCATTAATTTAATAACATAGTATCCAGATACTAACAATTTGTAAACACTCACAACACCAACATTGTCGTCTGGCACCTTTTAACTGCCGAGCCCCGGCCGTCGATCGACGCACCGCCTGCACCCACTGCCCATTCACCCACGTCGCATCCGAACTCGATCTTTGTGGAAAAACCAGGTTCTGCAACACTTTAATTTTAATTTCTAGAAATCCCCCTATATATGAGTTACATATGCATCAACCAATCTAATCCACACAAGTCATTCACTCCAACATACCAACAAAGTTATAGGAACAATCAAAAAACAAAAAAAAAAAAAAGGAAAATGAGACCAACACCAAGGTTACTAGTCAGACCAAGAAGACCCGTTCGAGACACGGCACCTCTCCTCCCACCTCTTGTCTTGTACAGGAACTTGTTAAGGGCACACCGCAAATTGGGACCAGATGAGAGATCACTTGGTGACAAGTACGTCAAGGCGGAATTTAGAGCACATAAGAACTTGGAGAATCCGTTACACATTGTTGGATTCTTAACAGCTTGGCAGGATTACCTAGGTATGGTGAGCCACAACGACGAGGACGATTGGCGGAAGTACAAGTTGAAGAGCGAAGATTTGGTAAAGTTGAGCGATGAGCAAGTTGGACAGTTGTACGAGCTCATGAAGGAGACTAAGAATTATCACATGCAAGGTGAAGAAGAAGGAGAAGGAGAAGGAGTTGTGGATGAGGATGGGAAGAGGTAGTAGAGAGATGATGGGTTTTTTTGCATACTGCTTGTATATATATATATATTTCTAGTTTTTAGAAGATTAATGTTACACATCATTTATGAATATCTTTATAAATTTAGCAGTCTCCATCAGCCGAGATGGGAATCCAAAAAAAAAACAAAAAACACAGAAATAAATAAATAAATAAATAAATAATAATAATAATATGTATAAGATAGAATAAATATAGGTTAACTGAAACAGAAGTTCCAACCGAAATCTTCAACAACATCACACCAATCGACAAATGCAACCTCTCCATTAGCCAACTTTTCATCTGTTAGCTTCCAACACTCTTTAATCACATCGAAACAACGTCTGATGTTCTTCACCTCGTAGCAACTGACGTAGTACTGGTACCGACGAGTCATCTGTTCTCTGCTCTCCTCGTCGATGCACAGAACACCGATAATCATCATAGGTAAACATAACGACGATTGCAACTGCGTACCGACGATGATGTCAAACAACCGTTCGGCGTTCAATTTGAAAGCTTGTAGGTCATGGCTCATGAAATTCTGCGTTGTGAACGAGAGCCTAATGTATATTTGTAAAGTCACCTGGAACAGTTCGAACAAAGTCAAATGTAGCTCCAACATCTGTGGGTTGTCGTGTAACTCGGTCAACTGTGGAATCGAAGGTTTCGAAGACAGAATCTGCGATTCCAATTCGTTGAAAAGTTTCGTTTGAACTTCGTTTTCGATCTTGGTAAGTTTACCAATTTCAGATTGGTAGACCAATTTTCTTGATATTGGATTGTCCTCTGGGATAGAAGCAGCAGAGCAAGCTGTCGACGAACTCGAGGTTGGCGAAATCTTATCCGATGGCGTTGTGCTGAAAGACGATGATGACGATGACGATGACGATACCGCCGCTGAGTTTGCACTAGCAGCCGATTTGGCAATCTCCTTTTCGGTTTCGGTGAGGTTTAACTGTAACAGGCGAATTCTCATTTGAATGCTCTTCACGTCCCTACGCTTGTTGATGATATCTCCAAATATTAAAAAGATCTCCTGCGATGAACCTTGGAATGGATCCAAACCATAATTGTCAGTCTCCAGCCATTTCTCCTCGAGGAAGATCTCCTTGTAAGTCCCCATGTCCAGATGCGTACCAGCACTGATTGTTCTCGTACCCATGATATCGTGGAAGAAGAAGTTGGAGATGATCCATTTTCCTTCGTTAGAATGCCGGTTGTTTTCCACAAACTTCTTCAACCCACCGTAGTTCATCAACACATCCTTAAATTGTAGGAACAAATGGTACCAATATTTGACGTCACCTGTAGAGATCTCAGAACCCATCATCACGATGTAGGCCGACAAGATGATCATGTAATCTTCGTTGGTCAAGTTCTTCCGCTTCAATTTCGAATTCACCATGTTCAAAGCCTTGTAGAAGTATTTTCTTGCAGATTCATCTTGAGGACCCAATAGAAACATACCACCCCAAGCGACGATGGCCATCAACACTGCTTCGTCGTTGTTGGCCAACTTCAAAAAATAGTTCAAGAAGAAATTCGATTCGTTTCTGTTACAAATGGTGATGACATCCACAATGTACGAGATGTAGTGATCCAAAAAGAGTTTGCCCGTGTCGTCGAGATTCATGATGAGCGTGGAACTTGGCGAGATTACACTTGGAGTGGAAATGTTCTTGAACAATATGTGTAATGCAGGTTTTAAATAGTGTAGCAAGTCTTTGTTCTTCAAGATGCTGAACAACTCTGGGTCTGACAAGTTTTGATTTTCAATCAGTTGGGATTCATCCATTGGTATAAATTGGTCGAATTCTTCGTCTTCTGTTTCTTGTTGTTCGAGTTCTTCGGAGATGGTGCGCAGTCTAGGTGGTGATTCGCAATGTATTAGATCTGAAAGGCTCAATTCCGATTGAGCAGGGGATAACAAGGAAGTACTGGCCAACCTCACGGTACCATCAGAGCCGTACTGGTAGTTGTTATGGTTGGTGACGTGTGTTAACTGCAATTCTTCAATCTCATCGAGGTCTTGGACTTTAGCGGATTCCAACAAATGCTTATGGTTGTGTCGTAGTATGATGGCATTGTTGATCATGGAGTCGATGACAGAAGTCTGTGGGTTGAATCTTGGTGAGTGGAGGTGATCTATCAAGCTGTATACCAAGTTGTTGAGTTCTTCAGATGAATCGGATCCAGGAGAGTTGTTATTTCTTGGAGACGTTTGTAGTGGGTTTCCCAAGGAGGAGTCGAGCGATGATTTCAACAGGGATACTGTCGTTGGAGAATTCAACTGATCAAATAGTAACATATCGTCCAAATCCCCATTTAGATCGATGGCATTATGTGCAACTGATTGTGGTTGTTGTACTTGAATTTCGGGTTGTGGTTGTGGTTGTGGTTGTTTGTTTGGAATAGCAGATACATCTTTGTTGGATTCCAGCACTCCATTCTTGGCAGTTGTATTGACAAAGATGACTTCGGAGAAGGAAGGTGCCTGGCCTCCCAGACTTGTTGTTAGCTTGTTTTTCTTCTTGTTGGTATCAGGTTTGGCAACTTTGCTGTTTGCGGAGGAAGCCTTGAGGGCACTATCTTTCAAAGCTTTGTTCTTTTCAATCTCGATAAGTTTATGGGACTGTTGTAAAGTGGAAAGGTCGAAAGTGCTTTTGTTCTTTGATTCCGGAGGAGATCTTCTGATGCATTCCAAGTTTTTCTTCTTGCAGAGCCCACAAACAGGGAAGACCTCATCACATTTTTTCTTCTTCTGTCTGCAGTTGAGACAACCGTTCTTGGAACGGGAGGTCATTCCGACGAAGGACAAGTTTCTGATGGTAGGAGGTTTGTTGGACATTGTGAAGGTGGGTGGAGGGGAAATCAAAGAGGGAGGGAAGGAGGTTGTGCGATAACGAAAGTGACAACTATCCCGCTCTGAGCACAAGAAAATTTTAAGAAATCCAGCTTGTAGGCAGGCGGAGATCTATATAAATTAATAGGAGTAGTGGTAATGGAAGTGTCGGAGTTGATGGGAGAAGAAGGAGAAGAGTGGAGGGTCAAACAAATTGAAAAAAGGTTTGTAAATTCTCAGTCTCTCAGAGGTTGAGGGTGAAGGGTTCTTTTAAAACAGTTGTAATTATAATCAAAGAATGGCGATGCGGTGTCGCTGGTTTTCCTCGGTATTTTCCTTCGTTGCCTCTCTAACTGGTGGTAACCTGTCTCTCTGTTTATATATCTAGATATATCTCTATATATATATAGAATTCCATCACCAGGATCAGGAGTATCCACCGATAGATATACACCTAGCAAATAGGCCCAAATTGCAACAAATTGACAAGCAAAAAAACAAAAAAAAAACGGATTCCAAACGGTTTGACTCGGTGGCTGGTGCACAACCGTCCCTCTTGCCTGTTGCGGCAATATGTGGCACAAGAATGGGCGGGTCTTTCCACTTTGGGACGGATCTGTGCGCATCCACCTGCTTCGAAGATGTGGCTGGTACAAACGGTATATAAGAAGATGCACAACTCCACAACGCCTGCAAAGTTGACACTTTTTCGATTTACTTCCATCAACTGGCCACAGATTTCCAAGCTTGTATTACTAAACAACTCAATCTATCAAGCTGCACATACTCCTTTTCCATCACTCGCTCTGGATGATACCTGACAACAAAAGATCCACTAAATTATATTAACAGGAAATCTCCATCGATTTCTTGCTATAAGTATGCGGGGCAGATTATATATATATATATATAGATCGTGTTTATATCTATATCTATATATATATATATATATATACCATGTCTCATCCATCAAGATCACATTATCAGCCCAGAGATTCTTGGTTATTCATCGATTTTACCATATTCCCGTCTTTAAAAACATGAATTCACCTTTTGATTTGACAAGTTCAAAATCAACAGACAATCAACTAAAGTTCACAACGTTACTTTTGTTAAACACATCTACTTGAATCATCAACGTTCTGATTTTTGGATCTAATTACGTGGCTCTGATCCAGCTAATGTACCTTGAAGTCTCTTCTACCATTGAACCTCATATGGTATTCCTTCTTTAAAAATACAATAAGGGTACATCATTGTTGCATATGCAATATACATGATCCAATTGGTTTCTTTTTGTTCTTTTTTACACCCCAATACACAAATTGCCGCAGTTTAATTGCGATTGTGAAGAATGGACATTATCGAAAAGTTGCATTGCCTTGAAAATCTAAGACTAAGAAAGAAATAACAAACCATATAAAAAAAACACACGTAAAAATTACAAACAAACAACCAACAAACATACAAACATAAACATGCAATTGTAAAAACCGAACTAAAACATTGAAGGACTAATTATTCTTGTAACGAGAGTTTGGACTCTACCGACCACCCATTTCTCCCTTGTATGTGTAACCTTAAACTTTAATTTTCCCGTTTGTTCAGAAGTCAAACATATCTTCCTCGCCACCGAATCCATCAAAGAAAGTAGTGAAGGTCACAACGGTACCGTATATCAACAACCCTCCCACGATGGTCAAGACACATGCAACGTGGGTCAAGACATGGCAGTGGAACAATATCAAGGGAAACACAACCCCAGTGGTCAACAGGAAACTCGACAAGAACTTACCAAAGTCAACCACGTCTGTAGCAGACGAGCTACCAGAGTCGTTCAGGTAGTCGTCAAACCCTGCTGGGTAGTACGATGTGATGAGGATAGGAACGTGAGCAAAACCAAAGACGAACGCTATGAGTATTGGGAACCAGTTGCCATACACCGCGCCTGCGAGGACCACCATGAGGAAGCCGATTGCGAGCAATCCCGAAAGCCCGATGATCTTTGTGAGTGGGTTGATCTTGAATGCCATCGCTGAGTGTATATATGGTGTATATCGAGCAACGAGTGTGTAGATAAAAGAGAGATTGATGTAATAACAGTTGGTTGACTGATTGATAGTTGCAACTTGCAGCGCCTGCGCATCAATTTGAATTCTGCCGATCCATACATCCCTGCACCTGCAACACCAACACCAACGCAGCGGGCGATCACCGATCACCGATGAGTGGCAAAACGCTCTGTGGGAGGGATCCTTGTCAGTGGTGAGCTCTCCAGCTAACCAACTAACTCCTTTTTGACCACCTGGTTGGTTACCTCACTGAACAAGAACAGTAGCTCAATTATCTGGCATCAGACTAGTTTGCACAGTTCCCATTTATTCTTAACTTCTGTCTTTTCGGAAAGTCTTTTTGGTCATTGCCCATTCACAAACACACACACACACATAGTATGGTAAGTTCTTCCCACTACATCTACTTTGTTATAGATCAAAATTTACTAACACAAGTACCCTCCCCCTATCTCATATACAGTTTAGAAATAATTACGACAACGACGCCACAACGTATTCGCCTACGGGCCGTATCTTCCAAATTGAGTACGCTTTGGAGGCAATCAAACAAGGTTCCGCTGCCGTCGGCTTGGTGTCCAAGACTCACGTCGTGTTGGTGGCATTGAAGAGAAATGCCGAAGAATTGGGATCCTACCAGAAGAAAATCATCAAGATCGACAACCATATGGGTATTGCACTTGCCGGTTTGGCACCTGATGCCAGGGTGCTTTCAAACTACCTACGTCAACAGGCAATCTCGTCCAAGATGGTATTCAACAGACCGTTACAAGTGGCAAAAGCAGTGTACTCGATTGCAGACAAAGCTCAGGGAAACACCCAATCTGCAGGTGGACGTCCTTACGGTGTGGGTCTATTGGTCGCCGGTGTTGACGAAACAGGCCCTCACTTGTACGAATTCCAACCATCGGGATCGGTGTTGGAGTACTACGGTGCTGCTATCGGTGCCAGATCACAAGCTGCCAGAACTTTACTGGAGAGAAGATTCACAGAGTTTGCAGACGCCACAAAAGAACAGTTGATCGAGTTTGCGTTGACCGGGTTGAGAGACACTTTGGCACAGGATAAGGAGTTGAACCAGAACAACACAACGGTGGCTGTCGTTGGTATAGATAACCCTCAATTCACCATCTACGATGATGACGACGTTGTGCAGTGGTTGAATTTGTTGGATACTTTGTCAAATGCAAGAACCAGAGCTGGCGATGATGAAGAAGAAGATCAAGCAGGAGAGGAGGAAAACAAGCCCGAGGACGAGGAAGATAACGAAGAAGAAGACGAGACCGTTGGTGATGCTCCAGCTGCTTCCACTGCTACTACAGACACACCAGCTGCTGGAACAGATGATCGTATGGATACAGATTAGAGAAGTACGCTTTTTTTAGTTTTATAATTAGACGAAAAATAAAATAAACAAGAATCTTTTAATCCCACTTTTGTATAAAATTTAAGAGAATCGAATAACGTCCACAACGGTAACAAATACGTTTTATACTGTTTGATGTCACATATAATTAATATAAGCATCTATAAAAAAAAGAGACCAACAATGGTTATTTTCTTTTCTTTTATTAAAAGACAATGTTGAATCCCGGAGAATAAACACATTCCTCGCAATCTTCTTGAGGAACACCGTTTTCATGGACCAACACACCGAAATCCAAATGATCTTCCTCACCTAAAGCCACCATCGGTGCATGCCACGTCCCCATACCGTAAGTAACCGATTGGTTCCCTTTACAAACGAACGCTTTTAACTTTGAATAATCAGGCAACTTAACCTCGCTTTCTTGATCCGTAGGAGCGCATATGACAAGGTATGCAACTTTGGATTTGTCCCTACCTAAAGGCAGGAACGTCTGGGAACTGAATGGGTGTCTTTCCAAGACTTTTGAAACGTACACCGTTTGACCATTTTCATTTGTTGATAGTAGATGTTTAGGAGGCGAACAACGGAACAAATTCCAATTTGCAGTAGCTGGTTTTCCAGAATGACAAGCAGCGTAGTTGTTGGTCACCGGTGCCAGCTTGTGCAACTTGATAGCCGTGCCTTGGTTCGCTGTACTTTTCGGTGCCTTTTCCACTTGGTGATCTGCTGAGATGACCGATCCAAAGGGAGCAAACGATTCTGGTGTCAGGGGAACGGCTTCAATTGGAAGACTCAAGTCCGCTGGGGATAGTTGAACTTCTTTGATGATTGTCATTGTGAATTTCCTTGCGTCTCTATCTTATCTATCTATATATATATATATATATACTTGTACAAAAACAAGAGGATGTATGGACGTTTATAAATGTTGGATACAAGTGGGGAAATGAGAAACAAGAAGCTGTGAATGTCGGCAAAAGCATTCAAAAGTCCTGGCTGTTCACCCCAACGTTTGTTGACGTCCATCCCGTCATATCGACAATAGTAAAAAGCTTCAATAATATAAATATAATACTTATCGCAGGCTTTTTTTTGTTTTTGCTGGCTGTACCTGCGGGGAAAGCCGAGATCTCTGGATCGTTCCGCCTGAAAATTTTCGGCGATGCCGATTTGCTCGTTGCACTTGCCGACGCGTCGGCCTATTACAGTGCGCCGTTTTGTAATTTACCTTTTGGCTTTTGAATATATAGTTTAACATCGGATTAGAAAAGGCAGAACGGAAGGAAATCAAAATAAGAGGGGAATAGAAAACAGCAGAGTTCACAAAAAAAGGAAAATAAAAAAAACACCACACACACACAAAACAGGAAACAAAAAAAAAAAAAAAAAAAACAGACAACAAAACAAAACAAAGAATTACAGAAAATGAGGGTGAATAAACGGTATATTTACGAAACGGCAAAAAAACAAAAAGAACAAAAACAAAAACAAAAACAAAAACAAAAACAGATATCGAGGCTTAATCCTCATTTGCAATGGCTGGTTCAGGTGATAGTTCCTTACCGAATATAACATCGTAGTTAAGAATCAGATCCTCACAGACAAAATTCATAAAACCAAAGGATCTCTTCATGTTCTCCGGCTTGCAACCTTCGATGAACGAACCTCCCAAGACGGTGGACAAATTCGAAGCGGTCATCTTGTTGAGCCCGTTGTATTCATCGATCAACTTCAAGTGTCTGATGATACGTTGCAACAAGCTGTAGTTGAAAGTGGGTAACTTCGACAAGATCTCCTTATAAACGTCGAATCTCTCTTCCGACTTGACCAAGTCTCTGATTTTTTCAAACTCTGGGATTAAGTCGTCGCAAACCAACGGATCCGGTAACTCTCTCAAATACAACTTCACACAACCAGCCAAATTGTGCACGTCGAACACTAACTGGTTTTCCATGTTGAAATCACCTTTTGTGTTGATCTGATCCCGGATCTGATTCAACACCGACAAAGATGCACTCTTACGGTAGATACCAACTTCTTCCAATCCACGGTACTCAATCTCCGCCATCAGCTTCTCAATCACCGTAGGGATCGATCTTCCTTCCCTCATGCAGACATAGCTGAGCGGAACACCAAAAACAAGCGATGGTGAGTTGGACTTGTTCGTTAGTTTCGAAAGATACCAGTGCTTCTTACCATAGTTCAAATGGTAGATCCATTCGTCTTTATCTTGGTCATTGACACTCTGGAACGAGTACTCTTGGTTCGGATTCGAGATGCAAGACAACTTGAAAGCGTACGGTGTACGGTAGATAGGGAATATCGTGTAGTCCTTCATGTTCAACACCAACACCGGTTTTGACTTCGAAGAATAAACTTGGCCCGTGTTGGTGTCGATGAACACTTCAGGGTCGGGTAAATCCTTCACCGAGATGGTGCGCTCAGCGATAGGTTGGTTGAAATTGGCCATACCCATCGAGAATGGACGTGACGCTTTGTTCAACAACCCAGTGAATTTGAACCTGGACGATTGGGAACCAGTTTGAGCAGACGACAAACTCGAATTGGACGACGATGCCATATTGTAATTAGGCAGTGACCTCAGAGATAGCTGCCTCTCTTTCTCCCTCTCTTTGTCGGACAGCAACGCTCTTCTATGAAACTTGTTCTGTGGAGTGCCATCTCTCATCGGAAGCAGTGGCGATCTGGCAGCAGCGTTGTTCAAGTTGTTCAAAGACCGCCTTATCTTGACCATCCTGTCGTGCTCTTGCTTAGTCAACAAGTTCTTCTTGTAATGTTCCAGTTTCAACAACCGCATCTGCTCATCGACGTGGCTCTTGAAGATCTTAGGTCTCACGGTACCACCATTCTCCTTGTTCTCCTTCGATGCAAACTCGTAGATGGTCTTCAAATCGACGGGTTTGATGTTGAAATCGAATAGGAAACCAAACTCGGATTCACGAGGCAAGATCCTATCCGTCGTTTTCGGCACCATGTCCATCACGTTCGAAGTGCAGTTGTATGCAAAACGGCGCTTGTCAAAGTTGATCAAGTTGGTGTTTTCGATCGACATGTTTGGAATGAAACACGAGATCTCCAGCAACCTCTCGACGATCCAACCAGGACAAGGAGATAGTTGCTTGAGTGAATGGTCAGACAACTCCAGTTTGGCATCCACGATGCTTTCATCCGGTAGTAACTGGGATAAATGCTCGTGGTGCTCGGCCTTTGAACCAGCATCAGCAGCATCGTCTTCGTCATCTTGAAAGTCACCAACACTATCACTTTCAAGGCCTTTCTCGTGATTCGCTAACTTGGACTTCAACAGCTTCGACGCGTTTAACCACACAGCAGAGAAGAATCTCGATTCAGGAGACAATACCGTATCGACCAAACAGGACTCGATCAACGAGGGCACTCTCAACGAAACAACCTCTTGGATGTTGTTGCCAGTAGCGGCAGCGTTACCTTCATCACTTGGATCATTAGCAGCAACATCACCAACCTCTTCCACAGCTTCATTTTCCTCGTCGTTGTAATCAGCAACGTCTAGCAAGTTGATCTGCTTCATCCGAATTCTACAGATCTGAATCATCAGCAAGATGACAGCCATGCGTTCCGATCTCTCTTGGAAGGAGATCGATAGGTCAGTAACCTGCTCGATCAAGTACGCCTTAAACTTGAAGTAGAATTGGAAGATGGATCTCACCGAACTTGGGAACTTGTTGACAAAGAAAGTGTCGATCTTACCATCTTTGTCACCTTTATTAGCTTCAGGGTCGTAATCCAGCAAAGTTGACAAGAACGAGTAGACGTTGTTGATCACCAACAAATCTTCGTGCGTTTTCAAAGGTTGTACGTCGTACTGGAAGAGACTCAATGGCGATCTTGCAGTCTGCACTTCAAATATCTCGAACGTGTCGATCCAATCCTTGATTTCAATGTTCTTGTAGATTGTCTCGATGGTTCCATCCAACTGTGACACCCAAGTCTCGATGCTCTTGAAGTCCCCAAACTTGGGCAACAACCGATCAGCTGGGATCACATTCAAATCCGACGTGAACTCCAAAGCGGATGGCAACGGCGTGAGCGTCTCACCCAAGAACACTACCTGTGGCTTGTAACACTTCTTGACGTAAATTTTACGCATCTTCTTGTAAACGCTGGTCATCTCCTCGTACAACTCCTTCACTTCCGCCAAGTACTCACCGTCATCAGTACGCGAGTCGTCAACTTCCAACCACCCAATGACCCTGGCCCACTTAACGATCGTCTCGTTGTCTATGATGCGTAGCAAGTTGTCAAACACCAATTTGTTTGCTAAGTCGTCCGTGAAGTGGTGGTAGTAATCCGAGACCAAAATCAGCAACGTCTCCAAAATACCGAGCTGGATCTGGGCAACGTACTTCCAGTTGATCTCGCTGTACTTACCAAAAGTGCTCGAGTCCCAGTCAGGGAAATCTTTGCCCGTTGCTGCGTTGGTTGTACCTGTGGAGGTATGCTTGTTCTTCAACTCCTTAGCGATAGACAGTGCAGCAGACTTCGAACCAACGAACCGTCTAGTGAGACCTTCCAACAACTGTTTGGTAGAACAGAACCCACGGTACGTGGCGAAGAAAGTCATCGTGAACACTCCGTTATCCATCTTGAATAGCATTCTCGAATCGTTCAATTTCCCAGAACTAGCGGCTCTCTTGAGATCCAACTCGTCAATTCTAGAACCGAACAAAGACGATGTAAGCACGAGAAGGTCCAACAACCTTTCCAACGTTCCACATTTGGTCAAGATTTCAACGTTCATTGCTGACGATGGTGGTGATGATGATGACGAAATGGTGTTGGTGTTGGTGTTGGTGGTAGTGGTGCTCGTGTTAGCAACGGGAACACCGTTGTCGGTGTCGGTGGTTGACTTGGAATCACTCTCCCCAGTAGCCATTGGTGTAGCAGACGTAGTCTCCTTCAGATAGAGTTGGTAAGCGACAAGGTGATCTTCTAGGTTGAAGCTGCTTGACGAATAGCTGCTGAATCTCTTAACGTTAGCACTTTCACCGAACAACACACTTGATGGACGAGATCTGTTGATCGATTTTCTGGAATTCTTCAATTGTTGTTTCTGCTGCTGTTGCTGCTTTTCGATATCGGCAACAGTATCGAGATAGTTGATGCTCTTAAAGATGATGGTACTATCAACGTGGAATTCGGATGAATCAATGTTAAACAAGTCTCTGACGCTCTTAACGAACTGAGATCTACCCACACGGCCAGCCTCATCTTTGCTGGACAAACTGTTCACTAGCACGTTCCTCGCCAACTCACCGCCTCCAATGGCACCAATCAAAGATCTCTGGTCGTAGATCCGGTAAACGTCCAAGATCTGCGGGAACAAGATCGACGCGTACGAGCCAAGGAACAACGGGCTTCTCGACTGGTCGTGGTATCTGTTGTACTGGCCGGTGTACGATGGTTCGACCGACAGCGAATATTCCATCACTTCAGCAGACGTCAACGGTGTGCAACTCACGTGGTACTGTAGCAACCCAAAGAACCTATCCTTCAAGTCGTCCGACATCTGCACCTCCGGGTCAATCTGGCTCTGCAGTGCTTCATCGTTCGTCACAGAGTCCAAGTACTCGTCCCATTTTTCGAATGATGCACGAACGCGATCGAGATGCCGTTGGCACTGCTTCACGATCGTCACCAACGGCAGGGACTTCTTGATGAAGAGGTCACCGAAGTAAGGCACAACGTTCTCCTTAGGGTATGCCTTCCCGATCCCCTGTGGTGCCAACACGTGGTAGGACGACCGGTGTGACGCGATGGAAACCATCGACCGACGGTCCAGTTCAAAGACAACAGGGGCCCAGTTCGTCGAGACCAGCTTAATCAAGTTTGGAGACACGGTGTTCCAAGTCTTGGTCATTCTTAGTAGCGGCATTGAGCAAACAGTCGTGGCAATGGCAAGCCAACTCACCATGTCCCCCATACGGTCCAACAAGGAACCTAACTGGATCCACTTTGTGAGCACAACACCCCTGAACGCTGGGGTAGAGGAGTACTTTGGATCTTTGAAGAGGTGATGCGTTAGTAGACGGCCTAAGTAATGGATATTGGTCGAAGTGTTGAACACCAAGGGGTTCTTGCGCCAGTACTGGTAGTTCTCCTGGGTAGTCTCGTATAGCAAAGAAGGATCTGTCTTCGGGTCCCAGACGTTAGCAAACCGGAGGTTGATCTTCGATATCTGCCTAGCAAGCTCGTTCAAATCGCAAGACATAAGGAAATCAGCAGAGACTTCATCCAAAGATGGGAGGGAATTTTCCGCAGATCCAAACTCGACTAGATTTTGCAAATCTTTTTGTTTTTGCAAAACCGATTGCTTCAACGACTCGCAACTCTGACGTTGTTCCACGGCCAAGATCAACTTCCACAGCGACTGCCAGATGTCTTCATCCAAAAGCATACCTGGAAAGCTGTTCAGGATCATTTCGACAATGACACCTAGCCGTTTCGTCAGGTTGAAGTCAACTTTGTGGGTGACTAGTACGTGGCCTTCTCTCTCTTCTTCAACGTATTCATATAACCTGTTGTCCTCATGAACTTGGGTGAATAGATCGCTGAACTTGACAAAATAGGCCAGTGCTGTGTTCATGTCATCCAACAAAGGTAGCAACTTCAATAGGTTCAAGGAGACCTGGTGGTAAGGGTTGAAAACAATGGCGTGGCAGATACTTTCTAGGGTTCCGTTGACTATGGTGCCAGCGTCGGGATCAATGACCAAATCTGGATGTGGGAAAAGAGTTGAGTTGTAGGACAACTTGATTCTCCCTTGGGATGTGGACGTTGATGACTGGTTCGAAACGACACTTGTAAGTGAGACCTGCGATCCAAGGCTGTTGTTGACCATCAGCGTTGGCATAGGAGACTTCTTTAACTTGGAGACTTTGGAATCCTCTGAAAAGATGGTGGATGCATCATCAACGGTGGTAGCAATATTGTTATTATTATTGTTGTTGTTGTCCACGGTTGGCTGCTTAGTGATGGATGTGGCTGTGGTCGCAGCATCATCTAAAGACAGGCTATACGTGGACACGTTGGTATGCTTGAAAGCATCAGAAAGCGATTCAATCTCCTGCTCTTTCTTGAACTTTTCTTCAGGGGCGATGGTGGAACCACTAATGCTGGTGGCAGAACTGGCTGCATGTGGATGTACTTCACCGTCGGTGGAGATGATGGAAGCCTGGTCGGTTGTGTCTAGAGTCTTGAAGCATTTGATGTCAGACATCTCAACTGGAGGTTTGTAGACGGACAGTGTAGAACCTTTCAATTCTGCCCTGTATAATTTTGGTTCTTCGTCAGTATTCTCATTGAATCTGTTGAGCCAGCTGACTTTGATGATTTCATGATCCCAAGAGAAATCAATCAACGATTGAGAACCTGTAGTAAGTTTAGCAGGCAATGACTGTTGACCTTTAGAATTCTGGGAGTTGTTATTGTTGTTGTTGTTGCTGTTGTTGTTTGAGGATCTCTTTGAGGAGAAAGATTTCAACAAGCTAGTACTTTTTCTTCGATCACTGGAACCGTTGTTGTTTCTATTGGGTTGTAGAAGTAGGGATTGGGAAAGGTTGTTGTTGTTGGACGATTCAGCACTGCTGTTAGACCGCATCTCAAGAGCCTCGATACCAGAAGCTTCAGGAAAGACGTCCTCTGTTCTAGAGATGGTGGTGACGACAGACTCCATTTCGTTCAGTTCGTCGACTTCCGATAAATGGTATCTCATTTGGCCCAATTGGGAAGGGTGTTGCAGGTAGCCTTCTCTGAAACTTTTGTCGTTGACCAGGGAGGAAACAGACCCAGTGGAAGGGTCCAGTCCAATGCTTCTGCGTTTATCTTTGGAACGTCCCAAAAGTTTCTTCATGATGGATAATGATGGAGAAAATGCACGAAACTAGAAAAATTGGAAACAGAATGAATAAGGAAAGAAAGAGAGAAAGAAGAACACGAAAGACAAAACAAGAAACGAGCAAGGTGAATTGAAATGAGATGAAATGAATTGATTCAGAATAAGAATAAGAATCAGAATCAGAATCAGAATAAGAATAAGAATAAGAATCTAAGGAGCAGAACGAAAGGAATGGAAGAAGGAAATATGAATGTATGAATGGATGAGTGTGTATATGTATATATGGTCCACCACTCGGTCACCGTCTATACAACAATGCAAATTACCACTAGCAGATCTGGGTGTCCGCGAGTGGGCGACGGAATGGCGACGCGTGCGGCGTGGGCACTGGGGCAGCCGACCAGTTGCCATATAAATTATATATTATAAATTATATATACTATATTTTATATACTATATATGAGAAATTGCAGAGCAGTTGGGCACAATGGAGATGGGAGCCATGACACACGCTGGGCAGGGCGCTTGATTTCCTGTTGAGACAAATTTATATATATATATATTAAATGTTATATAATACGTATATTGTATATTGTATATTGTATATTGTATATTGTATATTGTATATTGTATATTGTATATTGTACAAGTTACACGGCATGGGGAGTTAGTTGCAATTTGCAACCAGAAATAGCAATTCAACGTCGTTGTTGTGTACGCGTGATCGACACTCAATCCACAGAATTTATAATGGCGGAATTTGAATAATTTTCCAGGGGGGGCCGGCGGTGCACCCGCCATTTCCCCTGGGGGCCCCCGGGCGACCTGCATCGTTTTGCCGACGCTTTCTATGTGGAATCTATATATATATATATATATATATATTTGAATTACCTGATAGCTATTCTTTCATAGATTTTTAGCATATATTAATATATATATATATATATATATATACACTATTAAATATAGGCTATGGATCTACCCAATCTATATTTAACTTATAAGGGGTGGCAGGGCGGCCACGCCAAAACACGCACTAACCGCTCCCTCGACGCCTCGAAACTGGGCGCCTTCCCAATGCGGCCTAATTATCTGCGTACGACGCGCTGTTTTGGCGTGGCGTCGATCGGCCCAAGCCAACACAGGCAGAGAATCAGAGATCTGCATGTGTAGAAATTCGCTTGGAATGTTGTAGTGTTGTCAATTTATACTGTATATATAAGGTTGTTACAACAATCTACGCACAGGATGTTATATATGATTTTCAATTCGACAATCTATCTGTATATATCTATATATGTATCTTTGCACGGCATTTTTCTCGTTTTCACCCATATCTTGTAGACCAAATCCCCTATTTATATATACCTTTGTTATCGCCGTGGCTATCTCTATGCTCGCTATTCCTATCGTATATATCCATATACGTGAATATCAATAATTATTATATTTTTTCTCCTATTAATGGCAATTATATGTATATATATATATATAGTCAATTTTCATTAATTACCATGTGCAGCATGCTAACAGAGTGGCATCCAGGGGAGCCAATCCGATGCTTCCAAATTTCTTCTCCTGGGCAGTGCCCCCTCTCGCACAGTTTACAAAGCAGGGTTCTCTAAGTTGTCAACAGCTTATAATATATCTTATATATATATATAATGTACATTATAAAACTATATATATGGCATGTTGCAAGTCGACACTCTTTTTTACCCGATCCAGCAATATATGATATAATGTGATCTGGTTATCTGGAATGTTGATTCCTGCACCCTCCCACTAGCAGCCCCTGTCTATATCAGTGAATGTATCTATACATATCGTCTCAAGTTGGAATATGTCGATTATGTGAATATTGAAGCGATTTTCATATAAATATATATATATATATATATAATAAACAGACTATAACCATGCTAACTATCAGATATTTACATCCATCTACACATACAGGCATATATAATATATTAAGTTTATAATATTTAGTAATACATATATATATATATATACTACATTCAAATAAATAAAAGAAACTACAACAAGGACAAATCACATGGAGTATATATATATATATATATATATATCACATTTCACATACTAATTGGTATAACTATACCACTGTTACAACGACATCTTAGCCAACTGCACAACTGCTTCTTTCGTCTTGGCACCTCCAATGAATCCCGCAGCATGGATGAACACACACCCAGGAACACCAGTCAATTCACTCAAAGCTTCGTCCCTCACACCTCTCCATGGCTCAGGCAATTTCTTTCTAGACTCAAAAGACGACGCAGACAATGGAACAGCCGCTATTCTCCAAGACTGTGACGAATCGGTAAACAAAACGTACAAGATCTCACCAACTGCCCCGTTCTCAGCTTCAACGTTGAACAAATGTTCTTTCCATGGCACAAACCTCTCCAACATGATGATCTTTCCTGATGGATGAACGTTGAATCTGTCATTGAATGCCCTTTCGACGTACTGTTTGGCAGGTAGGAATGATTTCCCCATGTACTTCAAGAAATTCATGAACGCAAATCCCATGATCTCCGATGCTTTCTCGAATTGGGCATCGTAATCGGAATCTTTAGGGTCCGTGTCCCATGATGGATTCAAATTGGCCACTAACGAAGCCAATTGGAAGTTTCTGTCTCGGAACAACGGCGTTAGCTCGCTTTGGTTGGAGTACTTGTTCACACCGTTATCGTTTGCATCGATGGCCTCGATGAAGTCTCCGTACACTCGGTCGTACAAGAACTCAATCTCTTTACTGTGTGCCTCCAAATCCAAGTCCAAATTCTCGGAAATGATGTCCTTACCGTAGTGCTTGTAAACCAAACCTGCAGAAGAAAGCTTGGTCTTGTACTTGTCGTTGAACGTCGTGTTAAATTCACGTTGGTGGTGGTCAAAGAATTTCTGTTCATCGTATTTACCAGACACATCAACCACAATGTCAGCTTGTTCCCAGTCGGCTGGATTACGCGATCTGATCACTGGAGAGTCCTTGAATTTTTGTAACGTCTTCAACATGTACACGGCTAACGATTCGTCAGCATGGAACGTTCCCGAATGGGTACAGATTTTGAGTATTCTGTTGCCAGTAGCAGTAGTGGTCATTTTGTCCTCTTGTTCCAATTTTTGTTTCTTCAATTCTGGTTCAGATGACATCTGCGATAAGATAAGGGGTAGCTAGCTAATAGCCAACAAATAAAACTGTTATTAGAGCAACCTGTATAGTTGATATTAAAAAGGAAAAAAAGAAAAAAATTATTATCAGCCGTGAAAATTTTATATGCAGCTGATGTAATAATCTCACCAAATGTGTGTGATGATTATCTAACTCTTGTTGCACCAAAACGCCCAATGGGAGCCAACCAGGATGTCAGCTGTCCCTATCCACCTCCCACTGGGGTCTTCATTAACTAATTGGCCTTTCTCTGTTGAGTATTATTGAATGAAAATGGCATCAAAGAACATTGTAACTCAAATTATCGAGAGAATGTCTTGTTGTAACTTGTAAACCTGCGTTGGACTGCAAAAAAAAGGACAGGTTATAAAGAGTCGATCGACTGCCATCGACGCTCGGTGTTTGAATTTTCCTGCTTCACCAAATTTTCGCTACAAAACAACCATCGATCTCTTATGATGATCACCACACCATCTAAAACTACACTACTAAGTCTCCCTCAAATACAAAGACGCACATCTCCACCATGTTTAGATTCATTCCTAAGATCAATCTCACTAGATCTCAATTTGAACTAGCAAAGTTCACTTTCTATCTATTGACACCGATATCGATCATGTACTACGTTGGTGTGGACACAGACAAGAAGTTCAACGTCCCTGGTTTCTGGCCTGATCCAGACACTTTGAACAAGATCCCTAAGGAGCCATACGAGATTCAAGCCGAGTTGGCCAGAATTAGAGCAGCTAAAGCTGAGAAGAGAGCAAGATTGGAAGCTAGGGCTAGAGAGTTGGGAATCACGCCTAAGAAAGACGATGATGATGAAGAAGAAGAACAGAAATAAAGTAAGAAAAAAATATCGCATTTGATTATTTCGCATTGCAAAGTAAAGATATTTGGAGAGGACTTACATTTATAGAAAGAAGTGGTATAGCTTTACCGTACCCATCCTCGTTCCCAAACTACAATTTTCCTCCGTTGATGTAGCATTGCAGCTCTCCAATCCAGCCATCTGTTTATACACTCATGTTTATATATTTCTCCTCATTCAATCGTCCGTTTTACTGTATATACACTTACTAAAAGTATCGCATTTTGTTATCATAATTCCTGAAGCGAAGTATCGCAGTCGACTACCACAATCGTTGTCACTTCCCTTTTTATCCACAAAATAATCATTAAATAATCATTAAATTCACTTGTCGGTGTATTTGTTGATTATCCATAATATTTTGGTACAGTAGCAACTTTAATCTTCCTCTGATTTGAATTCTTAAAGAACTTGTAAAAAAATAAATCAAAACATGCAAAAAGCAGCGTTTCTTTTTATAAGCTAACTGGACAGGTGGTACATCAAAATATGGATTCCAAGTTCCAACGGATTAGATTATATCTGGATCTCCGACACTAAGCCTTTGTTTCGAGAAGAGATGTATATATCAGTTCATGAAATTTTCGTTGGTTTACTTAGAGTAAAATAAACAGATCGATTATTGCCATAGATATTTTCCCTATTATTCGATAATTAAAACGATATTAATCCTCTCCATGTATGTAGGACGAAAAGAAAGATAGGTTCAATTATTATTTACTTAGGGCAAATCTTTTGAAATTTCTGAAAAAATTCCTATTTTAACGCTCCATTTTTTTTGCAAGAAGCCGGATATACTGACAAAATTTTAACGGATTTTGACAATTTTTGCTGAATATAGTTATATCTTAATTTTTAAAGATATCCATGTATTGAATTAACGATCTTGTCAATACTTCATCCCCACCGTTTCAAGTGTTCGGTTGGTGGATAAATAAATCATTAACAGTGGCTTAAAAGAACGAGACCTCCCAGAGCATAAAAACCCTTGCACAGTCTAATGTATGCAAGCTTCAAATGGAAACACCGCATCATCAGCTTCATGTACTTACTTCATCAAGAAATTGATGTTTCTTTCGTCATTTCACAGCTTGTCCCTCGCTTTAACCCTCAATTGAGCCCATATAACACATTTAAGCATGGTATGTATTGATTCATAATAAGAAAAATCCGGGTCACAGTTTACTAACAATTCTCAATGATCTAGGCAACTTACCAACCTCTATCCGATACCATCCAACCGGACTTGCAACATCCAACGATGCAATCGTCACCTTCGATAGCAACAACAGCCACTCCAACACTGACAGCAACAGCCACAGACCCACAACAACAACAACAGCAGCAGCAGAATAGCAACATCTCTGAGGGTTTCCACCGCACGTTGTACCAGAAGCTTTCCGAGTCCTCACATCCTGTTGCGCTACTAGCGTACCTAATCTTCCGTCTTGCTCCTTTGTTAATCTACTTGTTCGGATTGTTGTTCACTTCAAACTACATTTTGAACTTCATTACCGTGATCTTGTTACTAGCAGGCGATTTCTGGAACATTAAAAACATCTCAGGACGTTTGATGGTGGGGTTGAGGTGGTGGAACGAAGCCAACGAACTGGGTCAGTCCGTTTGGGTGTTTGAATCCGCAGATCCTAACCGGTATATCAACCCGATCGATTCCAAAGTGTTCTGGGTGTTGCTCTACGCGTCGCCTGTGTTTTGGATTGTGCTCGGAATCTTTGCCATTTTGAAGTTTGAATTTCTAAGTTTGATCCTAGTCGCTGTGGCGATCACTTTGACTATGATCAACGCAATGGCCTACACTAAATGTGACAAGTTCGGTAAGGCTAACAGCTTTACATCTGGTGTCTTGGGAAACGTTTCAAATACATTGTTCAGCAGAGTGAATCCATTGGCGTTGTTTTCAAGATGATTCAAAAAAAAAAGAGTTTTTTTAACATGTTAACAAAAAGAATCCCCTCCATTCTTTACGATTAGTATATATATAGCTTTGTTTCAACAACAACCCTGGAAAAGGAGAAATCAATTTCTTTTTTCATTATGCTATTTTTTGTGCAACTTTAAATTTGTAAACTTGCTGATATCAACGGTAATATAATACCTTCCATTCTCAGCTTGATACATTCTAACATCTCCTCTTTTAATAGTGGTGAGCAACTCGTGTTTCAATCTCTTTGAAGCAGATCTACCCTTGTTGATATATTTAGCAACGTCCGGCTGGTTCTCAACGATGATAATGCGAGCCTCCACTTTCTTCTGTTGTAGTTCGTTGTTGAGATCACCGTTGTGGAACAGCATTATGTCGTCCTTGGCTGAAGCACTTTTGGTTGGAGTGCTCGTCGCTTGGAAAGCAACTTCCTGACCGACTGCTTCGGATTCCTTTCTTCTGTAAGAACGGTACAGTTCATCCATCTTTCCCCGCCACCAAGTGTCAAAGTTGTACTTCAGTTTGCTGAAGTTATAAGTGCCGGGTTGTTCCTGTTGGGGATCGTTGACCACTTCGGGAAACATCGACTCGACTTGAGCCTGATGGGAGAGCGGGGTGCCTGCTGACTTTACCACTTTCCCGGTCATGCGTTTGCTAAGCATGCTTCCTTGTGGAAAAGGGTACAAGTTTGTCTCCTGAACGACTCGTGGCAGGCTAGGTTGCCTAGTGGGCATGGAATTCATTTGCCTGCCTCGTTCAGGGTAGTTGTAATCGTCAATAATGTCGTACAAGTCCGCAGTGTTGAAGCTGGCGTTCAGTGTTTTGTTTTCACGATTGGCATCATATTTAGAATTGTTATTCAATTTTGTTAGAAGAAGGGTAATGAAGTTAAATGGCTGCTTTCTCTTTTTTACGATAGGCTGTGCTGGTGGTGACTCCTGTTCTATTCTCTTCGAGGATACAGTGTGATCCATCGTTGTGGAATCTGCCAATTCATTGGATCCAGCACTCGCCCCCTCCCTCTTACTCCTCCGTGATCTTCTTATAGATCTGTTACCAAACAAAGGAAATTTTGTAGGTGCCACATAGTCATCAAAGTTTGCAAAGTTTCCCCTTGGTGGGAACTGTCTCGGACTTGAACTTCTCTGGTGAAGCATCCCTGCTATTGCAGACACGGACGTAAACTTGAAACCGCTCTGGTTGCCAGTGCCGAGATCAGCACCTGTCTCGTCTTCGACCGCATAAAATTGTTGCTGCTGCTGTTGTTGTTCATCCTCTTGCTGACTTTTGACTAGTGCTTGGTATCCAGGTGAGTAAACCGATGAAGACTGGTCTATGCTTTGTTCGTGTTGACCCAAGTTCGAGGTTGGTGAGATCTCAGATGGGACATCATCTTTCAGATGCTGAGAGCCTGTTTTTGGTAAAGGTAATTCCAGTGTCTGATTAGAATTCCTATCCTCCTCCATGTTGATAATTTACACAGTTACTATAAACGTGAGTAGACTCCGAGGGGGCTTACTGCTATTTAGCGCTCAGAGGAAATCTTACAAAAAGGGTGACCTGCTCGGCTATCCCTTTTAAAAGCGAGCCTCTCGCACCACCATACTCAAAACAAACAAACAAACAAAAAAAAAAAACCGCACACACACACTTTATTTATTATATACAATATTACTTAATCTTTATGCCAGACTACACATCCAACTTAAAAGCGTTCTCAGCTACTCCCACCGTTCAGCTTCAGCTTCAAAACCATGAGTTGCCTCTTAATAAACGACATGTGTGTGATCTTCTCCGTATGCGTGGCAGCAGTGCCCTTCCAAACGTTCTGAGGTCCTCCTAACAACTCTTCCTCGGTCACCAAAGGTTTGGACTCATCGGTGTATTTAACCATCGTATCGGTAGCCAACTTTGGGTGACAATGTGGCTCAAACGAGTAACCTTTTGCTATGGCATTCCTATACCGCATCGTAATATCCATCGTCTCGTTCGATATGATTCTCAGTATCATCCCGTGGATCGTGTGGTCCAGTTCAATGTTAGTTATGATGTTCAACAAGGCATCTTTCAAGCCTGGGATTTCCACCCCGTTGGGGATTCTACCGATGACCGGGATAGGATCGATTAAATCCCCAGAAGCGACCATCAACGCTTTGATAAAGTCCGGCCTGTCCATCGAGTAATCTAAGAGGAAATCCCATAGCTCTTTGTCGTTGACGGAGTTGACAAAACTGATCGCCCTCTCTGGATCCTTAAGGTCATCGATGATCAAAATCAAAGCCTTCTTGTTTTCACCAACTTTGTTCAATAAATAGACTAACTCTGAGATGCAGTGTTTATCCTCGCAGATTTTAATTGCATTCTCAATTGAATAACTGTTGTGTTTGATCAAAAACGAAAGCAATGCGTCTCTATTGTAAGAGGCATATAGTTTAACCATCTCGTCTTCGAAATCCTTGACTAGTAGCTTGTCCAACAGCGATAACTCTTCCAAGTACAAATAACTGACGAAATCCAATCCGGCATTATCGAGAACCTCAATGATCGTCTCAGGTAGCACTTCGTGGCTGTTTTCAACCAAGATCTGAATGCAAGTGTTCAATTTTTCTTTCAATTCACCAACAGAAAATTCGGTGACATCTTTGCCATCGATAGATATATCGATAATCAATGGCAATCTATCCAAGAATTTCATAAGCAGATGGTACTCATCCAAAAACGGCATTATGTTCGTGTCCTTGAGTATGATCATGTGGTCTATACACAATTCAGGTTCATCCAATTCAATACAAAGGTCAACGTACAATTTTCTGAACCCGATGAAAGTCTGCTCAAGTTCTGTATTTGGATTGTTGTCGTATTGTTTCAACTCGTCGGACATTCTTGCCTTCACTTCAGCAACGTTAAATAAGGAATGATCCCATTTGTTCACTAGTTCAATCACTTTTTCGAAGCAGTCCTTGTTAAAATAGTACTCTAAAAAGCCATCATATTTTTCCTCTTTCACCATGTATTCGTCTCCATATATGGGCAAAGATGGGATAACATCCACTATTTCATCTCTCTTATTAGCCAGAATGAAAGTATCAATCCAATTGTTCCAGCCATCCGTTATCCTTTGTATATAGTCACTGGAGTATTCTTCATCTCCGAGAGCCAATACTTGTGCAAGAAAATCACCTGCAGATTTCCAGTCGTCTTGTCCCACGTAGGCATCGACTTGCCTAATACCAATGCTTAATCGTTCTGTCCGGTCTAACCAATATTCGCTCATTTTCCAAGCTTCCAGGTATCTTCCTTTAGCATTGTACCAAGTCAATCTATCGTGCAAATTAAATTCCTCGACAATGACTCCGTCGTTAGCGGAGATCAAGAACCATTTCGCCCCTCCTTCTGGTGAGATGTATTGGGAGAGATGGTAGTCATTTAATCCTAAACTAGCATAACTATTCAACCCAACCTGATCAACAGATTCCTCTTCCATTGTAGTCTTATTGATGATTTTAAGCTCCGGTAACTGTGACTCAAAATCTTTGAACCTTTTACCAGAGTTGCTTATTTGGCGTGGAGGTATGAAGTTGAGAATCATGAGGTCGTCGTTGAATTCGGAAATCCCGGCAATCAACGTATCTTCAAAGACAATATGACTTTCAACCTCAATCTTTTTGTCTATTGGAGTCCTGAAACTCGATGCAGCAGATGACAATATCTTGGTCACATGTGTAGAATTTGGATCCTGCGTGACAGACACTCTGAAAAACCAAACGTGGTTTACCCAACCTATAATGATTCTGTCTCGATCCGAATAATGAACCCTTGGCCAGTACATCTCAGCTCTTGGGAAATCCTTCGGTATTGGTTCATGATGAATCTTTGCTCTCGCTGAGATTTGTCCGACGGAGATTCCTTCATCGTTTGCCCAGATGATCAAATCATCGATCGTTTTGATCATCGTGATGGGACCGTTATCCGAGTCCAATATTGTGTCCTGTCTTTGGTTTAGCCAGTTTTTTGTCGAGTATATGACTTTCCCGCTCATACCACCTGAGATGAATGATTTGGAGATTTTGTACTGGTTATCCAAGGCGACCGCATGGATAGGACGCTTGAAATCGTATGCCATGATGTCCTTCTCGTCCAGAATTGATCCAATAACAACCGTACCATCAATTGAACCCGATGCAAAATACTCGCCGTCACTGTGCAAAGATAGTACACTTGCCTTGTGCGCTTTCAGTGTTCTAATTGCAGTGAAATCTGGCCTGGTTAGATGTATAAAGCCTGAATGGGTTGCAAATATGAACACCTTCTCATGGAAAAAGCAACACGAGACGGCATCTTTGTTGAAAAACCTTGCTGGTAACTTGGACAGTCTAGTGTACTTCAATTTAGGAGGTTCGGAATCCTCATCATCTTCTTCATCTTCATCTTCTTCACTTTCCTCCTCGGTATCTTCCTCCCCGGATTCGTCGTCTTGAAGTGTTGATTCTGGATGTATATCATCTTCACCACCCAGGAAACTTCCGTCTGTGCTGAATACAGGTTGACGACTCCCATTGGATTCATTATGCTTGCCGTTAGAATCGGGCAGGGAATCTATCGTTGTGTCGTAATCGAAAGTCGTGTCCACGATCTCATCCGTGTATGTGTGACCGTTGTGATGCCGCTGGCTGTGATGGTCAGAAGACCACGTGCTGCTCTGGCTGTAACTTCTTCCACTTTTGGGACCCATTACTGTTTGATCTGGTTTTGCTATGAAGTTTAGCAATTGGAAGTATTGTCAGACAGAGAGATTAAAAATGCTGCTGTGTGGAGATCCACTTCACACAGCCTAATAATAAAAATGGCAACGGGGCCTCTCTTTGCGCGCAACATGTAAATTTTTGTGTGCGATTCCATACAGAGATTAGAAGAAGTGGTTGAAGACCTTCCTCTTCTGTTCATAAGCTATCTGCTCTCTGATCAGATACACCAAACAGGTTTCAGAGATGGCCAGGGCAATCAAGGGCACCTTGGTCCAATGGTGAGTGAAATTTCATTGCCACTACTTTTTGTTGTTGCTGACGCTGTGGTGAATACTAACATTTTCACATATCTATCCAGTGATCCATCGATCAAAGCACTCATAGTCAAGATCGACTCCGACTATAGGGACATCGTCATTGAAGAGCTTGATGACACGCATCTACTTGTAGATCCATCGAAGATCCTTTTTATCAAGCAAGAGTTGAATAGAATATTGGCAAAGAATACGTATAATCCATTGGACGACGAAGCTGCTCAAAATTAATTACATCTCGATTACGCAAAAATATTTCTGTTTATATAGGCAATGATAATTAATACATTTTTTATTCTGGGTTATGTTACTTTCTTTTAAAACAAATGATGAATCTATAGACCACTGTTATCTTTGAGTATCCAGGTTTAGGTTGCTGATGTCTCCATTCTCAGCGGTCAGTGTACTGTCCACATCGAAATCTTCCATGTCTGAAAGGTGCGACGAGAATTCATCGTCGTCAATAGCACTTTCTCCAGGCAGACCGCTTGCCAACATCTCGGAAACGATTTCAGCCCATGTAGAAATCAAAGTGTCTATCTCAACCAATTTTTCGACCTGTGCCGATTTCTCGTTCTGTAACACGTCGTTATAAAAGGCCTCGTACTCTTTCATGACCACCTCCTGGATACCATCGATCAAGTAACTCAACACTTTCATATCCGCAATGTAGTTTGTAATTCTAGGTTTCAGTCTCGGTAGTTCGTTTCTCAATGTCGTCATGAAGTTATCCATTGTCTTTTCCAAAGTCATCTTGGTAGGGTACGAATTTAAAGGTTCTAAGAAAATGCTCGAAGATTCCTGAATGAACTCGTGCACAACGCTTCTCAACGCCATTTGCAATTCGTATCTACAATCCACAAAATCGTTCACCACTTTAGGAACCGTGCCTAGAATCATGTTCATGAAGTTTGTCGACTTAGGATCTTCTCTAATGGCAGAAGAGTAATTGTTATCGATGGCAGCCTTCGATCTGTCACTGTTCATGAACCTTCTGAACAAGTTTCTTAACCCACTAAAATCTAGGTTCGTCTCCTTTCTCACGTGCTCGATTTCAAAAGTGGACACATACTCTTTGAAGAACATCAAGTTTTTGATTTGGTATAGCTTAGGTTCGATACCTGTAGAACCAACAAAGTTATCCCTCATCGATAGAATCGCCAAATGGACAACAGAGTTGGCCAAGTCGTCAAAGACACTTTGGTTTAATAGCTGATAAATCTTCATCAATAACTTGATAGATTTGATGATCGGTGGGTAGATGGATTGCATCGACTGAGTCAAGTTCACAGTGGCGCTCTCCAGTGACACAACAGTACCTGTTCTCTCCCTGGATATCACTGAGTTGGCGCTGCCGTTCTCACCTTTACCACTACCGGAATCGTTCGCCATTCCCACAGTGGAAGGTGGCTTGATCGGCTCGTTGATCATACCGTCCAAGTCATGGTCCATGACCAGAGTGTTGTTTGGATTGTGACGTCTGTTTCCTATTGTTAATTCCTTACCTGTCTTCTTGTAGTTAACAACGTGTTTCTCAACGTAGGCATGGATTCTGAAAACGAGACGGGTCTGAGTATCTTCCAATATCGGCTTGAACAGCTCTCCCAACGGGATTTTTTGTTGGAAGCTTTCCTCGTGAGTATAAACACCTTCACCTGCTTCTGTATCGTCAATATCTTCCACCTCTGAGTAATTCTGAAGGATGGAAATCAACTCACAAAGTTCACCGATGTTGTTCTCTCTGATGATTCTGTTTCTCAATAGGTAATAAAGTGGGTCCAACAAAGATTCGAACCATTTGTTTAGTGTTGTGGAGTTGGTGGTGTTGTCAACAAAATCGTCACATTTGCTTGGGTCGAGGTAGAATATTCTTTGGAACATGTTGTGCTCTCTTTCCATGATCTTGATGAAGTAAATTATGTTACTCTGTGCTACTTGGACAAGACTTCTAGAAGTGGCTTGGAAATTCATGTGGTTTTGAATGATGTATTTCAGCAAATTGGATCTAGTTTTGAAGTACTGGTTGTAACAATCGTTCAACAACCCAAAGTACTCGTCTGTCGAGTCTTGGTTTCTAACTGCTCTCGTGTACAACTCCTGGATCAACGGATGGAACAGCAGGCAATCTTCTTCAAACTGGCTGTACGTGAAAGCATCGACCATGATAGACGAGCTAGCAGAGATCATACCAACGTCCTTCTTTTTCTCGTCGTTGATCTTGGTTTGCAAGTTAGACTCGATTTCGCTGATTCCGGTGATCACGTAGTTTCTCACCAAAGTCAACGCTCTCACCATGCACTGTTTAAATCTATGCTTGTACACCTCGATCTCTTTGTAGTTCTTGTTCTTTGGATCGTTAACAAACGCCAAACAGTTGTCCAACTTCTTCAAAATTCTGTCGTTGAAGCTATCCTTGAGGACGATACTACCAGAGCTCGAAGTGTTCAACGTTTGCACAATCGGATCCAAGGATTCAAACAAGGTGAGGTTCTTGATCACGTCGTTGAACAAACGCACCAACTGTTCGACTTCTTTTATCAGTTCAGATGATTTAGCTTGGAATTCCAACGTTTGTAAAGTGACCTGATCGTTGATGGCCAATAGTTGGTTCAAATCACAAATGATCGTGTTTGTTTCGTTCAAGAACTTGTCGTTTTCTCTTCTATTAAATTTCAAATACTCCTGAAAGTCAACGAACTCGTCGTTGCCAATCTCGTCAATCAGACACTGGTCTATTATATCAACCATGAAATCGCTCTCGAAGCTCGAGATTTGCTGGCTCCACAAGTTCTCCTTTTCCAGATCAGTTAACGGGGACGTCATCAACGGTGTTTCCAGATCGGAAAGATCAAAGTTCGATAGTTTGCCAACTTGCAAAGAATTGAACGATTTGGATCTCCTTTTGTGCAAGTTTGACTTCCCGTGTGGGTCTTTTCCTAGGCTTAGATGGCTCTCCACGGTGGGTATATTGAGTGCAATCACTTGCACCATCGATCCGGCCCTGCTTCTCCGGCCAATGAACGAATCTGTTACGCTTGAACTTCGTCTTCTCATCATCTTGGACTGTACGTTGATGGTTTTGATAGTAGACTATGCCAATTGCCTTTTTTGGGAAATAGATCAACGGCTTGTCTTTGAACGAACACCACACGTAGCTATTTCTTTTCCCATGTTTGCAGTTTGTGGCTGGCTGTCCTTCGCTGCGTGTGAGTTTTTTAAAACTGGGAAAGCGCCCGTTTGTGCGGGTGCCATTTCTACTGGATTTCACAGCTATACAAATAAATATATTTATTCATTCATTCATTCATATTATACATTATTTCTATTTTTACACGTCTATTAAAGCTACTGTACATTATAATTACTACTGTTTTTTCGTGGGAGACACCAAGATACGTCTGCTTGAATGTCCGTTCTCCTCACCAAGATGATCCCAGTGGTTTCTCTTTAAATTATAGATAAGCTCTGCATTGTACCACCATTCGTCTCTATCCTCGTTATAACACCAATTCAACTGAATCGCATAAGTAAAGTAGCATTGGAAAAGTTTGCCGGACCCATCATTTGCTTCTTTCTTGGCCATGTCTGTGAGAATCAGGTGTATGAAGCAGTTCAAGTACTGTGTCTTGAGAGCAACTTTGAACTTGTCGTCGATGGCCTTTTTTAAGAGACACACTTGGATGTTGTAGTTTGTCATCTTCGACAATTTGGAGTGCAGCAAGCTCTTGTATTTTGTCTTTGTGATTGTCTTCGAGCAAGCTTTGATTATCTTGGAAACCTCGGACTCCTGATTCGATACCACGTGGTTCACAGCTGACACCACAGCTTCGTACACAAGCGACAACGGTGTTGCATCAATGTTGAACGATTTAGAAAAAGTTATCAATTTGGTCCCGCAAAGCTGCTTCCGTAACTTGTGGAAGAGCTTCCTTCTAGCCTTGTCGACGTTTGCATCTTTAAATTTAGTGGTCATTTCGTTGTCATTCAAGTGCACCATCTCAGTAAACAACTTTCCAAGCACAATCTGTGTAAGAATTTTCTGTATTGGCTCGTGGTTTAACGCTAGTAGGTAATAAAATTTCATGTCTTTGTTTGTGATGCAGAACTTCAAGAACTCGATCTCGAATTTCAAATCGTTGGGAACGGGTATGGAGTCATTATAAGAGGATTCAAAATATGGTGTTGATTCTTGCAACGGAACCATTTTGGAACTTGTCGAACTGCATACCGTTGCAGCTGGTTCTATGATAATACTCTCTTCCAGAGGCTCGATTCTCGTTTCCTCGACTTGGACCTCGTGCCTAGCCACATTATTCAACGGCTTATCTTTTAAACGCTCTCTATGGAATGGCAAACTATCCAAATTTTCATGCGGTGAAGGCAAGCTGTTACCGGCACCACCACCACTGGTTCGCAAAGTGATCTTCCTCAACCGCTTCTGCTTCATCACTTCCCTATGCTCGAGTCTGTACTTCAACGGTGGCTCTACATCATCGACATCGTTAATATCCTTGTTGATCACTAAACCCAATCTCTCCATTGTAGTCATGCTGTCTCCGTCTTTTAAAATCCATGGTTTCAACAAGTACTCCTCCCTAACGGCTCTCGCTTTGCACCACCAATCCAACTCAATGTCCAACTCGGTCTTCTTTCCTACGACTTTCACCGACTCTGCGTGCAATTCAACAGATTCGTTCCAAAAATGCACAAATCCATTGAATTTTACCAACATGCCTGTATTTTTCTCGAACCGGAACTGGTTGATCAGGTAGTCGAATCTGTTCACTTTAACTTTGATCGAATCGCAACAAGACCCATCGTTCACATCGAAGAAGTGTACGCTGTTCGATTGGTTCACATCTTTGCCCAACTCCTGCCATTTTTCAGAGACGATCTTCCCCAAGATGCAAACTTTACCAATAGGGTGGTTACCGTACATGCAAACGCCCTTGCTAGCAGGCTCGAACCCGTCCGCTTGGTAGACACTTATGCAGTTCTTCAGTTGCCTCAAGTCACAGATAAGAATTGGGAAATATGTGCTGTCTTTGTTGTGGTAATTCAACGTTTGAGAAAGGTGGAACAAGTTGGGCATGTAGAAGTTGATGCCATCCTTGTAGTACTTGATGTGTTGTTTACCAGGTGCAAAATCCAACTCCGATTCTTGAACCAGTTGCCTTTTAGCCCGTCTTGTTCGCCTCGATGGTGAACTATGTCTTTCAGTGGCCATTGAGTATATCACATAGGTAGCTTTTTATTTATGTACGTTGGATCGACCAACAGAAATAAAGATGATATCCATCTGAATTAACAATAACCAAAAAAAAAAACAAATAAATTATACAAATTCATAAAAAGATGAAGACATGTAGGGAGCGCGCCACATCTATGAACAGCCACATTTGAACGGATTCCCCGTTCTAGTGGCGCAGCTGATCCAAGATACCGGCGATCTGCGACAACACCGGGTTGCCTGAACACTGCTCCTGATTACCCTTCTGATCTCATCAAGATCAACCTTCCTTTCTTTCTTTCTTTCTTTCTTTCTATTCTTCCTCATCTATTTGATCATAATAACCGTATCCATACCCATAACCATGGCGTTTATCCCACCAATCACCTGCCACGTACTAGACACAACGACAGGCAAACCGGCAAGCAACATCCACTGTGAGATCACATACCTTTCATCACCGTCATCCAATGCATCCATACCTTTTGCCACAGCAAACACAAACGAAGATGGCCGTGTCCCAGTTTGGTGGCCGGTTCAAAACGACAACGGATCCAACATCGCTTCATCTCTTGGGTTCACTGCAGATAGTCCATTAGGAAATTTACCTCGTGCTGGTGTCTACGTGATCAGATTCCATACAAAAGAATACTTTGCTAATAGGTCAACAGGCAACAATAAGACCACATTCTTCCCATTTGTGGATATCACTTTTGAGGTGCCTGAAGTGCCTGATAAGCATTACCACGTTCCTTTGTTGTTGAGCAACTACGGTTATTCTACGTACAGAGGTTCATAGATTCTCACCCTTTTTGCTATTTGTATTTGGTCGAATTTTTCGTTTTTTTATTTTTATTTTTATTTTTATTTTTCATTTTCATTTCCTTTTTCGTTTAATTAATAAAGAATAACAATTATATTAGATGATAGTAAACATTGTTCGTGACATAGTGAAGTGTATGTATGTAAAAGAAAAGTGAGGTGTTGAAAATGTTTGTAAGACAGGGTGAAGAGTGGGGGAAAACAATAAAATTCAACAAATACAAAGACAATAACTATAATGGAAAAGCAAAACAAAATAAAAACAAGAAAGAAAAAAAAAAGATGATAAAATGAGAACAAAGGATAATGAGGAAGGGTTAGTAACCCATCACAAAAATAAAGTGATCATAGTAAAAAAAAAAAAAAAACAAATAAAAAGTATTATAAATAATAAATAAATAAAATTAATTAATAAAATGAAATTGATAACTGTAGAACCGATTAAACCATGTTAATTAATAAACCAAACCAAAAAAAAATTTACCCTTTTAATCCCGGAAAAAGTGAGTGTACTGTCTACTCAACTCGTGAACCCCCATATCGAATTGCTTGAAGCTGTTCAACTCGGATCTGATATCTTTGATCATCGATGGATCGTTGGATAGGATCGAATAAGTCTGCTTCAACAGAACGTTGAATCTATCGTACTCCGTTGATGAATACGTATCGTTCAAATATATCTTGTTGCTGAAGGCCACCGAATTGCTCGAACTATTGGACCGTTCTTGCCTTTGGTAGCTGTGGTGATGACTGAGGTGATGATGATGATGATGATGGTGATAAGAAGAAGAAGTTGCCACGTTGAACTTGTGGGATGATGATGACAACGACGATGATGACGAACTAGCAGAAGAAGAATGGGAGGTGGCATTGGCAAGGCTCGTTGAAGATGAGTTGTTCGATAACCTGGTTATTATTCTTGGGTCGCAGTTCAACTGTTTGTACTTACCACCTGTCTCTGTTTTCAAGCAACTCTTCAAATGGGGTGTTGGCTCAGTCTCTATCAATGGCGATTTTGGCAAATTGCTAGAGATGATTTCAAATTCATCGGCATCAACAGCGTGTGGGAATGCATGTTGCTGGTGTTGGGAAACACCGAAATGTCTATCCTTGTAGTGCTTGTAATGAGCTTGGTCGTAATCATTCTCCTCCAATTCGAACGAGTGAGCAGCAGTAGAAGTGGAAGCTTTGGTGGTGACCGACTGAGTATCTGCCAAAGAATCGCTGTTAGATGTGACGGTATTGTTACGGCTCAACGATTTCTTCTTCTCAAGTGATTTGATACGTAAAGATTTCTTCTTGATCAATTTTTCCTTGTTGGTGGCTGACGAATCGTTTTCAAAGAAAGCAGTTTCACCCAAGCCAATGATCGTTGATAAGTAATCCAAATCCTCTTCTGTATCAGCTACTTCTGAGACAACAGCATTAGATTGTTGCATAACCTGTTGTTGTCCCATTTTAGGTAGCTGCGGCTGCTGTTGCTCTTGTTGACGTGGGAGTTCGGCAGTCGTCACTGTGTTGCCGAGAGGGGATGGTGTGAATGTAGCAGCAGTGTTGCTGTTGGTTGTCGATACCCTTTGCTTGGGAAGTATCAAGGCATCATATTTCTTATGTCCCATGGAGTCAGCTTGTCTATCATCGCCGACGGTAAAGCTTTGAACATCATCATCATCAGCTTCTTCAACATCACTCAAATCAACAGTCAAAGGTCTCATGATATCGAGATCTAAATCATCTCGTTCGACAACTTTAACTGGAATCACAACTGGAACCTCTGTTTGAGCCGTTGGTTGTATACTTTTGGTTGCAACAGGGACAACTGGAATCGACTGTGGAGTTGTAACTTGCTTAACTTCTGTGCTGCTACGCTTGCTTCTCAGCTTGTTACCAAAAGACGACATCACACCAGAGGACACATCCTTTTCCGATTTCTTCGAGGATATGCTGAATCTCGACGTTGCTTTCATCACAGGTTCTGATCTTGAGGACGGAGCAGGAGATGCCGACGATCTCGTTGGTCTCGTTGACGCAGCTAAATTGTGACTGGATTTGGAAGCTGGAAGGTTGCCCTTTTGCGAACTGGATCCGCCGCTAGTACTACCAAACAGCTTACGGAAGATCTTCTTGATTCCTGAAGGCTTTCTTTCGACATTTTTCAGTTTCTCAATCTTGGCGACTGTAGGCTTTGCAGTTATTATTGGTTGAGGCGGTGCTGGTGCTGGTGCTGGTGCTGGGGATGCTGATGATGAGGCGGTGGTGGTGGTAGTCACATTTCTAGAGAGTGATATGACAGCTTCAGAAATGGCTTGATCTTTAGCGGCAGCTTCCAACAGAACATCAGGCGGTTCAACTTTATTAATGTCTTTGGCCACAACAGGCGTGGAATCCACCATTTGCACTTGTTCAACTTCGTCCCTTTCGGAACTATCCGTTGCATTTTCAGAGGATTCAATGTAGAACCCACCTGCACTCATTGTACCATCGGTTATCTCGTCATTCAGAGTGTGAATGGACAAGGGCTTCTCGATGTTCTCAGTAGGCGTGCCAGTCGAATTCGAATTGTCGGAAACGTCACCTTCTCTAATCATATCCAAAGACTTCTGGTTTGAAATCTGGGTGGAGACAGAGCACAAGTTGTTTATCGACGAAACAGGGCTAGCGGAATTATCTTCGGACGAGCTAGAGACAATGATAACCGAGTTGTCAACAAACAAAGGAGCTTTGGAAGCCAAGTCAGATGATAGTTCCGTGGCTGAATTCAATAGGTTTCCAGAGGTGGTCACCAACGTGTAATTAGGAGACGAGACCCTTGGAGAAGAAGAAACCAAGTTTTTAATTTGTGAAGGTGAGTTGCCGTTGTTACCCAACAACTCGCAGTTAATCGACGATGCAGGTGTATCGTTGGCGGCAACCACATCCACGGATGGGGAAGGAGAACATGATGAGTTATGGATCGTTGATGAGGATGAAGTGGTTGACTCTGTAGGGTTATGCGTGGACTGATGGGAGGACACCGAGAGTCTCTTGCCGTGAGCACCGGTAAAACTACCAGAAGGTGGGGTGGGCAAGGAATTAGTTGGAGAGATGGAAAAATCGTTAGCAGGTCCTGTACTGTTCAATTGAAGCAACTGCTGTCCGGTCTGCTGGAATTGTGATGCAGGTTGAGGAGTTAGCTGTTGCAATTGGTAAGATGGATCCTGTTGGTATTGCTGTTGGTACGAAGGTTGGTAATTGAACTGAGGAGCTCTCAAATTAGGCATTGACACATGCGATTGTAGTCTTGGATGCTGTTGCTGTTGCAGTTGCAGTTGCAGTTGTTGATGTTGATGTTGTTCCTGTAAATTATACAATTGTTCTTGTTGCATGGAGTACTGTGGTTTGATCATTCTGTTATTTCTATCCTGATATTGCAATTGCTGCTGTTGCTGCTGTTGCTGCTGTTGCTGTTGTTGAGGGTACTGTCCTGAAATGGAATGCCGCTGAATTCTTGGAGGTTTGGAAGATCTATTTTTCGGTTGTTGTCTAGGTCTAAACACTTCACCGTTGGGGAAGAAGTACATACCGTTCTGTGACGTTAAACTCTGCTTTCTATCTCTAAAATTTGGAGAGGACACCGTCTTCTGCATGGGAGAAGCTGTGTAGGAAGACAAACTGGTCATGGACTCGGATCTCTTGGCGGCCAACCTCGAAGTGGAAGGTCTTGGTTTCTTCAAGAACTTATCCTCTATGGTCAACATGGCTTCTGTAGAAGTTTCCCTGGGAGTAGTGGTGGATGCAGTATTCATGGAACTGAAGGAGGAATTGGAATTTCTTCTAGAGATTGGGGTCATGGCCATCATCAGTTGGTCATCGGTTGTACTGTTGTTGTTGAAGCTTCCTCTTCTTTGGCTTTGTGGATAATTAGGTTTCAGGTAATTGTTGTTGTTGTTGTTGTTAGTATTAATTGATGCAGCGGAATGGTTTATCTGGTAGTTATTGTTGTTGTATCTGAAGCTATTAGCAGAAGGTGATTTGGGCAATTTAGGCAACGATGAAGAGGCCAGCGATGAAGTTGACATCTGGGCGTTGTAATTTTGGTATGACATGATGGGTTATAACAAACAAAAAAGGAGAAGCCAAAAAAAAAGAAAGAAAGAAAAAACAAAGTACAATAAAGAGGGGACAATGATTGATTGATTGATTGATGGATGGAAGGATGATGACACACAGGAGTTGGGGTTGAATGGGAAGGTAAAATTTGGAGAGGAGGTAGTAGGACAATCTAATTGAGTAGATGATTTGGTTCAAATGGTAACAATTGGCTGAAAGGGATTATTTCTTTAAAGATCTGTCTATTGAAGTGATCGATTGGGGACAGTGGAAGAGAGATGTATATAATTGGAGGAACAAAGTATGAGACGGCCAGCGTGAGGGAAGGATCCATTAACATGCAACGATGGATGGAAGGAAAAAAAAAATGAATGAACTTATAAATGACAAATAAAATTAAGAAAACACAACAAGAAAAACAAGCGGGTGTGCTGTGATTGTTGTTAGTTAGGTATGATAGAGGTGTACAAAAAAAACTTGTGTGTCCCGATAAGTGGAAAGATAGGGGTGAAGGGGGGAGGGGGAGCAAGATTGGTACAGCAGGAAGTAACTAAACGAACGTGGGTATGAATGTCTATGGGAGAAGAGGAACCGATAGAAGGAGATACGGAAGGATGGGAAGCCGATGGAGGAAGAAGGATAGAAGAGAAGATGAAAAGACAAGTTGAAGGAGGCCAAGAGGTGCACTGTACTGTATAAGGTAACTATATATAAGCAAATACAGTATATGTATATATATATATATACATATACAATCGATCTCAAGCTGAGTGCCAGAAACGAGAAACGATGCCTGCCTGCCTGCAAAACGAGTTACCTGACAACAATTAAAATTCACTTCAGTTTCTGCCTGGCCACCCGGCTGCTCTCCAATGTCCATTTCACAGCCACACGATAACTGCACAAGTTACCAGCCACTAATTAATTAGTATACGTCGCTCCAAATCCAACACATCTGAAACGATTAAGTTGTGTTATGTGAACTACCAAGCGTCGATCGACTCTACAGTCTACAGTGGAAACTTCAAACGATTCAACGAGTTACATCGGTCGGTCCCAGTTGTGTGGCGAGTGCACGCGTACTATTTTTAGACACACCGGCGGCAGATCGCAGAGAAAGTTAAAATTTGTATTATATATATAACAATTAATGTATATATTATATACAAATTTTAAAATAAGGGGCGCCTCGGGTTTTATTGCCGGCGCTGCAGCATTAATTGTATATATATATACGTAGTACAATTTATTTTACAATTATCTGCCACGGATTCCACCTTCTTAATGGCGGCGGGTGATTTCCTTCGTTCCCGCCGGACTGTGCCTGCCTTCCTGCCTCGCCTGCTTTTGTTAGTATATATATTATATATTATATTATGGGCCCCCCGTATATTTTATTCATGTTTGTTTGGTAAAATGATCGAATCATTTTTTACTTCTTTTGTCTCACATCATGAGTACCCGCTGGAACCGTGATTGACATTCATGTATATGTAGATATATATATATATACATACATATATACATACGATATCTTAACTTCAACTTTTATAATATATATATATAGTTGTATAAATTTTATACATTATATACACCTGCCAAGGCATCTCCAATTGCTTGTCCCGTCTTGTCCTCCTCGAATTCTGACCCAACAAAAAGATCTCACTCCCATTCCCCAATATCCGCTAGAATTTTGCAAATTTCGCAGCAAGCAAAATCTCGAGATAAAAAGGGGTAAACTGTAATTTACATAATAACAACAAATTTCTATATATATATATATATATATAAATCCTTGATAATGAATTGATTGTCTGTGTAATACGTGGGACAATCAAATCTATAAATGGCAAGGGTCATTGATTGTATGGAGTATTTTATATGAAGAAGAAAAAAATTTCAATCTCTTTTCCTTCCCTATATACATGCATGCATTCTATATATCTCACAGGAGATATGGATCGGTCCATTTAGCAATCTCGAATTGATGGTTATAAAAATAGATCGATCCCTCCTTTCGTACATCCATTTCTTCTATATAAATAAACAACCTTTTTAAAATTTTAACAAAACCTCCTCAATTAATTACCTCACTTAGTTGTATATTTACAAGTTCATACAGTCAAATTGGTATGCCACAAACTTTACAGAGAAATGAAAACGAAGAAAAATAAATATAGAAAATAAACACTAAGATAGAGACAACAAAAAAATGAAAAGTAAAAAAAAAATAAAAGAAAAAGACAATTATAAAGCGTATCTATATATAGGGATAATTATATATATATATATATATATATATAATCTTTCATCATATATATCCCAACTTCTCCATTCTGATCTTGACGGCATTTCTGTGAGCATCCAATCCTTCCACCTCAGCCAAATCCATCACCGCTTTACCGATATTCTGCAAACCTAACGGAGTCACCACTTGAGAGGTGATGAACTTCTGGAAAGTGGTGGTGTTCACTCCACTGTACATTCTAGCGTACCCATAAGTTGGCAACGTGTGGTTGGTACCTGATGAGTAATCTCCACAACTTTCCGGTGAATAAGCACCCACAAACACAGAACCAGCGTTGAACACTTTATCAACGTAACTTTCGGCGTCCTCGATTTGTAAAATCAAATGTTCTGGTGCATACCTGTTTGACATATCGAACGCTTCTTCGTAGTTGGCAACTTTTAAAGTCGTACTGTGAGCAATACATTTTCTCACAATGTCAACTCTTGGTAACTCCATAGCTTGACGATGAACAGCTTCATCGATCAAATCGATCTCCTCATTAGTCATATCAACGGCGATCAAAATCACTTGGGAATCAATACCGTGTTCTGCCTGGGACAACAAATCGCTAGCCACAAAATCGGCATCTGCAAACTTGTCAGCAATGACCAAAACTTCAGAAGGTCCAGCAGGCATATCGATTGCACACATGGCGTTGGAATCGTTAGAAACTAACATCTTGGCAGCGGTGACAAACTGGTTTCCTGGTCCCATGATCTTGTCACATTTAGGAACCGATTCTGTACCGTACGCCATGGCAGCTACAGCTTGTGCACCACCTGCCAACACGATACACTTGGCACCGACCCTGTGTGCCACATACACAACTTCTGGTGTCAACTTACCGTCTTTGCCCGGTGGTGATGCAAAGATGATGTCTTTACAACCGGCAACTAATGCAGGCACCGACAACATGAGTGATGTCGATGGTAAAACCGCAGTACCACCAGGGATGTAACATCCCACCCTTTCGATAGGTCTTGCAAATCTCGAACATTTGACACCAGGGCAAGTTTCCACCGTAAGGATCTCGGTTTGGTTCTGTGCCTCGTGGAAGATTCTGATGTTTTCAAAAGAAATGTCAATGGCTTTCTTAACGTCGTCGGAGATCTGCATCAACTCTTCAGGGAAAGGAGCATTCAACACTGGAGATTTCAATTCAACTCTGTCAAATTTAGCAGTAAGTTCCAATAGTGCACTGTCACCTTCGTTTCTCACCTTGTGAACGATAGGCGTCACCAAGTTCATGATGTCTGCAGATTTCTGGATAGGTCTCTCCAAACAGGAATCCACCTCCGCTTTTGTAGCTGTGGTGGCATCGATTCTGTTCATCGTGATCTTGTCGTTTGGTCCAATGACCCTCTCAACACTTGGTTTCGGGGTCGAGGTCGAGGTCGAGGATTCAACCTTCTTCTTTGGTTCCTCTTGTTGGATGAACTTAGGCTTGGCATCACCTCTTCTTCTTGTGACTTTCAACGCCTTGGTATCCAAGTTTTTTTCAACGTCGGACAACGAAACACCATACTTGACGCATCTAGCCAATGCAAAGTATAACAAATCGGCCATCTCCCAAGCAATCTCCTCCTTGGTATTGGCCTCGGTTAACTCTTCAGCTTCTTCTTTGATCTTGGCAGACAACAATTTTTCGTCATCAAACAATCTTTTAGTGTATGAACCTTCTGGAGCGTTGGCCTTTCTATCAAAGAGCACAGACTCTAAAGCAGGCAAACCGGACGAAGTACCAAAACATGAAGTTTGATCCAAGTGGCAGAACCCGGCACCGGATTGCTCCACGATGAACTTCAGGCAATCTCCATCACAGTCCAACTCAATCGATAGCAACTTCTGTGTAGCTCCAGAAGTCTTACCTTTGTACCATAGGCCATGTCTTCTGGATTGGTAAACACCTGTGCCTGTCTTAATGGCTTCACTGATGGATTTTTTGGAAGAGTACACAAGTCCTAAAGCACGGTTCGATTGGTCGGTCACTAACGTTGTGTACAAGCCGTCGTTTCTGTCGGTGGTGAGAGCAGGTAATAAGGCATCGACGATTGCAAATTTACCTTCTGGTAGTAAATCTTGTCCTTCGTCGTTGTAATCGGTGGTGAGGAACTGGGATGGAACAACAGGAATGATTCCCGATGACACGTTCGACGAGATATCAACTTTTGAAACCTGTGAAAAATAAGAGTAAACTTGTCTCTTACCACCGTTGGTCAAGTTTTTCAAAGATCCCAGCGGTTCAGTTGAAGGTAAGCTGACAGAGTTTGTGTCAGACAAACCGAGTTGTTCGATCTGTGCAGATGAGGTTAACTTGTATACTATTCTAGCGTTTGGAATGGAGGATCTGATTTGGGATGCAACCTGAGGGGTGACAAACAAGCTCTCGACACCATTGTTGAGCAAAGCCAAAACATTGGTGGTGAATTCGTCGTCGTCGATGATAGTGAAGGATTCAGGGATGTCGACGAAAACGGCGATTGAAGAGTCCTTGGAGACTTTCAAGATGGAGTCGAGGTTGGAGCCTGTGAATTGGATCACGGCCTGGCCCGTCACGGAGAGCGATGGGATGTCTGCAGGGGAGGAGATATATGGCAAGAGTGGGAAAACCATGATTGCTGGTTGGTGGTTGGTGTAAACAAAAAAAAAATCGAACCAAAGTGGGGGAGAAATTGGAAGGAAAGAAGAAGGGAGGAAATGTTGAATAGAGAGAGCAATGGAAAATAGCCAAACTGTGCTGACTCACCCGGGGTGCACCGCACAGTCGATAAACGTTAAATATTTGAATTTGAATGTCGCCGTGACTCATGGATTTTTTTTTTTTGCTTTTTGCTTTTTTCGCTGTGAAAAATCTGTGTTTTCTTTGTGGTTGGCACACTACTTTCTTTCTGTTTTCCAGGCGGTGAAAAATAGTTGCATGCATGGCTCATTACATCTAATCAGTTATCAGAGTCTAGTCTTAACTATATATAGAACGAACAAAGATCACTTGAAGCGGGTAATACAACAGTAAACTATAAACTAACTTCCTTTTTCCGACAAAACACACATTCAATTGTTGAACAAGAATTGCATGTCGCTGGCACTCAACCGACTCGCTGCGTTTTGATCCTTATCCAAAGTCGCCTTCACCATGTTCGCCTTCTTCTCTTGCAACTCGATGATTCTCGACTCGATACTATCCTCAATCACCAACTTCACAATCTTGATCGGACGATGCTGTCCGATTCTATGGATACGATCTGCAGCCTGCCCAGTGTCCAAAGCTGGATTCCACCAACTGTCCAAGATGAACACCTGGTTGGCTTCCACCAAATTCAACGCAACACCACCGGCTTTCAACGAAACCAAAAACACTTCAACCGATGGATTGTTCATGAAATGCTGGATCGTCGAATCTCTCTGTATGGGAGTCATCGACCCTTGTAACTTCACAGTAGAAAACCCGGCCCTTTTCAACCGCCACTCCACCAAATCTAACATCGACGTAAACTGCGAGAACACAATCGACTTGGTAGTCTGCCGGTCTGATCTAGACTTGTACAACTCCTCCATCAACGCCTCGATCTTGGTAGACGACCGCCATTCTCCAGAACTCATGTTGATTCTGTTCACGATCGAACCTTTCTCCACCAAATCTTGGTTCATCTCCAGTGCAGGTTGCTCCAAATCGATACTCAACCCAATGTGACAAACGGGGCATTCCAATTTCGTGCTGTTGTCACCGTTGTAAGAGTCCACGTATTCGGTGATGCATATCCGGCAAAACTTGTGGTGACATTTGGATTCGATAGGATCTTCTGCTTCATCGTCACATAGCTGGCACACGATGACTCCGCTGTTCATCAAATCGATGGATGATTGTTGGTTCGATTTGAACCGTTTCAACACCAAGTCAGGATGATCTGCCAACTGACGCATTCTCGTGATCAACGTGAAAATGTTGGCGTAGTTGTTAAGAACCACACCTTGTGCCACGTAATCGTTGAAAGTTCTCTTGGAATCGGAATATAACGATTGATACAAGTCTTTCTCTTCAGGATTGAAGAAGTCCCTTCTAACTTCGACAATCTTTGGAGGTAACCCTAGATCGTCTGCCCTCTCAACTTTGGTTCTTCTCAACATGATGTGTCTCAACAAAAATTGGATCCTTTCAAACGACTCAACACCTTCATTTTCGGACAATCCAAACTTCTGGATGTTCTTTAACATGAAATGATTAAAGAAGTTCATGTGGGACATCGGAGCATGGCCACAATCACCACAAGAACGGTAATCTGGGAAGTTCCACTCTTTCGACCGGCAGTTGCACTGGGTACAGAAGTACTCACAGAAAGGTGATATGTCGAGAAACCGAATCAAAGAGTACAACTCCCCGATCCTGTTCTGCAAAGGTGTACCTGATAAACACCATCTCTTCTCACACTTCAAAGCATTCGCAGCTTTGGCAGTCGAACTCTGCCTGTCCTTAATGTTGTGTGCTTCATCCAATATCACCCTGTAAAAATCGATCGAGTGTAACAACGATTTTTCCTTAACCATCCGGCCACCACGTTTAAACCCATACCGTTCCTTTCTATACCCACTCTCCAACACCGCATATGTGGTCATAATCACGTCGTATTCGGACAAGTCGTCCACGTGTTTAGCCCTGTTAGCTCCGTGAAAGATACCAACTTTCAACTTCCCACCAGCATGGTTCTCGATCTCGTTCTTCCACTGGATCAACGCCACAGTAGGTGCCACAACCAAATTGGGACCGGTACTCCTGTCGTGCATCATCAACGAGATCATCTGGATAGTCTTACCCATCCCCATCTCATCAGCAAGGATGCCTCCATGGTAAATAGTCTCGTCCTCTTGCTTCACCATCCAGTTCAAACCTTCCAATTGGAAGGGCAACAACGTGATCGTCATTCCGTCTGGATGACGGGCCCTTTCAACTTTCCGTTGCGGTGTGTTGGCCAGGTTGGTAAACACGTCAACCAAGTCCGGGTGAAAGTTGAACACCCTGTTCGAACGACGTTGGAAAGCCGTGAGTTTCACTTTAGGTTCCTTCTTCTTCTTATTCTTATTGGTTGCCGTGTTCCTTGGCTTGCGTTTTTTCTTCTGTGTAGTTGTACCGTCTTGTTGTTCTCCCTCCTCCTCAGCGGCAAGAGCGGCCTGGGATCGGGTCAACCTGGTGCTCGGACCTTCGTTGTTGTCGTCGCTGATTAGAATAGGTATTTCGCTCATCGGTGTATCTGAATCCAACTCGTCCTCATCAGAGAGGTAGATAGGTAATTCTGAACCGTTGCCAAGTGAACGGCCGGAGATGACAACAATATCGTCGTCTTCATCTTCATCTTCCACCTTCTGGTGGTCGTCATCCAGCACAAAGTCGGCATCGCCTTCATCGTCATCAGAGTCATCATCTGAAACGTCCTCTTCATCATCTTCAACATCATCATCTTCTTCTTTTGCAATCTGTAAGGCAGCAGCGGCCTTCGATCTGGATCTGGAAGATCTGGTCGGCCTAGGTGCAACGACGACTTTCCTCCTCTTGCGCTTCAAATCAGGATCGTCTCTAATGAATCCACCACCATCACTTGCATCTGCAGTGACGCTGGAAGTGGATTCACGGCTGCTGCTGCTGCTACTTCCAACTGCTCGTCTAGCCATATTTGCTCTCTTTTGATCTCTCAACTGTGAAATCGATCTAAAGTCTATATAGTTTTTCAACCGAGCTTGACAAAACACAAACGTGGATCTATAACAAACAAAATCCGGAAGACACTTTCAATCTGTCTATATGTATCGGGTAACAAACCACAAAGCTATCTCCTGATCAAAAGAAAACCTTGGAAAGAACCAGTGAAAAGTATGCCACAGCCGTCAGAAAAGGGTAAAAAAATCCAACGGTAAAACTGCATGTAATCTTTTTGCCATCTCTCGCTTCTTCTTATCACTCGACGCGTCGCCTTTTAACTTTTGCCTCGAGTTTTTTGTCACGTGCAGCACACTCTTACGTCACCATTTTATCGCTGTTTGTTCTTCTATTGCTACAATACACAATATATATATATAACTAGTAAAACACTTATTATCAATTATAAAGGGAGGGTATTAGAGTGACACAGTATATGGATAACAACGGTAAAAAAAAGGAAAATTAGATAACGGTATTGAAACAATAATAAACACATAATTCAGATAACCCAACACAAAGAATATGAAAAATAAAACACACGTAAATGGACAAAATACAAAAAAAGTATAACAACAAAAAAAAGCATCAGTATAATTTCTCAAAACAAGACAAGACAAGTCAAAAAAAAAAAAAAAAAAAAAAAAAAAAAAAAAAAAAAAAAAAAAAAAAAAACCAAAAAAAAAAAAAAAAAAAAAAAAAAAAAAAAAAAAAAAAAAAAAAAAAAAAAAAAAAAAAAAAAAAAAAAAAAAAAAAAAAAAAACAGAAAAAAAAAAACAGAATTAGTAGTAGCCGTTGTAGTAAAAAGAGACACGCTGGAAAATTAAAATAACGAAAAAAAATATTTATAAGCAATGGAGAACAAAAAAACACATTAAAGAAACACAGTTTTAGATAGACTCAAATCAACACAAATTAAATATATTTCTAGACAGGCGCACAAAGTCTACCAACTGTCAAAGTTCCACATCTTATCGATGTCGTACTCGGAACCAAAACCGAAAGAATCGTCTATGACTCCCTCAAGTTTAACCTTCTTGTGGTCAACGTTGTCACCAACACCGTCAACAACAACAACCTCACTGAACTTCCGCTTGGAACTGGCGGAACCGGCAGAAGAAACCGAAGATCCGTTTACAGAACCGTTCACCATCAACTCGTCAGGAGGAGTGGGATACACCAAACCAGATAACTCACCAAAGACAGAACCGGTCTTCAAACCAACAGAGTTACCGTTAGAACTAACGTTGACACCACCATTCTTACCTTTACCGTTGGCATTTCCAACACTACCGTTACCACCAGCTACTGTCGCATTCGATGATTCTGGAGAAGCGAATTTGGAGGACACAGGTAACATCGACACGATACCTTTGAAAGCATCGGCTATCACGATACCGCTCACTTTGGCAGAGTTGCCCATCTTGTTGGTCATTTGATTTCCAGACAGGTTCAGATGGTGAGTCGTTCCAGATGGAGTCAGGAGAGAATTGTACGATCTCGAAGAGTTTGGAGTCTTCACGTTGAAAGCCAGTGGGGTTGTCAAAATCGCAGATGGAGTCAACACTTTACCGTTGTGGCCTGTAGCAGAGGCTGAGTTCGTGTGTTGATGCGTCTTGTTAATTAAGCTTGACGAGTCCTTGTTGGCTGACGATGATGGAGATGGTTGATGCTTCGATTCTAACACTTTGAACTCTTCTTCTGGAAGGTTCAAAGCATCTGCCAAAGTGGCAAGGAAGTACTTCGAAGCATCGAACTGAGCCAACTCTCTTCTCTTGTTTCTTTGCTGATCGATACTTTTCATCTTCAATTCTTCCTTGCTGATGAGCTCTGTATTCTCTTTTAGAATGGCCTGAGCTTCAGGAGACATTGCAGGTTGTGCCATCGAGGGAGCAGGCGTGGATGATGTCTGGGACTGCGGTATAGCGGTTGTAGCAACATTTGGAGTTGGGGTTGTCTTCGATTTTGGTGTCACAGCCTGCTGTTGCTGCTGCTGTTGTTGTTGTGCAACAGTCGCTATAGAAGTAGTACCCTTGGTAGACTTTCTTCTTCCTGGTGCCTTCTTTGGTGGAGCACCTGGTGTAACGCCTTGTTGAGGCGTTGGAACGTTGGCGATCTGTTGAGGCACGGTAGCAGGCGATGAGTTTGGATTGTTTCTAGCAACAAACTGTGGTGGCATCTTCGAAGCCGGAACCGCACCACCGCCAGGTAATTGCTGGTTCATCGTAGCAGCAGGTGGAACCATTCTCTGATCTGCAAGTTGTTGGAATTGTTGTGCAACCGATTGAGTCATGTTGTTCAGCTGATCTGGCTGCGGCTGGTGCTGCTGCTGTTGGTTCATGAACTGTTGTTGCTGCTGCTGCATGACACCTGGTTGACCTTGGTTCATCACCGGAACACCACCTGGTTGGATAAATCTGCCCTGCTGTTGCGGTGGCTGCTGCTGTGGTTGTTGCTGTTGGACTGGCACCGGTGGCTTTTGAGCCTTCAGCATCTTAGCATTCTGCTCCTTGATGTATCCCAAGAATCTAGTGATCTGGTTTTGAACTTTGGTCAACAAGTCGTAATTAGCGTAGAATTTACCAGCATTCTTCAATCTCTCCAACACTTGCTTAATCATCAACTGTGAGTACATCAACTTCTTGGTACCATCATAATTCTTCGTCATCATGTAGAAGTTTGGAATGATGATAGTCTCCGAAATCAAGATCAACTGTTGGGAGTTACGAATAGCTTTAATAATCTGTTGCTTTTCTTGCTCCGACAATTCATCGGTGAAATCTTTCAAGTTGATTGGTGTAGCTGCCACCTCTTGGTAAATAGCCTTCAATCTCTTCCAATCCTCATCGGTAGCTTGAACACCAGTGAACAACTTAGGACCGGCGGCACTTGCAGGAGAGGGCAGTGGCTGACCAACCTGTTGCTGGTTAGGTGGTCTAGCGAACTGCTGTCTGTTCTGTGGCAATCTCTGGTTCTGGTTTGTTGGTAATTGTTGTGGCGGCTGAACCACCTGCTGTGCAATCGACTGTGATTGTGGTAGTTGGGCGACCGGTGGTTGAACCAGCTGTTGCTGCTGCTGTTGTGGCGGCTGTTGCTGTTGTTGTTGTTGCTGTTGGTTAAACTGAGGTGGGACACCAATCTGCTGTTGTTGAGGAGGTGGGATCTGCTGCGGAGCACCGGTGCCTTGAATGTTTCTCTGATGCTGTTGCTGTTGTTGCTGCAACTGGGACTGCATCATCTTCAATTGTGCATTCATGACATTAGGTGATTGGTTAGGAATCGTCTGTCTTTGCTGTTGTTGCAGTTGAGCCAGTTGTTGTTGCGTTAGCACTGGAGACTGTTGAGGTCTCTGTTGAGGAATACCTTGCTGCTGACCCGGTTGCGGCTGTTGCTGTTGCGATTGTTGACCTTGCTGAGGTTGTTGCATCATAACAGGACCAGCGCCTGGAGCTCCACTCAGCGGACCACCTGGTTGACCTGGCATTTGACCTTGTCTCTGTTGTTGCTGTTGCTTAGCATTATTCAACAAATGAAATAGATACTTTCTAACGTAGTTATTCTCTTGCTCTTGCGTCAAGGTTGCAGGCAACTTGTTGGATGCTTGCAAATTCTTAATCACCTTCAAAGCCTGTGCTTTGTAGATTTGCATTTGCTCAGGTGTGAATGGTGGTCTTATACCTTGGTTAGTCTGAGGCTGCTGACCTGGTTGCTGTTGCTGCTGTTGAGGCAAATTTTGTGGTGGTTGTTGTAGTTGAGCTTGCATCATGTTAGGCGTCTGTCTCATCTGCTGTTGCTGCTGCGGAGGCAACTGTGCCTGCTGTTGCTTATTAAATTGAGGTGGAACCTTTTGTTGTTGCTGCTGTTGTGGTGGTTGCTGTGGCTGCTGCTGCTGTTGTTGCTGTGGCTGCTGCTGTTGGATCTGTTGTCTCTGCATTTGTTTGATCTTTTGCTGTCTTTGCTGCTGGAGCAAGATTTCCTGTGGGTTAGGTGTTTGGTTATTAGAACCACCTTGCATGATTGGCTGGTTAGGCATACCTTTCTGTTGGATTGGAACGTGCGGAGGATACTGAGCATTGCCACTGTTCAAGCTATTATTATTATTATTATTATTATTAGAAGGCACAGCATTCTGCTGGAGGCCTGCATTACCGGTCTTGTTGATGTTCATATCCTGCTGTTGTCTAGCCCTGACCAATTGCAAGTGCATGGTGTACACCTCTTTGATGGTTTCCATATTCTGTGCGGTCATCTGTTTCTGTCTGAAGAAAGGCATAATGGTGGCCCAAGTATTGTAACCTTGAGGGAAAACTTGAGGCAACTTCGAAAGCAAAGCAGGTGGAATTTGCAAGTTTTGCAAATCAATCTTCTGGCCTTGTACTGGCGGGTTTCTACCTTGTTGGGATGGAACTTGTTGTTGTTGCTGCTGCTGCTGCTGCTGGGGTTGAGGTCTAATCTGCTGTTGTTGCTGTTGGGTTTGTTGCTGTTGTTGGTTATACAGTTGATTTGGTGCCTGTGGTCTAATCTGTTGCTGTTGCGGCTGCTGAGGTTGCTGTCCCATATTGAACTGACCAGATTGATTTGGCATGTTTCCAGGCTGTTGTTGTTGTTGCAACTGCTGTTGAGGCATTTGCGATTGGGCCTGTGATTGTTGCTGTTGTCTTTGCAAAGCGTTCTGTCTAGCTTGAGTGATACTAGTGATTTTGCTTCTCAAATATTCAACGTATTCTTTCTTTGAAGAAGAGTTGTTGAATGCAACTTTTTCATATTCCTCGGTGACTGGTTTCGTCTTTTGGATTGAGAAATTGGAGCCTTGAATCTTGGCAATCGAGGAGACGATTATGTTGACAAACTGTATTCTATCTTGAGGAGTGATTTGGTTGGATCCAACACCCTGTTGTTGTTGTTGCTGTTGCTGTTGGGGTCTACCTTGACCATTAGGCAAGAAGTTCTGTTGTTGATTAGCGCCGTTCATGATTTCCGATGATCAACCTTGGTGAATGGGGTGTGCTTATGGAAACGGAGTGAACGATCAAGACGAACTAGAACGACAAAATTAAAGGGGGAAAAAAGTGAATGTTAACCAATTGAATATAGGCTTATCAAGATGTTGAGATGGGATGCCTGAAGGGTTATCAAAAAAAAAAAAAAGTAATGTATATGGAGGTTGAGAAGGGAAAATAGAAGAGGAGGCGGAGGTTAAGAGAATTCGTAGTGAGATAGGATGTTGAATGGACGTTGAAAGATGGGATATCGATCGATAGATTGAACAATACTGTATAGTATGAACCAACCAGCCAGCAACTCTCGATGGAGGATTGTGAATGAGAAGGGATATGAGGAATAGGAGAGACCAGCAAGCAAACAAGGAGTGGAAGAAACCGATGTGGAGAACAAAGCGAGTTGGGCTCTTTTCCAGCTTAATTCCTCAGCTCAATTAATTATTGCAACTTCCCTGTCTGTCTGTTGATCACTTCTGAGTTCTGATTTGTTTGCCTGCCTGGCCGGCCGCAGTGGCGGCTCGCTCTCGCTCTCGCTGAGGAATTTTCGTTTCTTCTTTCCCGCATCGGGGGTGCCGTGTGGTTTGGTTACTGGAGTCTGGGTCACTGGGTCACTGGGTCGGTCGCTCGTGGGCTGGTCGACGCGTCGACAGCGGTAGAATGCCAGACTCCGCCGTGGTCCGTGGACTTCTGTGCACGCAGCGGTGAGCAGAGCACTCCGGACAAGGGTGGTTAGCTGGATCGATGGTGGGGGGCGCGGACTTTGCAGTGCAGCGGCTGCGGCTGCCGGTTAACTGGGAGGGTTGCTGTCAGTGTGTGCCCACTGCCCACGCAGGTGTCCTTTTTGGCTTTCTGGGAGAGGGGTCTCCGCCCTCTGTTGTGGCTTCTAATACGTCACATTTGGGTTAATTATTATTACTCATATGGATACTGTAAGAAACAACTACACTAGATTACAGACCTATAAACAGAAGTACAAATTATATATATTATATATTATATATTTTATGTTATATATAATATATATAAATATATATAGATCATCGTTGACAGCTCCGTAAAATTGAGACATGACATGCTGTAACCCTGCCAGAGCTGCTGCCCAGCGGCCACCCCCACTCCCAAATTTCCAGCGATCGATGTATGGGCCATGCACGGTGCAGCTACTATTTAGCTAACTCCGCCGCGGCAGAAGTTCCAATTCTCGCCCGGCTTCAGGTAATTTGGCCGTTTTAGTTGGGCGGTTCAAACTTCACCTTGTCCGCAGCCGCTCTCGCCGCCGTGGCAGTGGCAGTGGTGTGGAGTTGACCGCGTGTGATCTCGGGAATCGCTTCGGCAGTTGCTGGTGCCAGGATGCGCAGCCCATTTTGTAGCAATGTCACGTGCAGCTCTCTCCTTCTTTCTCGTGTGATTACGTGTATACTTACCTCATGATTAGGCAGCAATAAATTTTCATGCATTCCAGAATCAATCCGTGGAACTTCCGATTGGTAGTGCGATGCACGATTCGCTCCACACATGGTGATGGCAATGTGAGCATGGGCACTTCTTGCAAACTGCAGTCTCAAGCTCCATCACTCAACTTTACCTTTCATATATTTGTCATATAGACGACAATCCGTTTTAAAGTTTCCCAAGTTTGTTTAAAATACTTCAATTTATTTGCTGCATGGTTTGTTTTCATTCTTGCAACTGGAATTGAGGCTATACTTATAGTTACCTCGTTGGTTCGCTCTACTTCCGGAGTCAAATGGTTTCAGATCTTTACCTATATATGCTCTCTGCTTTGCAATTGGAACGACTAACGTCTGTTTAACCCATTTGAGAAATGTTTGCTTTATGTAAAATATAATTGGACTTTTGGTACCCGATCAATATATCCGGTCAGATAACCCGTACATGTTATGCTGCCCATCTTGTTGAGATATCCTTAGTAATGTTGGATAATACTAGACAAATGCTACCTATTACCTTTGATTGTGAAGGGCTGGTATTCGATAATTTTTATCGGTGTATATACGCCGGTTTCAGCAGCAGTTATCTTTTGCCTTAATTGATATATACCAGGTTAGTAAAATGAATTCTATTGACGACCAGTTAAGTTGGTATAACTGATGACATTGAACTTCAGTAGAAATGTTTTGTACTCGTGACTTCCTCTTGAAAATCCACTCAAACTCAAATAACTATAGACGGTCAAACATAGATAAATACTTTGTGTGTAGTAGTGAAGATCAAGAGTTACAGTCAAATCATTGTATAAGATAGAAGTTGTAAAGATAAATTAAAAATCCAAAACAAAATAGAGAAACGTAATAACAATAAAAAACGATAAAACTAAAAGAATAAAATCAAAAGGAGGGTACATACACGGAAAAAAAAAAAAAAAACATAGACGAAGTACATTCAACTATTCGAACGATTGCAGAACTCTAAGCGAAGTGTCTTCTTTTTGTCTTACAACTTTTTGAGTTATATATAGAGTTTATTTCACCTTCCCAGCTCTCTAATAACCAGCAGCACCAGGAACTTGTTCTTTACCCTTTAATGCCAACAACAAATCCTTAAATTTGGTCTTGTCTCTATTCGTAGCAGTATCGACAGAACTAGAGTTCTTTGTCAAATCCAACAATTCAATGACTCTGTCCCAAACGGTACCCTTTTCCAAGAAGCTGTCCCTCTTACTTAGGAATTCTTCAGCTTCCTTCTTGGTAGCTTCAAGAGCAGCATCCTTCTTGTTGTTGTAATTATCGTAGAAATCATCGATGGCTTTCTCGGCATCTTTCTTCAAATCCTCCAACTTGTTGTTGGAAATCTCGTCTCTTTTCGACAACTCTAAGTCTCTGGTCTTCTTCCATTCTTGAATCGCTTCGCTCTCGTTCAAGTCCAAGTTGGCGAAACTTGGCAACACTTCGGATCTCACACCAGTGTCTTCTTCAACTTGTTCTTGTTCAGCTGCTGCTGGTGGTGGTGCGGCATCTGCACCGGTGGACACCTCAGGAAATTGCGATTCAAATTCGTTAAACTCGTCGTCCTCTTCATCACCTTGGACAAGGTCCTTGTCTTGTTCGGTGGCGAATTCGTCACCCAATAGTTCCTTTTCACGGGATAGGAAATCAGAGTTGTCGTTGACGTCGCCGTCGTCTGCAACGTCTTCCAATTGTGGGAATCTATCGGTCATTATATATGTGTGTGTATGTATATGTAATGTGAATGCAAGTTTTGCAATTGAGTGTTCCAAAGGAGTTGGATAGGTAATTGATTCACGGTAAGGGAATGGAGTTGAGTTGAAGTATCCAGCAGGAGAAGGACCACCCAGCTGTTGTAACTTGTATCCATGCTGTTCAGTCGAACTGTGCAGATTCTGTCTCGCACTCTCGCCGGCGACTGCACAGCGGGAATTTGGGAAAGGTTGCCTCGTCGATCGACGCACTCACACTGCTCTCCCACGTCTCAAAATCTGGGTGAGTTTATGAAGTTGGGCTATTTGGCCCCATGGTTTACAACTTGTTTTCAGACCTTCAGCAAGGAAACTGATATACAACCCTCCAACACCATGTCGTTTGATCTAGAGAAGGCTAAGCAGAGGTTATCCCAGTTGAACCAAACGCAACAGTCGATCCAATCAACATCCCAATGGTTCTTGTTCCACCATGGTCACCACCAGCAGATTGTTAAGTTGTGGAGTGACAAGATCACCGACTCCAAAGTGGCTAGCCCTCAAAAATTGACTTTGTTCTATCTTGCCAACGATTTGATCCAACTCAGCAAGAAGGACAAGAAGTTTGATGGTTTAATTGACGCCTTCAAGAAAACACTACCTTCGGTTGTCAGCAAGATCTCACCAACTTTGTACAGCGCAGACCAATCGAGATTCATTAGAGTGTTCAACGTTTGGAAAGATAGAAAAGTGTTTTCAACGGCATTTGTGGACAAGCTCATCTCCGTCGCCGAATCCTCAACCGCCACTGTCTCACCTACAGTACCACCAGCAAGATCTCCATCTCCAACAGGTACCCTTGCATCGACTAAGAAGCAACCGTTGGCGCCACAAGACCAAGCGCCGAAATGCTCTCCTGAACTCATCCAACTCTCTTTGCAATACGACAACTTACAACAACTCTCATCGAACACAACGACGCAGTTCCAGAAAATGAGTAAATCGTACGGCAACTTGTTCCATTCAGAACACCTTCCAGAACCAACCAAGTTCATCTCCCAATTGAACGCACTCGCATCGGCAATCGACTCTTTGAACCACGGAGTTGGGAATTTGAAAGCTACAAGATTAGAGATCATTTCCGTTTTGCAAGGACTAGTGAAAACACAGGAGGATTGGATCAAGTTGGATGAAAGCAAGTTGGAGAAGTTGGGTACGATGTCTCAGGACGTTGTCTCCAAAAGAGACGAATTGGAGACATTGTTAGGAACGAGCGGTAAACTTAGCACCGCTAATGATGACGATGGCGATGACGACGATGATGACGATATTCCTGCTTACAGTAACGAAGGAGACGATGAGGATACTTCTCCAAGCTACGAAAATGCAGGGAATAGTGACGACGAAGAAGACGAAGAGGTGTCACCTACCTACGAAGAGGACGACGATGATGATGATGATGATGATGACATCCCCCGGTATTCAAACAGCAATAATGAGGAAAAAGAGACTGTCAATATCCTGAAACGGAAAAGTGAAGGTGGTACCGATGCAACAACCACTAAAAAGAGAGTCACTTTTGCTCCTGAAAGTTCCACTTTCGGTGACGATGAAGCAGAAGAGGAGACAGAGTCGCCACAAACGACGACGAATGATATCAACATGGACTTGGATGCCCTACTAAATAAACTTAATTGATTCGACTTGTATAATTACTACATCTAAAATAAAAAATTATAAATAACTCTATTTAGAAAGCAAAAAAATAAGTCCATTGGATATTATGGTTCGTACTATAGACGGGGTAAACGGTTTCAAAAGAAAATATAAAAATGACTAAAGGTTTAATTACAAAACAACGGAAAACATCAACAACAACAAAAGAGAGAGAAAAAAAAAAAAACACAACTGAAGGAATTAATTACATCTAATTGGCACTCGTTCTAGCACCTGCACCAGCCGCGATCAATGCCAAGGTCTCCTCGCTTAACTTAACGTCAGGCAATTCAACCTCAGCAACACCTGTTGGAGATGGCAAGAAGCCAATCTTGATCAAATAACTGATGTAAACACCCATGATAGGCAAAGTGACACCGGCACCTTGAGAGTAATCCAAACCGTCAGCGTTCCAATCAACATCCGCTTTTAAAGTCTCAACAGCGTTGGTATCGTCCAACTCTGGAGCCTTTGTATCCTGTGGTAAGTTATCTAACACAAAGTGCAACAATGGATACAAAGCGTTGTCCTTACCTTCATCGATAACGTACGTCTCCAAGGACTTGGTCCATGGCACGTACTCGGATTTCTCCACTTTGTAACCGTACTTGCCCAAAGTAGACAACATCTCGTTGAATCTGATTCTTGGATGACCCGTAACTTGCACAACTGGCATGTTCAATGGCACAGAACCAGATCCACTAGGTGGGTGCAATGCAGAAGAGACAACGACACGCGCAACGTGGTCGACTGGCACGGTGTTCACCGTGTTGGAAATGTCTGGGTACTTACCGACTTCAACGCAACCTTTCAACATTCTCAACAAGAAGTCGTCGGTGTTGGCAGCACCGGTGGATGAGAAACCTTGCACGTAACCAGGTCTCACGACGGCACCTCTCAAACCTAACTCACCGGCTTTTCTGATCAAGTACTCAGCAGACCACTTGGATTGTCCGTAACCAGTACCCAAGCCAACGGAAGCACCCATCAAGTCGTCGGATTCTGGGATACCAGCTTTACCTTGTTCTACCAACTCGTCTGCTAAAGACACGTAGTGGGCAACGTCGATTGTCGAAGTGGACGAAACGAATACAAAGTTCTTTGGTTTACCTTCAGCACACAAGTTCATCACGTTGATGGTCGAGATCACATTGGCATCTCTCAACTTGGAATAAGGGTACACCCAGTGAACCAAGGCACCGTTATGAATCACAGCATCAATACCGTTGGTCAATTTTGACCATTCAGCATCGGCTAGACCGAACTTTGACTTGGACAAGTCTCCTAGAACGATCTTGATCTTGGATTTCCAGGAGTCTTCCCAGATTCCATATGTCTTACCGGTTCTCACCAATCTATCAAAGGCACTTGCTTCATCCTTGGCTCTCACATGGGCCCAGATCTTAACGTTCAACTTATCCGATCTACTTAACAAGTCTCTCATGATGAAAGAACCCAAGAAACCGGTACAACCAGTGACAAACACGTTGAATTCGTCAGAAACCTTTGTTGGTGCTTTGGTTGGGTAAGAGACCGCCAATTGGGAAACCAAATCTTTGGCATCTTGGAAGTAGTCAACTTTGTCCTCATCGGCATCAACGGCACCAACGGCATTGTTCTTACCATCGGCCAATTCAAAGTCGTCATCTTTCAACAGCTTTTCAATCTCAGCAGCAAACGCAGAGATCGTTGGGAACTTGAAGATGGCTCCTAATGGAATGTCAACGGAGAACTTCTTTCTCAACTCAAAGATCATTCTGGTAGCCAAGATGGAGTGACCACCTAGGTCAAAGAAAGAGTCCTCTGGATGGATGGTGGCTGGCCTGTTAGGTAACACTTCTAACCACAGGTCTCTGATTTTGGCCTGAGTCTCGGTGAGTTCCACTTCTGGTTGGTCTTGAGCAGTCAACTGTGCAACAGCAGTTAGTTGTGCAGTATCTGGGAACGGCAACTTAGGCTTGTCGACTTTACCGTTAGGGTTCAATGGTAGCTTAGCCATTGGCACCACAATGGAAGGAATAGCATAACTAGCCAATCTGGTTTTCAAGTGAGACTTCAAATCTTTAATCAATTCTCTGTAGATGACCAAACCTTTAACTATTGGATCTTCCAAATCGTCCAAATCTTCAGAGGTTGATTTGAATTTCTCCAACTCTTGGGTGACTTTAGGAACAATGTAAGAAATCAAGATTGGTTCCTCGTTCTTGTCTCTTCTCACCAAAGTGACATTTTCTCTAACCAGTGGATGTTGGGAGATGTGAGTATCGATTTCACCCAACTCGATTCTGAAACCTCTGATTTTGACTTGGTCATCTGCTCTACCACAACATTCACAATTACCGTCTGGTAAGTATCTACCCAAATCACCTGTTCTGTACAATCTGTCTCTTGGTCCCTTCCAGACCTCTCTCCATGGCTCACCTTTGTTCAATGCATTGTCTTTGGCAATGAACTCATCTGGAGTGGTGTACCAGTTGGTGACAAACTTTTCTTTGTTTAATTGGTCGTTCATTCTGTAACCTTCAGCAAGACCGCCGGCTCTAACGTAAATTTCACCGACTTCACCAACACCACAGGTCTGTGTTCTATCGTTTCTGTTAACGACCAACAATTGGACATTCAACATACCTTTACCGGCTGGCATAACATCCTTCTGACTTTCCAAGAATCTGAAGTCCTTCTCTCTAGATGCAACTTCAAAGTAGGAGACAGCTCTTTGAGTCTCGGTGGTACCGTACATGTTAACGATGAAACAGTTCTTTGCTAGAGTTTGCAATCTCAAACAGTCTCTTTTGGTTAAGATATCACCAACGAAGAAAGCATGGTGCAAAGTTGGAATTTCTGCCACTGCTTGAGCAGATAACAATTGACCCATGGCTGGAGTCAAGTGCGTCACGGTGGCACCGTAGGTAGCCATCCATTCGGCAAGCTTACCAGGAGTTCCAATATCGTCAGCAGTTGGGACCAACAAAGTGGCACCTAAAAACAAAGGAGTAAACATATCTCTTTGGATCGGATCGTGAGCAATACCGGACAACATTGTGAACTTGTCCTTTTCACTCAAACCAAAAGTCTTGGCCATCCATGGGAAGTAGTAAGCCAAGGAGAAGTGTCTACCCAAGACACCCTTTGGAATACCTTCAGAACCCGACGTGAAGGACAAAGTCGGGTTAGAATCTGGACCGACAATGACACCAGTTCTGTTAGCCTTGTATTGAGCGTAGTCAGCCAAACAATCAACAGTGCTGCCTGGTGATGCTCCACCAAGCAGGGAACCGTCATCTTGAATTTCCAAAGTTGGGATTCTAGTAACCACATTAAGTTTCTCCTTGATATAGTCTTCAACAAGATCAGCAATGATACCTGCTTTCTTGATACCGATGATACCTTGAGGGTTAGCCACTTGCAAGTAGATGGTTTGTCTTGCTGGCGGGTAAGCTGGGTCAATAACAGAGAAAGTAGCACCTGCTTTCAACACACCCATGACTGCAACCATCAAATCGACACCTCTGTAGGCATAGATCATGACAACATCACCTCTTTTGATACCAGTCTTTACCAAGTAGTTACCAACAACGTTGGAAGCTTGATCTATCTGTCTGTAAGTGAAAGTTCTAGTCTTTGAAGATGGATCCAAAAATGAAGCAGTTTCAATGACACATTCTCTATCAGGATGCTTATCAGCGTTGTCACTGAAGATGTCCTGAATTGCACCTCTGAAGTTACTCCAGTCTAAATCAGCAGTTGGATCTGGCAAGATATCTCTTTGAGAAGGTGTGATCAGACTCACTTTGGAGATCACCAAAGAATTGTCAGCTTGCACAGAGTTGACAAACAAATCGAATTGTTCAGCAATGATTTGAATTCTTTTTTCAGAGTAGATGATGGAGTTGTAAAATATGTTCAAAGTGCCATCCTCATGTTGGAAAAAGGCCAAATCTCTAGTTGAACCTGCCACCGAAGTGGATAACTGTTCGGTATCTCTCTGATGTTGGAAAGACAATCTGAACAATGGGGGAGCAGTATCGAGTTTCTTGGATTTTTTCAAGTATTCGGTTAATTCATGCATAGGAACAAGCTTAGTGGACATTTCTGTGTAAGTATTGTAGACCAACTCACGAAGCTCTGAGAAAGTCTTTGAAGGATCGACATTGACTCTCAAGATGAAAGGTTGATTTTTTTCATCGTCGGTTGCAATGACAACGTCATCATCACCGGTCAATCTGTAGACCAGAGCCACCAAAGCGGACAAAGAAGTGATGAAATCCAACTTAGCACCGGTGAATCTAGTGGAATAGCTGGCCTCCACTATTCTGCCGTTGGTAGGTCTGTTGTAATCCATAGGGATCACATTGAGAGTAGGGGTGTCCAAGACGGAAGCCCAATATTGCAAATCTGCGGGCATTAGAGCGGTTGTGAACGGGATGAAGGTAATTGGAGGAAATCTAATCACCAACCAATAAGCAGTTAGTGCAACTAATGAGTGTGGGATGTGTACAAGCTTGAATCGAAGCTGTATCTGATGTTCCAATGGGGTCTAATAGTGATGGCTCCCAGATTGAGATGTATGTACCCACTACTGTAGCGCAGTACAGGAAGTTAGTCACACACACACACACACATAATTTACAAAGCGCTCGCCGAAACAGGGGGAAAAGTGGCAGAATTTACGTGCCAGCAACGGCCGCTGCCCCAAAATTTTCGCTGCCCCCGGCGGGCTGGCCGTCGCAGACTCGCAGCTGTCGGTGGGACTGTGAGACGGTGGGACGGTGAAAATGCGTGGAGACAGTGGAGACTGGAGAGCTGAGCAGAGATACATCTACATACAATATATATATATATATATACATACATACATTGGGTCAGCCATTCTATTGGTGTCCATACATACATATATATATAATTATATATATCTATCTACACTGTCATACCACTTCTATGATTACTATAATATAATCGTTTCTTGACCCATTAGCAATACACATATACACAATGTCACAGAGAAAACTGCAGCAGTAAGTATCGCTTTCTTTTACGTCACACACTGGACGTTCATACAATCTTTTTTGTTTTTTCCCGTCTTTTGTTGTAGTATGATGCTAACACACAACCTTTTAATATACAGAGAAATCGACCGTGTTTTCAAAAAAGTCAAAGAAGGGCTCGAAGAGTTTGACTTTGTCTATGAGAAGTTACAAAGTTGCGACAACCAGTCGCAGAAAGAAAAGTTGGAGAACGACTTGAAGAAAGAGATCAAGAAGTTACAAAGAAGTAGAGAACAGATCAAAAATTGGATGGGAGGCAATGAAGTCAAGGATAAGAAACAGTTGATAGAGCACAGAAAACTTATTGAACATGAAATGGAGAGATTTAAAGAAGTGGAAAAAATTATGAAGACAAAAGCATTCTCCAACGAAGCGCTTGCATCCAGTGATATCAAAGTGGATCCAAGACAGAAGGAGAAGTTGGACTGTGCAGAGTTTATCCAAAACAACATTGAAGAATTGGAGAGACAGATAGAGGCCTTAGAGGCACAAGCAGATCAAATCGCCAGCACGTTGAAGAAGAAGAAATCAGATGCTGCTAAACAACAGCATATCGACGAGTTGAACGAGCTCTCAGAAAGACACAAATGGCATACAGATAAATTAGAAACCATATTGAGACTGTTGGAGAACGACAGTTTGGAAGTGGATCAGATCAACGAAATCAGAGAAGATATAGAGTACTACGTGGAGTCAAACCAAGACGAACACTTTGTCGAAGATGACACTTTCTATGATGCCTTGGGATTGGATGAGATCGATGAACAGTTCAGAGTCATTCAGAATGATGCGCCTGAAGAGGAACCTGCTGCTGAGCCTGAAGAGAAACCAGAAGAAAAGCCTTCTAAGGAGACCAAGAATGTGCCAGGCACTGGTATTATCTCTAGAAAAGTTTCTCTTAACGTCAACACCAACAACTCTCCTGCTGCATCTACTCCTCCTCCATCAGCTATCTCCCAATCTTCGTCGATTTCCACATCTCATCATCCTCCACCAGGTCTATCTTCAGCTCAATCATTTTCAGCAACTGCACAAGCAACACAACAACAACCTTTCATACCCACACCAACACAACAACACATCCCTCAAATGACAGCAGCACAGACGCTGGCTTCACAACTTGCACAATCACAAAAGAGTTCACCAAAGGCAAGAGCAGCCACTTTAGCATCTCCTGCTCCAACTGTAGCATCGATCATTGGTGGTGGACTGAAGCCTTCTACACCTGTTGGCACACCTAAATTGAAGTATGCTTCTGTTGTCTCTGGTAGTACTGGACCAAGTATCAACACCTCTACAACTACCCCAACAAACACAACCTCCGCCATACCTCCTGCTTTGTCTGCATCTATATTAACCGGTACCAGATCGTCCACACCATCACTACCTCCAGGATTGACCTCGGTTCCATCCATGACAAACTTGCAAAGAGTTCAAGATGGTTCTACAAGAGAAAATACTGCCTCACCTGCCACTGTTTTGTCACAAGTTCCATCGAACAATTTCACGTTCTTGGATTCAGCAAATTATTCGAATTTACCGGATGGATTCCAAGATTACATCTCGTCGTTGGAGGCTGCTAAGGAGAGAATCGGATGCGGTAACACCGACTCCAAGTCGGAGTTCCAACTACCTCCATTGGATTCCATATTTTCTCAATTGGAGTCCTCGTTGTTGAACTGTCCAGATTCTTACGATTCTGACAAACCAAAGAACTACAAACCAACGAACCAATTTGTGACGCAGGCTTGTTTCCCACAGGACCCAGCGGTGGAGATCATTGGATCGACAAAATTGTTGACCAAGTTGGAGATGGACACGTTAGCCTACTGCTTCTACTACCACAACCAAAAATACAAGTCGGAATACACAAACTTGAATAACCTAACGGAGAATAACGAACTTAACAGCAGCGATAACTACCTACAGTATATCACTGCCAAAGAGTTACATAAGAGAGGTTGGAAGTACCACAAGGATTTGCAAACATGGTTCCATAAGGAAGAAGAGGAGGCTATTTCCCCTGTTGGTGCTCCAAAAATGAGTACCGGAGATTCATGGAAGCAGTTCGATTTCAAGGACACGTGGATGGTTAGAAGAATGAACGACTTCGTGTTTGATGATGCGGAAGAGGAGAAATCATACTTCTAATGTTAATGACTCCCCTGATTTTTTTTTTTTTGTTGTTGTTGTTTTTTTTTTCTCACTTATCCATCCTTTTTAATGCTAGCTTTGGTCTTGTTTTTCATACGTGCCTCTGTTTTTTGTTGTTAAAATCTGTTGTGCTTTATTTTCTTTTGTTGCCTTTTGTATATGTCCATCCTTTTGTTTTCATATCTATATACTTGTAAGATTAATGTTATTATGCACCAGTTCTGTCTTTTCAAAGAAGCAAATATTAAAGAAAAAGGAAAAAGAAAAATCATCTTTTGTATTGAGTTTAATAAAATCTATATCAATTACTAAATCTAGACATCCAACTCCCTTTTCAAGAACACCTCACTAAAGTGAAGACACTGCTGATAGCAGGTTTCGAACCCATCGCTATCCCCATAGTACGGATCATCGACAATGGTGTCAAATCTCGGGTCTTCTTTCCAGTTACCGAACAAATTAACAACGGATTTCGAACCCTTAGGCTGCTTCACTTCCAAAGACCTCAAGTTATAGTTGTCCATACAGATAATGTAGTCGAATTTGTCAAAATGTGCAGGTCTTATCTGCTGTGCACGGTGATTGATTGGCACGTTGTGAGCACGGCATGTCTTTAAAGTACGGTAGTCTGGATCTTCACCGACATGGTATGAATGCGTGCCGAAGGAGTCTATGGTGGTAATTTGGTTGGTGAGTCCTTTTTCCTTGACGACTTTGGCAAAGACGGCTTCAGCCATTGGGGAACGGCAACTTGTGAGAGATGGATTTGTTAAAGTTAGTATATATGATTGGTTTTCTTTTTTTTTTTTTTTTGTGTCGTGTGATTTGTTTGAGTAGGTGGGTACTTACATATTACCGGTGCACACAAATGCAACCTTGATATCCTTCTTACTGGACATGTTTCTGACGAATTGAAATTGGATGAATACCTGTAAAGAGAATGGTGAAAGAGTGATAAGATATGGCGTATCTCAATATGCATGGAATCTATTCGATTTCGAATGTGTAGCCGACCGGCCGACTTCGCAAGGGGACTCTGCCGACGCGTCGATTTTGAAAGAAGTCTTTGTCTTTTTCAGAACTAGAAGGATGAAAACTAAAAGGCTTCTAACGCACAAAGAGACCCAAAACTTAACTAAAAGTGCCAGAAGGAGGAAACGATTAGCAAATCCGTGGCGTAACAAACAAGAAAATGCCACGTGACCATGAAGGTCGTGCACACCACAACCACGTGCGAAAAATGAAGGTGGGAGCGAAAACTACACGGCTGTGCAGAGGGAACAAGGAAAAAAGCCGCTAAACAGAGCCTTGGCTGTATCTACAGAGTGTTGCAGGGTTGCAGCTGCCTTATTCCATCTTTCCAGTCAGCCCTCTTGAACTTGTCCATTTTTTTCCCCCCTTATATTCACCATTTGCCTTCTCACACAGACTACCTATCACTGATTAACTGAATTGTATAGCTGTCCCCACAATCCTACCATCATGCTATTCGGTGTCAAGTTACAAAACGAAATCTACCCTCCTTGGAAGCAGTACTACATCCAGTACGATGTCTTGAAGAAACTCTTGAAAGAAAACGTCCTTGTCACTTCTGAAGGAGTCAGCACCGACAACGGTTGGACCGAGGCTGATGAATCAAAGTTTGCTTCTCAATTGGACTCGGACTTGGAGAAAGTGTACTCTTTTCAAATCTCAAAGTACAAAGAATTGGATGATGAAATCTCCCAGTTGGAAATGCAGACAGAAAATTACTTGAAGACAATCTCATCCGGTAGCAAAACGTCCTCTGCTGATTTCGACTCTTTCAAGTTCCAAAAGAAGTTGGAAGACTTGTTATCGTTGGCCAACGAACTAGACCATTTTGCTAGATTGAACTTCACTGGTTTCCTCAAGATTGTGAAAAAGCATGACAGATTGAGAAAAGGTTACTCGGTTAAAGCCCTATTGAATGTTAGAATGAAGTCATTACCATTGAACAACATCAGTGAAGATACTTCTCCTTATTTGTTCAGATTGTCCTCTCTATACTCATTTATTAGAGATCAACTGCAATCCACTTCCTTATCAACCTCTTTACAAAACTCAATTCAAAAATTGTCAACTTCCGGTAAATTATCCACCACTCCAAGTGCCTCTGCTCATGCCTATGCTAAAGATTCAGGTTTCAAAGTGTTGAAGTTCTGGGTGCACCCAGACAACTTGATGGAAATTAAAACCACCATTTTGAGACATTTGCCTGTTTTGATCTACAACAATCAGAACGATGACGATGACGATGATTACACCTCGGATCCAACTATCACTGCGTTGTACTTCGATAACAGAAATTTCGAATTGTACAACAACAAGTTGTTGAAGAACTTAAACAAGACGCCTTCCTTGAGAATTTCATGGAGTGGTAAGTTGAAAGATCAATCCGAATTGACCATCGAAAAGAAAATATTTGATTACGATACCGGTGAATCCAACAACGTTAGATTAGCATTGAAGGAGAAATACTTGAACGACTTCATCTTCTCTACCACATCCGATGCTGCTGCTACTGCTACTCCAGCCACTCTAGATGAATTTGACTTGCACCGTCGTTCTTCGATTACCCAATCCAAGTTGACCCCAGCCAAGTTTATTAAGAAGTTGGAAAAGAAAGGTTTACCAAAGGAATCGATCGATAAGCTATACTCTAACTTCAAAGAATTGAAGGAGTTCATCAAGAAGAACGATCTACAACCAACTTTGAGAACAATTCACACCAGAACTGCTTTCCAAATGCCTGGTGATGACAGAGTGAGAATCAGTATTGATTCTGATATCATGTTCATTAGGGAAGATGCCTTTGATGAAGACAGACCAATTAGAAACCCTAAAGAGTGGCACAGAATGGACATCGATTCCGCCATTGATAACCCATACTCGTTGTTGAGAAAGGGTGAATTTGCCAAATTCCCATACTCTGTGATGGAAATCAAGATTTCCAATACCATCTTCAACAACCCTGCATCCAAGACTCTAGCCTGGGTCAACGATCTATCCAATGGTCATTTGGTGAAAGAGGTTCCAAACTTTTCTAAATTCATCCAAGGTATTTCCTCCTTGTTCTTAGAAGACGATAACTTGGATATTTTACCATTTTGGTTACCTGAATTGGAAAACGATATCAGAAAGAACCCTGAACAAGCCTATAACGATTCCAAGAACAAAGAGGCCAAGAAGCAAGAACAGGATGAAATCTTGAAGAATTTGAAGAAGAAGTTGAGTGAAGCCCCAAAAGCTGCCACCACATCCGACACGACGCATTTGGATCAAATCATCGAAGATGCCGAAGAAGACTTGGACGACAACGAATCCTCTGACGATGAATCTGCCAACACGGAAACAGTCACACAACCTTCCTCAGATGCTGCACCTTCCACTCCTCCGTCAAGTTACACGGGAAGATCAACCAACGAGCATCTAACTGCCTTGCCAATGACCCAGACGAAGCGTAAGCAGAAGAACATCGTCACATCGTACTTGATGCCTGTTTTCACCAGAACATCCAAGTTGGAAGGTTACGAATCCGAAGACGAAGAGATTGTACTACCTCCAGGTGTGGTCAAACCAAAGCAGTTGATTCGTCAATCTGGTCCCGTCAAAGTCGAAGCCAAAGTGTGGTTGGCTAACGAACGTACCTTTGTCAGATGGTTACATGTCACCACCTTGTTGTCCGCTTTGACTTTCACGGTGTACTCTTCTGTCAAGTCATCTCACTTTCCAGAGTTGGCAACCGACATTGCTTACATTTATTTCTTCCTAACGTTGTTCTCCGGTGTGTGGGCCTACGGTATCTACACACGTAGATTGGATTTGATCAAGATGAGATCCGGTAGACATTTGGACGGTATGTTTGGTCCTTTGGTGTTGGCTTTAACTTTGGTCATTTCGTTGTCTTTGGAGTTCTATGCTGGTATTAAGAAGTACAACGACAAGCACGCCTTGTTTGTCGTTAAGGAAGGTGTCGTTGGGTTGATGAGTGAAAACGCTGAAGTTGCCGATTTGCATCCTTTGGTGAGAGGCGTCTTACATGAGATTGTCAGCTTCATTGAATCCATTTAACTAAAGCACACCTAAATGTATTTTTTTTTCTATTCACTAACAACTTACATAACATGTTGCCACTTTTTTTTTCTTTGCCTTAATTGATTTGTTCTTTGTTTTTGTGTTTTTTTTTTGTTTTTTGTTCTAATTCATTTTTATTATTATTTTCTACATTCGACTCTATATAATTATTTTTTCTTGATTGTTACATCTGATTAATTACTTTGTTTTCTTCTCTGTTCTACATCTATTAAATCCGTTCTATTAGAAAAAACACAGAACATAACTCCTAACCCTTCATCAAATAGTTCTTGATCACATTAATTCTCTCCCTTTCTAAAAACGCATTCACAATCTCTTTATCGGAAGCAGCAACCGTACCGGCATTACCATCGCTGCCTCCTTCGATACAAGTCATCAAAATCTTAAAGTTTCCCAACAAATTGAAATCGTCGATCTTCACCAACCCTTCTGCTTCGAACAACTGCTTCAAATCTTTGATTAGCAAGCCTAACCCAAACTCGAATCGTACAGCCAACGTTGTGTTTTGAGTCACGAACAAAGGATAAACTCTGTTTTTCGTCTGGATCCTCGAGATAGGGTCCACGATGTACGAGTTGGAACCGAGGAACTTCAAAGGGTATCGTAGTGGAACTTGCAAGTACGTCGATAGCTTCACCAGTAGCAACACAATGTAACCCAACAATGCATTCGTGGAATCAATGTCAGAACGTGTCATTTTGAGAACGCTCAATTTGGCGGGGAGTCTATAACCGAGCAGTTGGAAGTCGTACCTGTTTCTAGAGTTTTGCGGTGTTGCTGGTTCGATAGGGAAAATTAACGATAGTATGTGGGCAATGCTAGATTTTTCTTTGCTAATTTCGGTAGTGGTGGAATCTAGTTGGATAATGTACTCGGCCAACTGGTCTCTCTGGGTAGTCGATATCGATGAGCTTGCAGGTGGGTTCGATTGTAAGAACTGTAACTTGGCTATTTTAATCGATTTCAGATCGGCTACTTTCTTGATGAGTGTGGCATTTGTGGACTCCAGTTGCAATTTCAGTGACTTGAGATGGTTTAGTCTGTTGAGTACACTGATTTTCTGTTCGGAGATCGATTTTTCAGATTCTTCCGACAGTTGCGATTCGATGTTGCGGGTCATGTCCTTTTTAATTTTTACCAAGTCCACTATGCAAACCGTAAGGTTGTTCATCTTCATTATTTGATCGAACGAGCAAGTTAGTTGCCCCGTGTTGTTTTGGTTGATAGATCTTCGGCTCGCTGTATGTTGTATCTTCAAGAAATTGATCAAATCAACAGAGAGTTTGTCATCTGACGCTATGTAATAGCAATCGTCGGTCATTTGTAAAACCAAAAAGTTCGTGTGGTTGCTGAAATTCAAATTGATTAAATCCAAGTTATCTCCAACATTGATTAAAAAGGACATTTTCAAATGGTACTGGATCAATAACCTATATCCATTACCGCATCTTGCGTATACATTCAAAGTGAACGATTTCTTGTTTAACGAAGGGAAACTGACCTCATCGGTTATATCGACAGCTTGATGAAACACTCGGCTTATGAAAAATGGTTCGTCAATGTTAAGAAAATCATTTAAAGTGTAGAAGCAATCTAGGAAAGTTGTGCTGTTCTTCTCTTGTAATTTTAACTGTCTATCCAATTGCACGTTCAATCCCACTATCATCGATGTTGTTCGTCCAGTAAGCATTGCATTCTGCATTATATCTCCACTAAGAGATGAGCCCCTAGCAGAACCAGCGGAGGGTAAATCGTTGTCACTGCACAACAGACCCAACCCTGTGCTGCTCTGTATACCACTACCGTTGCCCTTATTCGATCCCAAATTGAAAGTGGACTTTGCTTTCAACTTGTTCAATCTGCTTCCCGATCCCATCAAGTTCAATTCCGATCCACGTGGAGAATCCCCATTGCTGATACAGATCCCTGTAGTTTTGCCATTTTTCGATTCTTTCTCCTTCAACAGTTGTGTGTCCACTTGGATGTTCTTGATGTGGATCGATCTGATGTGTCGCATCTTCCTTTGGTTCGAATCCACAGACACCTTATCGTGCGTCTCTTCTTGGTCCAGCAGGCTAAACCTGCGACGGTCCATATCCGGCACCGACGTCATGGTTTACTAGATCGTTATGCAGCACTCCTTTCTGTTGCAGAGATCTGTTGTAAGGTGCACTGAATGCTATAATCAACCCCTCTCATGTTGACAAACAAACAGAATTCGGGTCTTCACTTCGATACTCTTTATTGTGCGCGCACGCCCGCCCTCGGTTCAACTGCGATTCACGTTGCTTGGCTCGTTTATCGGAACAGCCGTCGTTAATTTAGCTGCACCGTTACGTTACGTTAAACCACTCAACACACCAGTTCCACTATCGATACAAAATAGATGGCTTTTATTGTCACCTTAGCACACTTCTGCGAGGTGCACGGGCCCTCAGTGATCATGTGCACCCAGACGGTGAACACTGCAACACAAGATGAGTCGAGTTTCTACGCTTCCACGATACCCGAATCCCAACTTTGCAAGTCCTGTGCTTTGATCATCCCATCCAAAATGGAAATCACAGAAGCCTCGAATCCCAGAAATAACGACCAGTCACCGCCATCGACGATACGATCAGTCTCGCAAGGAACAACATACTTGACGACGCAGTTCCCAACGAGCCAGATCAGGTACTCTTCGCTACGGCAGATCATCATGAAGGTGTTCACTGTGGAGACGAGTTACGACAACACCAAACCTTTGGTGTTTGGAGATGCTAAGAATGGGTACTCGGTTGCACTGGGTTTCAAATTGTACGATATGTCAGCAAGAGGAAGCGAGAGAAAATACTCCATTATCGTGACTAGTGAATCCGAGGACGAGCTGTACGAGAGCTACAGTTTGATTTCGAAGAATTTGATAGGTATCGTCGAGTATGTCGTTGGAAAGTTGAGTAAGATTATTGAGAGCCAATCCAAAAATGAGAATAATAACGATATCTTCTTAAGACATGGTTCGAGAATCCCAAAGAGCAAGAGTTTGGTGGACATTTTGAAAGATGGGCAATTCTTTGTGAGGCTGCATCTGTGGGCTTGCTCGTTGTTGATGGAATTGAACGTTTAAAGACACTTATTGTGTGTATCATATAGGATAATTATTAATGATTTAAGAACGATAGATCTTGGGAAAATTCAAGGGCGTTAAGAAAAGCTAACTGGTAGCCTGTTCTGTGAGGCAGCGAATGGGAACCGGGACAGAGCGATGTGTCTTGATTTTTACTGCTTTTGTAAACGATTAAAGGTGCTACGTAGCCTAAGTGGGAAACCCTGTTTATTTATCTTCTTTGCTTCCCTTTCTAACTTTTTTGTATGTTTTTTCCTACAATCACTCGATAAAAAGATAAATATTAGAAGAATTAACAAAAAAATTAGTAGCTAGTACTTTATAGCAAAACAAGATATACAAATATAGAAACAAAAATAAAAATAAAATAAAAATTTCATCTAGCAACCTCTTCTTCTGGGTACCCTCTCAAATCTAAAGTCAACGTCTTTGAAGAGTTGAGGGTATTCTCTCTATAGATACCAACCAAAGCGTCACTTCTTTCAAACAACCCGTTCTTCAAACTGATCACGATGAACTGGAAATCTGGACCAGAGTTTTTAGCGATGTAATTGGCAATCTTGTTAACGTTAGCGTTATCCAACGCTGCGTCCACCTCGTCGAGCACAAAGAACGGCGAAGGCTGGTATGAATGTATGGCAAACAACAATGCCAACGCTGCTATCGTCTTCTCACCACCAGACAACAACTCCATGTCACGGAACCGCTTCATCGGAGGCATGGCATGGTACTTCACACCAGCAGCGTACGGCTCGTCCTCATCTTCTAAAGTGAGGTACGCGGACCCTCCCAACGGTGTCACGTTCGACTTGGTCAACTCTTTGTAGATCGAATCAATCTTGGAAGAGATGTGCGTGAAGGCTTCGTTGAACAAGTCGTACCGTTTCGATTTCAACTCATGGAAAGACAAGACCAACGATTTTTCAGCTTGTTTGGCCTTGTAGAAGTCTGCATCAAGCTCACGCACCCTTTCCTCAACTTCCTGTAACCGTTCCCGTGCCTTCATGTTCGGGTTCATGCTCGACAACTCCTCTTGCAACGTTTGGATTTTGGTCTTGAATTCCTCGTCGAGTTTTTCAAATGATTCCTGTTTCTTGTACTCTTTGGCAAGTTCATCGAAATCAGCCAAGATTTGGTCAACGTGGAAATCAACATTGTCTCCAGAGTTGTCTAAAGGTACGTCATCCAAAGAGCCAGCAGTTAAAGGTAGTGAGACATTCTCCAGTTTACAGTTTCTTAAGGTGTTCAGTTTTTCCATGTTCAATTTCTCCAGCGATTCCTCATACGAAGAAATCTTTTTGTTGAGGTCAAATATCTCGTGACGCAACTCTTGTAAAGTAGCCTCTAAACTGGAATATTCTTGTGATTGTTCTTTCAACTTGGCTTCGAAACCGGCAAACTCTTCCTTTAGCACCTCGGCTTCACTCTCCAAATTGTCAACTTCGTTTTGTAGGGTTGTTTTCTTCTCTTTGAGTTTTTCCAAATTTTGCTCGAATTTGGATCTGTCTTCGTTCAACTTTTGGAGTCTCTTATCGTAATCTTGTAATCTTTCATTTTCAAAAGATAGACTGTTTTGTAACAACTGGATCTCTCTTAAGAACTCTGATTTCTCTTGTGCATACCTTCTAAACTTGAATTCATGCTTCTCCTCATATTCGTTGATATCTCTGAATCCATGTCTGTGGCAGAAATCGGAATAAATCTGGCTTTGGTAATGGTGCAACTCATCTTTGGCTGATTCCTTCTGTTTTTCAAACGACTTGCCAGTTTCCACTAGCGTCTCGTATTTCCTAGAAATATCAGTAATTTCTTCAGAGACACTTTGTAATTCAGCTTCCAAATCGTGGATCGTTCTCTCAAGCTTGCTCTTCGAATCGGAGACAAAAGTCATCTGTGTCTCTAAAGTACCCAACTCGTCCACCAGCTTCTTATCGGCCAAATCGTTGGGCTTTTTAGCATTCAACTGTTCCAACTTGAGTTTCAACTCGTCTTTCTTTGCAGCCAACGACTGGATCTGCGACTTGTCCCAACGTCTATTTGACGATTGCGTCATACCACCGGTCATCAACCCGGATTTGTGAATCAACGACCCGTCTAAAGTGACGACTTTCACGTCGACGTTCTTCTCCCATCTGACGTACTTGGCAACCTCCATGGTATCACAGACAACAGAATTCCCGCACACGTACTGGATGGCTTTCAACAGCTCCGGTTCAAAGTCAACGATATCCAAGGTGGGTCTCACTTTGTCGTTGATGTTTCTCAAATATGCAGGAACAGAACTGGAGTCAACTGAATCCAAAGGGATGAACGATGCCACACCCGATCTTTGCTCTTTTAGGTAGTCGATGCATCTAGTGGCAACTTGCAAGTTTTCAACGACTATAGCATCAAAATTCTTTCCGAGCACAGTGGACACAGCAACATCAAACTTCTTCTGTTTAGGTTTGCAGAGATCGTAAACTAAACCTTTCACTCCAGGGAAAAGTCTCTTTAAAGTGGCGCAGTTCTCTCTCAATTTCTTCTCTCTAGCAGTTTCCCTTTGTGATGCGTTCATTTCGTTCAATTGCACCAACACTTCTTTCAAAGACGAATTGATCTCGTATTCTTCACGATTGAGCAAATCTCTCGTGGCTTGCAACGAGTAAAGCTGTGACTTCTTCAATTCCAAATTGCTCTTGATGTCGGCCATCTGGGAATCAACGTCGTTTGCCTTTCTCACAACGTCGGTCTTAGAGTGGTTGAGTTGTTCCTGTCTGGCCTTCGCCATCTCCAGTTGTTTCTTGACCGATTCGGACCTTTTATTCCAATTGTGTATCTCTTGGTCTAATTCCACCATCCGTTCTTCAATGTGACCCCCGAGAGATAAGAATTCTTGTCTTAACGACTTGTACTCTTTCAAAGCTTCTGGTGAAAGCCCGTCAAGCCTTGATCGTTCGAATAACTCGCCGCTGTACTTGTACGCTTTTTCAATGGCTGATAACTGCTGTTTCTTCTGCTCGATGACCTTGAACTGGTCGTGGCGATCTTCAGTTAGAGTTTGAATTCTCTTATCGTAATTGGCCAACTTCTTGGTGATATGGGTAATCTCCGAATCAATTGGAATCAATGCCAACTTCTTCTCTTTAGCGTGTTTGGTTAAATCGATAATCTGTTTTTCAAAGTTACTCGTCTCTTTCTCCTGTTTGGATCTCGAATTCATGATTTCTTTCAATGACTGCTGTTTCTGACCGAGTTCAGTTTGCAATTTTTTCAATGCACCGCTGGCTTTCCTCTTTTCCGAATTGTAATGCTTCAAGCCTTTGTCAGTGTAGTACAAGCTAGCCAAATACTTATACTGGATCAAATTTGACAACTCTGCAGTCTTAGAATCGAACGCTTCGATCTCCAAACACTGGCCCTTGTACTGGTTCAACTCCTCTTTCAAAGTTCTCTTTTTGGCGTTCATCAAAGCAGTCTCGTCGTGTGCTTTATCCTTCTGATCCAAGATCTGGTCGTATTCCTTCTTGTATTCGATGGATCCACTGATGGTTTCAATCAAGGTGGTCAAATCTTCAGGCGACTGGGAGGCGACTTTGTCAACGTCACCTTGAAACACCAAGAAGTTTCTCGCCTTGATCAAGATGTTCTCCTGCTTCAACAACTCTGCGTACTGTTTGGCATTGACCACCTTATTGTTGACACGGTACTCGCTTGAGCCGGACTCGGTGATCGATCTCTTCAACTTCAAGATCTCACCGTTTGACTTCTCGTAGATCGCCATTACGTACGCGGTGGTCGGATCCACGTTGTGTTCTTGCTGCTGTTGTTGGCTTCCCGTTTCATCGTGTTCACCAGCACCGTCTGTCATGATTCGACCACGGTAAACTAAATCCTTCATGTTGGACGACCTCAAGTGGTTGGATCTGATACCAAGAACAAAAGAGATGGCGTCCATCATATTGGATTTCCCAGAACCGTTTGGACCGATAATCGAGGTGAAGAAAGATGAACCAAAACCGATAGAGGAAGTGCCTCTGTAAGATTTGAAATTATTGAGTTCCAACCCGACTAATCTCCCCATTGCTAGATGTGTACCTTATCGGTGATTTGTGTATAAAGATTAACTTATAAAGTGGGCTCAGGCAGTTTGAAGTTGCTGATTAAATCGAGGTGTTGATGCACCGAATTCTGAAGCAGCGTCGCGTCGCGTCACCCACGCGTCGGATGGATCGTTTACGTAATTGCTTACATGCATACATCAAAGATTGCAATACAACATATAAATATAAACATTCTATTCCATCAATCAAGATACAGTCATATTTTTCTAAATGTTACGGATCAGCACAAACTTATACTTGTAAATTTCATCAGTGCAACCGTTAGTTTCTTCCCTCAAGTACCTCTTACAAGCTGGACCCCAGAACACCCTCTTCTTGTAAATGGCCATCTCCTCATTCAACCCATCGATGGCACCGCAGAGGTCTTCGCCTCTGCCTTCCTGTCGCAAAGTGGTTATTGGTGTAGCATACGTTCTAATAAACATCAGATCTGCTCCTGACTTAGGTAACCTTGTGAAAGTCTGCTTCTCAACTCTTAGGAACACCTTGTTGAAATCCACGGTGTCTGCATCGATCGCCTCTATGGCGGCAGCTTCTTCAGGTGTAGAGTGGGATCCCACAGGAGCAAACAACTTTGTATGTGCTTGAATACTCCAGTTGTTTCTCACGACGAATTCGTTCACTTTCAATTTGGAGAAAAATCTGTTCATCGATAGTTGCAATTTTTGCAAATAATGTGGCACCGGGCCATGGATCTGCGTTAATGGCTTGTTGAATTTTTCAGAAGGATCGAACCCAGCAGGGAAGCAAGAGCAACCAGCTCTCAAAACGTACTCGTCACAATCGGCATCACCGTCCAAACTGGCATTCTTCAACATCAATAGGATATCTTCCTCGATGGTACGAGCCAATATTTTGATCATCTCTGGTGGAGACAAGTTGGAGTTGTCAATAGGGAATTTTTCTTCTCTGATGGTGTTGTAAAAAGTGGAACCATTGTCGATTAACTTGAAGTGCATAGGGTACCGTTTTAATAGAAAGTTGAAGATGTAGTCATAACATTCTCTCAATGCAGGAATACCAGATTCGTGGCATGCAGAGGATTTGTGAGGGAATTCTTCCATGATTTCTGCACGCAGGTTAGTTCTATCCAGGTACGTATCTTCCAAGACGATTGTATCCAGTGGGTCAGCTCTTCTGGTGGCCATGGTCATCTTGTACTCACCGTTCTTGAAAGGTCTGTAAGGGAAAGGGGTAGCATTCTTGTAGTTGAAATCTGGAGAAACGGGAGTGATGACTGGTGTTGGAAGTTCTTTTTTGTTCGATGCAGCGTGTTTGTTGGCTGTGGATTTATTGTTGCTGCTGCTGCCAGGAGAAAGCACGCCGATGAACTGTTTGATCGGTAGCGGGATCTGTTTCTCGTACTTGAGATAGAGGGCGGGAACGACCAACGCTAGAGCAAGCAAAGCGAGATGCTTAGGGTAGGTTTTAAGCAGCTCCAAGACGACAGATCCCATGAAAATTTTAGTTGATGGATGTGTAATTGATTGATGGAAGAATAGAAAAGATGTTAGTGTGTAGGGAAAGAAATATGAAAGCCAGAAACACAAATAATATATAAATATATATATATATATATATATACATAAGGCAAATTCACAAACGGTCACCGAAGTGAACCGCTATCGCTCTTTCGCCTTCCCGTTTAGGCACCTCCCGCGATAAGCAGCCGCTCGCCGGGGAATTTCTCGATTAGCATTTGGCGCTGGCGGATTTGCGTGCCGCCGATTATTTCAACAGCAGAGCGCCGGCGCACTTTTCCCCATCCTGACGGCCATCTGGTTTAAATTCTTATATATATATATATATATGGCTACCCCACTGTTGTTAGTGCTACAGTATAAGTACCATGTAATGTATGGTTGTTGCTAGTGTATGTACACCACACACATCTTTTTATTGTCCTATGGTTGATCACAGATGGTGCCTGCCCAGTAATCTTAAAGTGCAACTGGATTGGTCATATCAATTCTAGCTTTCACCTAGAAGCTACAGTGTTTCGTCATCAATTACCCTCTTGGATACTTCTTGCCTTTTATCTTATGGCATAAAATTTTTAAGAAAACATTAACAACAAAAAAAGGATGAATAAAGTTAACTCTGGGCTACGTGATTGTACACGTAAAATTGGATTGCACTTAATAGGCGAAATAGCGTGCATTACAGCAATTGCAGAAAATTACTGTAAAAGTTTGGGGATGGGCGATTAAACTTTCCTTAATATAAAAAAATACATAAGAAAAATTAACCTAACTTTAGTTTGACCTGTTTAAATGAAGAAGTTGTTTTATTTTACTCATCTCTTAAATGTATAATGAGCTTTGCTGGAAGAAATGGTCCATCCAATCCTCAACAGGTGGATGATCCCGAAGTTGAAAATTATCAATCTTTAAAGAACTATATGCCTAACATTCAAAAAGCACCTAGCAAACAAAAAAAAAACCGGAAAACTGAGAAAACTGACGAGTTGGATGATTAGTTATTGGATCCAGAGGAACTGCAATGGGAGAAGAACAAATCCATCCCAAATTGTAACAACACTATTCTAAAGCTGCTTGAAAAGTTGGACACTAAACTTGACAAGGCGGAAAGTCAGTCACGATACAATGCTGTGAAATCTAACAATCAAAACTTGAGTCTGAGGGGTAACCAGATTGATGTGGTGCCATTTTTAAATGGGAATGATCCAGATCCAGATCTCCCAAGAATTTCCAGTTTAGGAGACATCGATGAGCTGACATTATCCCAACTACGGAGGTGTCTTGCAGGATACAATGTTGAATTTCCTTTAAATAAGACCACAGGACTTGAAAGAAAGTTAGCAAATGTAGTTGTTTTTACATTAGGTGCAAATGAGTCTGATGCATTTACCACCCCATTCCCTTAAAATTAGGTGACAAAAAAATAGCTGTTTGAGTACAAGCAAATCATTTGCTACCGACAAAAAAAACTTCAGGCCAATGATAATAATGAACCTCTGATTAATACTCAAATATCTTTTTATAACCCTAACCAGTTTCTTTTTTTTTTTTTGTATAGCTTTAATTTAGTAGCAAACAAGTGAGAAGAATTATTGTCAAACAATTGTAACAACTAGTTTTTCAAAATTCCTAACACCAACTTGTAATCCGGTACAGATATGTATGGGGGTAATGCTGTCTTTTTTGGACACTTAGTCGTTACTTTTGACAGATATTTATATTCCAAGAAACAGAGAGTAAGTCTGTTGTAAAGCATCTATACATATATATATATATATATATCATTCGTTAAGGCAACGCACTAGGATCCAACGTGAATTTATACTCGTACACTTCATCCGTACAACCGTTAGTCTGCCCTAAAAGATACTTCTTTGCCGCTGGCCCCCAAGACACCCTACGTTTGTAAACACCCAGTTCTTCGGATAATCCGTCGATGGCACCGCACAGATCAACACCTCTACCTTCTTCACGAATCTTGGTCAACGGAGTAGCGTACGTTCTAGTGATGATGATATCGGCTCCTGATTTCGGCAACCTCGTCATGGTTTGCTTCTCACAACGCAGGAACACCTTGTTGAAATCCACCGTGTTTGGATCGATCGCCTCTATCACAGCAGCATCTTCCGGTTTAGCATGGGATCCACCTGGTGCGAAAAGTTGTGTGTGTGCTTGGATGCTCCAGTTGTTTCTGATCACAAACTGATGAGGTTGCAACCTTGCAAAGAATCGGTTCATAGACAACTGTAGTCGTTGCAAGTAGTGAGGCACAGGTCCATGGATCTGTGTGAGAGGCTTGTTGAACTTCTCCGCAGGATTGAAACCGGCAGGGAAGCAGGCACAACCAGCACGCAACACGTACTCACCACAATCGTCACCATCCAAGTCTGCATTCTTGAGCAGGATCAAGAAATCTTCTTCTATGTTGCGAGACAATATGCTAAGCATCTCAACAGGGGTCAGTTGGGAGTTGTCCACAGGATACCGCTCGTTTCTGATCTCATTGAAGAAAATACGGCCGTCGTCAACGATCTTGAAGTGCATAGGGTACCTTTTCGTCAAGAAGTCGACGACAAAATCGTAAAACTCCTGCACGGCAGCAACACCGGACTCATGGCAAGCACTGACACGGTCAGCGTATCGGTCGAACACTTGTCCACGTAAATTGGTCATCTCTAAATAGGTGTCCTCGACAAACAACGTGTCTAAAGGATCAGCCTTCCTGGTAGCCATTGTCATCCTGTAAGGTCCGTTCTTGAACGGTCTGTAAGGGTACGGTTTCTGATTCTTGTAATGGAAATCCGGAGCCACTGGAGTGATGACAGGCACAGGGAACTCGGTTGACTTTTCGGGATTTGCCTCGATTGAAGTTGATTTGGGATTTTTTGTGTATTTTTCGTAGGGTGAGTACAAGGCAGGGAAGAGCAACACTAAGCCCACAATGACCATCGGTCTTGGGTGAAGCCTAAGAAAATCTGATACTTGGGTGATTAGGGAGTCCATCGTAGGGATTGGTTGATTGAAAAAGCAGAAAGAAATAATGTTAATCTAATGTAAAGCATCAATATTGATAGGTTTGCAAAAGCAGGGAATTGTACAACTAATTTATATGCATGTATATACGGCTGCTGAATAAAAGGGGAGGGGGCCCAGATAAAAGATAAAAAAGCAGATCTCAGATCCCCGGTTGTGGAAACGCGCACCCAGTTGCAGTCTCTGGTATCGCAATTAGCAAATCGCGCTTCCTTCTGCCTCATTGGACATTAATGGAGGCTTACTATACTTATTCTCCGTCCATATATTATATATATATACATATATATATAGTTAAATAAATTGGAATTGAGTAATGGGAAAAGAAACTGTAAAGAAGATAATATTAGTAAACACACGAGTTGTGGGTATTCAGCCATCTATCAAGTTGTAAAGAATGGCAATAGAAAAGAGACAAATCAAAACAAAAAAGAAAACAGCTAGACAAATAAAAATAAAAAAAAAGAGAGAGAGTATAACAAATTATCAAAGAGATGGAAAAATAAAAAATAAAAAAACACGCTCTAGTTTCGTTTGTTTTTGTATTAGATTTGAGTGTAAACAATGTCCAAGAACAGAATACAAGAATATCAAGAAGAAGAATTTTTTAACAAAAAATAAAGAATATGAGAAGAGATGTTTACAACATACGATCAATCTCCACACTTTTAAATTGGTCCAAGTTATCGAGATGATCCCACCATTTGAATAGATACGATTCACAGATCAACTTGAACCATGGGGTGAACACCAATTCTGGATCTTGGAACATTTCTTTCAGCTTTTGAGCAGTCACGTATTGGTAGTCTTTAACTTCGTTAGGGTTGGCGTCAATCTTAGGATCGGACTTGATGATCAAGATGTAGTCTATCTCGTGTTCGCCCCAAGCACCGTTACTTGGAGCCATGTAGTGGATTCTAGTCAAAAACTTGAAATCTTCAACAGGCACATCCTGTGCAGGTATCCCCAACTCTTGGAACAACTTTCTCTGTGCTGCAGACTGGGCACCTTTGATAGCCAAGTCCAAACTTGTCTGCATGGTGGTAAAATCGACACCCACCTCGCTCTTGATACAGAGAGGATGAGAACAGCAGGTGTTTGTCCACATGGCAGGGAAGGTGATCTTTTCGTCTGCTCTCTGTTGTAACAATAGTTCGTTCTTGGAGTTGAAGAGGAAGACAGAGAAAGCTCTGTGGAGTAAACCTGCGTTGATGTTGTCCATTATGTGGCAGAGTTTCTTGGTGCCTGCACCTAGTGGGGAGTCGTTGTAATCTAGAACGATACAGTTTTCGTCCATCAATCTGATCTGTTCTTCATCATGTCCTGAGAACAAAGTGTTTGAGGAGTCAGAATTGACCGATGAGTTGGAGGAGGATTCTGATGCGGAAGCGGTTGTGGAAGAGGATGTTGAAGTGGCTGAGAATTCGTACTTTGATTTTTCCAAAGGAACCACGTCCAAGAACTTGGTCAAGATGTCGTCTTTGGAGAGAGACTTGACGAGCTTGTGGTAGTCTGAGAGTTGTTGGGACATCGTATAGGGTGTATATATATATATATATATATATATGGAGGTGAAATTAAGGGAGAAAGAGAGAGAGAAATGAAGTGAGCCCGAAAGACCAGAGTATTGTGCCAGATGGGAGGGAAGGTAATTAAGAAGTATAGATAGAACAAACAGACAAACTATAGCTAATGGCTAATGGCTAATGGCTAATAGCTGAAAACTCGTATAGCCCCAAGGGAAATGTGAGCGTGAGCGTGAGCGAAAACAAATGCTCGTTCTGCAAACTGAGCCACAAATAAAATGCGCCATGTGTGGCAAAACAAAAAAAAAAAAAGAGAAAACAGCACGTGATAGGTATCACATGACAACAAAAACAAAAGGTCGTGTATACACCACCAACCACCAACCAACAAGAAGTTACCCGGCTCCCAAAGACAAAAAACAAAAAAAAAACAAAAAAAAAAAATCCCGTCGTTTCTTTTGCCTCCCAATGAGGAGCGCGTGTTTGATAATTTTCCTTTCTTTTTCTTTTTTTGGCAGCGTAAAAAAAAAATTTTCACATCTCTACTGGCAAGGTGCTTCCTTTGTTCTGCCCCTTTATAGTTATAGTTATATTATACCTTTGATTTTTTTTTTTGTTTTCTTACCTCTTCTTTTTTTTTCCCCTCCTTCTCCTTTACCACAATCTAGAAGACTCAACTTTAGTCAATCATGTCTGAATCTAAACAATCAGTCGAAGTTTTATCTGAGTTATTCGGTAAGTTGTCAGTCGCTACCGCTGACGACAGAGAAGCTGCCGCTACCAACGTTGCTTCCTTCTTGAACGGTGAAATCATCGAACACGATGTCCCATTCGAATTCTTCCAAGAGTTGAAGAAGTCTGTCGAAAACAAGAAGACCGCTGTTAACGCCTTGACTGCCGTTCAACACATTGCCTCCGCTAACGACTTGTCTCCTTCCGTCGAACCTTACATCGTCGAACTGGTTGATTCCATTTGTAAGAAGACTGGTGAAAAGGATGCTACGTTGAGAGAACAAGCCACCCTATCTTTGTTGGCCATCGCAAAAGCTGTCACTCCAGCTGCCATCAAGGACATCTTGGCTAGATTGTTGCAATCCTTGTCATCCACCAACAAATGGCAAGAAAAGACCGCTGTCTTGTCTGCCATCTCCATCTTGGTTGACACCTCCAAGAACCAATTGGCCTTGAGAATGCCGGAATTGATCCCAGCTTTATCTGAAGCCATGTGGGATACCAAGCCAGAAGTTAAGGTTGCTGCCACTGAAACCATGACCAAGTGTACTGCCACCATTGAAAACAAGGATATCGAACCTTTCATTCCAAAGTTGATCGCCTCCATTGCTAAACCAACAGAAGTCCCAGAAACCGTCCACACCTTGGGTGCCACCACCTTTGTTTCTGAAGTCACCACCGCTGCTTTGTCCATCATGGTTCCATTGTTGTCCAGAGGTTTGGCTGAAAGAGAAACCGCTATCAAGAGAAAGGCTGCTGTCATTATCGACAACATGTGTAAGTTGGTTGATGATCCACAAGTCGTTGCCCCATTCATGGAAAAGTTGTTCCCAGCTTTGAAGGCTAACTTCAAGGTTATCGCTGATCCAGAAGCTAGATCTGTCACTGAAAGAGCCATCAACACTTTGAGAAGAGTCGGTGCCTTACCAGCTGATGACTCCATCCCAGAAGTCTCCACCGCCGGTGACGTCTCCGTCAACTTGGCTATCTTGAAGGATTTGGTTAAAGGTAAGCCAGCTAGATTCGACGTTGTCCAAAGTTACGTTGCTGCTATGGCCGGTGACTTGATTGACGAAAGAAAGATTGACCCAGAATCTTGGGCTTCCACTTTGTCTCCATTCTTGACCATCTTCTTGCACGAAAAGGAATCCAAGGAAGTCATTGAAGAATTCAGAAAGAGATCCGTTGACAACATCCCACAACCACCAGTCTTTGAAGACGAAGACGATGAAGGTGAAGATTTATGTAACTGTGAGTTCTCGTTGGCTTACGGTGCTAAGATCTTGTTGAACAAGACCCAATTGAGATTGAAGAGAGCTAGACGTTACGGTTTGTGTGGTCCAAACGGTGCTGGTAAGTCCACTTTGATGAGAGCCATCGCTAACGGTCAAGTTGAAGGTTTCCCAACCCAAGACGAATGTAGAACCGTTTACGTTGAGCACGATATCGATGGTTCCGATGCTGAAACCTCCGTCGTTGACTTTGTTTACGGTGACGGTGCCCTAGGTACCAAGGAAGTTATCATTGAGAAGTTGAAGGAATTCGGTTTCTCTGAGCAAATGATCAACGGTTCCATTTCCGCCTTATCTGGTGGTTGGAAGATGAAGTTGGCTTTGGCAAGAGCCGTCTTGAAGAACGCTGATATCTTGTTGTTGGATGAACCAACCAACCACTTGGATACCGTCAACGTTGCTTGGTTAGTCAACTACTTGAAGACCTGTGGTATTACCTCCATTATCGTCTCCCACGATTCTGGTTTCTTGGATAACGTTGTCGAATACATTATCCACTACGAAGGTTTCAAGTTGAGAAAGTACAAGGGTAACTTGGCTGAATTGGTCAAGAGAGTTCCATCTGCCAAGTCCTACTACGAATTGGGTGCCTCCGATATCGAATTCAAGTTCCCAGAACCAGGTTTCTTGGAAGGTGTCAAGACCAAACAAAAGGCCATTGTCAAGGTGCAAAACATGTCCTTCCAATATCCAGGTACCACCAAGCCACAAATCAGAGACATCAACTTCCAATGTTCCTTGTCTTCTAGAATTGCCGTCATTGGTCCAAACGGTGCTGGTAAGTCCACTTTGATTAACGTGTTGACCGGTGAATTGTTACCAACCACTGGTGAAGTTTACGTCCACGAAAACTGTCGTATTGCCTACATCAAGCAACACGCTTTCGCTCACATTGATTCCCACTTGGACAAGACCCCATCCGAATACATCCAATGGAGATTCCAAACTGGTGAAGATAGAGAAACCATGGACAGAGCTTCCAGACAGATCAACGAAAGTGATGAACAAGCCATGAACAAGATCTTTAAGATCGAAGGTACCCCAAGAAGAATCCAAGGTATCCACGCTAGAAGAAAGTTCAAGAACACCTACGAGTACGAATGTTCCTTCTTCTTAGGTGAAAACGTTGGTTTGAAGTCTGAGAGATGGGTTCCAATGATGTCCGTCGATAACGCTTGGTTGCCAAGAGGTGAATTGATTGAATCCCACTCCAAGATGGTTGCCGAAGTTGATATGAAGGAAGCTTTGGCTTCCGGTCAATTCAGACCTTTGACCAGAAAGGAAATCGAATTGCACTGTGCCGAATTAGGTTTGGATGCTGAATTGGTTTCCCACTCGAGAATTAGAGGTTTGTCCGGTGGTCAAAAGGTCAAGTTGGTCTTGGCTGCTTGTACCTGGCAAAGACCTCACTTGATCGTCTTGGATGAACCAACCAACTACTTGGACAGAGACTCCCTAGGTGCTTTGTCCAAGGCTTTGAAGGCTTTCGAAGGTGGTGTCATCATCATTACTCACTCTGCCGAATTCACCAAGGATTTGACTGAAGAAGTTTGGGCTGTCATGGATGGTACCATGACCCCATCCGGTCACAACTGGGTTCAAGGTCAAGGTGCTGGTCCAAGAATCGAGAAGAAGGAAGACGAAGAAGACAAGTTCGATGCTATGGGTAACAAGATTGCTGCCGTTAAGAAGAAGGCTAAGTTGTCCTCTGCTGAATTGAGAAAGAAGAAGAAGGAAAGAATGAAGAAGAAGAAGGAATTGGGTGACGCTTACGTTTCATCCGATGACGAATTTTAATTAATTTTGTTTTAGATAAAGTTTTTAATTCTGTTTTGATTCTTTTTTTTCTATTTTGTTCTCTCATGCTTTTTTTTTCGTTTTCTTTTGTGTAAAAGGTGGGCCTTTTTCCCTTCCTTTCGCCTTCTAATCATTTATTATTATTTTTTTTGTTTTGTTTTGTTTTCTTAGTCCAAACCAAACTCACAAGCCACTTTTTTTTGTTTGATTTTGTATGTGATTTTTTTTTTATTGTTTTGTGTTCATTGTTATTTGGCAGGGGATATATAGCCTGTTCTTGTAGGTTTTGATCAACTTTTACATTTTTATATATTAAATCAACTTTTACATTATTAAATTTTTCCCATGTAATGTTGGTAGTAAATTTTTGAAATCTAGGTGGTTTAAAAAAAAATTGTTGGTTTTATAGGGGTATGTATGTATGCTAAGGGGGATCGTGTAATATGTGTTACTGAGGGATAATCAACGTTGCTAATATGTTCCATGTATTTGAAAAACAATTTTAAATGAATGAAACGATATGAATGATTGATTGATTGATTGATTATCAATTTTTTGGAAAAAGTTTACCATAAAGTATGCAATCTTTAGATATGAGAATAAAATTCCAATTTTCTCCAATTTCGTTAAATTTCAGAAAAATGAGTGGGCTTTCAAAGCTGAGTATATCGATGTGCTTCCTTGCAATTCGAACCACTCTTTTCTCTTTTTGTTTGTACGAAGTTCTTAATATTAAGCACACAATGTAAAATCAAAAAAAAGAAGACTAAGAGAATTGGCTGTTAATTTAATTGTGAAGCAAGTGTTTATGTTTGTGTTTTTTTTTTTGGAGTGTTGGATATTTTAGATAGCTAAAGCTTACTTGATCAACCCCTCGTCTATTGTTGTTGAAAACAAAGTTGTTTGGTTAGTTGAGGTACAACTGCTATTCTAAAAGCTACAAGTTTTTAAAAATCTTACACCAAAAGTTTAATTGTTAAACATGGTTAGAGAAATACAGAGTTTATATTCATCACTTAGCAGCCACTTGACAATGTATTCCTTTAAATAAACACATTTTCTCTTAACTTTTGATTCATTTTTTAAAACAGTATATATATATATATATAACTAATTAACTCTAAATGCGGAAGGGATCTTGTCTAGTCTAATTGGGAATCTAACGTTATACTTCTTGCTCTTGGAATCTCCGTCCACGTCTTCCTCGTGAGACTCATGCTCAATCTCATGCAAATGATGCAACAACTCGTGCTCGATATCTTCAGCGTGTTGCACCAAAACGTCTGGATCTTGCTCTGCATGGTATTGCAACCAGTGATGCTTCTCGTACTCCTCTTCGAAATCGTATTCGTGACCAGGACCCAACCCGAAATCAGGAAACTCTCCACCTTTCGAACTGTAATCGATCCACTCCTGCAGTGAAACCTGTCCATCTTTATCAGAATCCATCAAGTCCATCACCTGAGACACGATCTTTGCCTTCATCGTATCGGAAACCAACTCTGTATCGTCATGTTTTCCCATTCCGTCACCTTTCCCAACAACTTCTTTTCTGGTCAACCCGTACATACGGAGGATATCTTGTGGTTGCAAGTAACCTGTATTCGTCGTATCGTGGAGTTTGAAAACGGATTCGCTATCTGCAGAATCTAAACCGTGTTCCACTTTCATGTGCCATTTCTGCCACGAGTTGCCAAACTCTTCAGGGATAGGTTCCTGGAACTCTGACTGTGGGTTAGGTTGCTGGTGTTCGTCGTGAGCCGATGTGGGTTGCAAGAGTGCAGATGTGGCAAGAAACAGTAGAATGCTGGATCTCATGGTGATGCAGTGGAATGGATGCAAGTGTTGTGTTGTGTGGTTGGTGGTGGCAGAGAGAAAAGAGGAGTGGAGGCCAGATCGGATCAAGATCAACAGATCAAAGGAACATGTTTGTGAAACTTTCGACGCGTCTGAAGATCTCTCTCAAAACGTCGATCGACTCCAGGAAGAAGAAGCGACGCGACGCGCTGCCTGACTCCGGCGGCGGCTGCTAATTGGGAGAAGTCAATTTAATTCTTTTTTTTTTCTCTTTTCTTTTCTATGTGGTGGTTTCGATCTATATATCTATATATCTATACGTATATCAAGCTTTTGTTCTCTTTTTCAGTTACTAGAGAGAACTACACCTTCAATCACACATCAGAATGTCCTACGACGCTTACGCCACCCCACTATCTGCAAGATATGCATCCAAGGAGATGTCCCAGATCTTCTCCACCAGAAACAGATTCTCCACCTGGAGAAAGCTATGGTACAACCTAGCCATCGCAGAACAATCGCTAGGTTTGGACATCATCACCGACGAAGCCATTGAACAGATGTCCAAACACTTGACCATCACAGATGAGGAGATCGAAGCTGCTAAAGTGGAAGAATCGATCGTGCGTCACGATGTGATGGCCCACGTTCACGTCTTTGGTAATACATGCCCTGCTGCCTCTGGTATCATCCACTTGGGTGCCACCTCCTGTTACGTCACTGACAACGCCGATTTGATCTTCTTACGTGACGCTTACGACGTCTTGATCCCTAAATTGGTCAACGTCATCAAGAGATTGAGTGATTTTGCTATCGAATATAAAGATCTGCCAGTACTAGGTTGGACCCACTTCCAACCGGCCCAATTGACTACCGTCGGTAAGAGAGCCACCTTATGGTTACAAGAATTGTTGTGGGATCTAAGAAACATGCAAAGAGCTAGAGACGATCTAGGATTGAGAGGTGTCAAAGGTACCACCGGTACCCAGGCCTCTTTTCTTTCTTTGTTCCATGGTGACCACGACAAAGTCGAAGCATTGGACGAAAAAGTTGTCGAATTGTTAGGTTTCGAATACGCTTACCCATGTACCGGTCAAACATACTCCAGAAAGATCGACATCGATGCTTTACACCCATTGTCATCCTTAGGTGCCACTTGCCACAAGATGGCAACCGATATCAGATTGCTAGCCAACTTGAAAGAAGTTGAAGAACCGTTCGAAAAATCCCAGATCGGTTCCAGTGCCATGGCTTACAAGCGTAACCCAATGAGATCGGAACGTGTGTGTTCTTTGGCTAGACATCTAGGTTCCTTGTACCAAGATGCCTTCCAAACCGCCTCCGTTCAATGGTTCGAAAGAACTTTGGACGATTCCGCCATCAGACGTATCTCCATCCCAGAAGCTTTCTTGACTGCCGACATCTTGCTAGCCACTCTCATGAACGTCACCAGTGGTTTGGTCGTCTACCCTAAAGTCATCGAAAGAAGAATCATGGCCGAATTACCATTCATGGCCACCGAAAACATCATCATGGCTATGGTTGAAGCTGGAGGATCCAGACAAGACTGCCATGAAGAAATCAGAGTTCTATCCCACCAAGCCTCCGCTGTTGTTAAGCAGGAAGGTGGTGACAACGACTTGATCGAAAGAATCAAGAACACCGAATATTTCAAGCCTGTTTGGGACAAGCTAGACCAATTGTTGGATCCTTCCACTTTCATCGGTAGAGCCCCACAACAAACTGAAAAGTTTGTGAATGTTACAGTTGCTAAGGCTTTGGCTCCATACCAAAGTTTGATTAATAACGAAGAAAGTAAGTTGTCCGTTTAAAGAAAGTTATTGGATATATTTTTTTTTATAGACCACTTATGTATCTTTTTTTTTCACTTTATCTTTTCTCCAATTTTTTTTAATCTATACTTCTTTTGTTGTATTTCGTGTGTTTTTTTTACGTTTATAACTTCTATTTTGTAGAAGTGATTTATTTATTCAATCAAAGACTGGTTTATTTTATGAAAAAAAAGAACAACATAAGAAAACAAAAAAGCGCTTTGTATCGAGTGTACACTATATATTAAATCTAACCATTTAGACTGGCTTCGGCATACTTGTTGTAACGCAAACCGATAATATCAAACTCCTCAAGCTTCTTGTTCAGCTCATCAAACTCTTCAGCGGTGATCTCAACGTGGGTATTGTTTTCGTGGTTTCTAGCCTTGGATGAAGCTGAAGGAATAGGAATGATTCTAGGATGCTTACCATCGTACTCAGAGTTGGTTCTGACCCAAGACAAGGCTAATTGAGCAGGAGTGCAACCTTTCTTTTCAGCCAATGCGACAACGTAATCCACAAGTTTGAAATTGTGTGCCATGATTTCATCCGAACTGAATCTATCAAAATGCAATCTGATATCGTTCTTAGGAATGTCTTGCACGCTCTTGATCTGACCCGTCAAGAATCCTCTACCCAATGGAGAATACGCAGCAATTGGAATGTCATACTTCTTGCAAACTTCAGCAACACCGTTGGTTAGGATACCTCTCTCCCACATGGAAAATTCAACTTCAACGCAAGATATAGGATGGATCTTAGCTGCCCTTTCGATGGTATCTGCTCTCACCTCAGACAAAGAAATACCACCAATCTTACCTGCTTCGATAAATGGAATAAGTGATCTTATCACATCTTCCACCGGAACTTTAGGATCCATTCTAGCAGGTTCAAATAGGTCGACATATTCACCTGGGAAGAATGAGCAGATGTTGTTGATCGATTTGGCCAAGTGCTCAGGACTGTTATCAGGAGCTAAATTCTCCCCCACGGATCCTTTGATTGAGATGACAACTTTCGATCTATTTTCAGGGTATGCTTGGAAATACTCTTGTAGTAGTTGGAGATTGGCATTGACGTTTGGTTGCATGCCGTAGAATTCACCACCGTTTAAGAATGTGACACCTTCAGAGATGGCGTTGTTGATTGCTTCAAAAGCTTGTGGGTAAGGAATTGGTTCCGGTCTCCACGTCAAAGACATTAGTCCGTAACCTGTTTGTCCCTTGATATCAATTTTAGACATGGTTGTAGATTTCAATTTAGGTTCTGTTTTTTTGGTTGTTTTGCAGTGAAAGATTTCTTTGGTATTTTAAAGATATATATGTATATATATATTAATGATAATGAAAGATAGACAGATTGTGATGTCTAAAACTGATGCGAAATGAGATGAATTTATATAAAATTTTTTGTTTTCTCACAATATGTGGTTTAAATACAAGCCTTCTGGTATTAAATCCCTCTTGTAGTCACTTGGTTCTGGTTCAAGATTGTTATTGCAGAAGCATGTAACGGCGATTGGTAAAACCGGGGAACAGCGAGTAGCCCGGCAATGGCCATCCAAAGTGTGTGGAGAGAAAGCACGAGACCGATCGCAATATCCGACTGATCTGACATCGCACGACCCTTATCTGGAGTTAAATCCTTTAAAACCCATCGACGCCCATTCTGTGCTCATGCAGACTAGAAGCTGTCGTTGGCTCTGTCTATAATATATATTCTAGTTGGCGTTGACTTTGGCGGATTACGGAGTTGGAGTCTCCACTTAAAATTTGTTTCCGATGATTGTATCTTTGATAGCTTGAAATTTTTATATTATATTAAATTTGAATTACATGCACGGCCTATATATCGACTAACTGACGTCTATGCGGCTAGTGTTCGACCAAAGCTTTCAAGATTTCGTACACACCGTATGCACCTGGATCTGGAGGGAAGTCTTTATTTCCGTTCTCAATTCCGACATATGTAGCTCTACCTAGAATAGGAGCTAACTTACGGGTGTGTTCCGCAGATTCATAGGCAACTTTGACAGCTTCTTCAGCGGATTTAGTGGATTGCAACGAACGGCAGAATGGGATTAGAACATCCATGACCGTTCTGTGACCTTCTCTAGCCTTCGTGTATTCACATAAGTTCTCAATGGCGTAACCGGAAGCCTGCGCATAGATTTCAGTAGAGTCGGTCAATCCTTCTTTCAACAACAACTCCAACTTGTTTGTGAAACCTTGCAAGAAGATGTACAAGATGGCACCCAACGTACCACCCATGTCATCTTTGACGATTTGTAAGATGGCTTTTAAAGTAGCCAACACAGAACCAGAATCGGTGAACTTGTCTTCAGCCAACTTCTTCAATATACATTCAACACCCAACTTCAAACCTTCACCACAGTCACCGTCACCCATCTTGGTGTCCCATTCGGTCAATTCAGGTTCCTTCTTGATGACGTTTTCGGCAGCAGTCTGGATGATAGCATTTAACAATTCTGGAGATTCGACCAAGTCGTTGGCCAACTTACCGTTACCATTGGTTTCACCTTCACCTTTCAATGCATCTTCTTCGTCGTAGTGCTTGAAGTCGGTGACAATTCTTGAAGAAACATCGATGGCACCAACGTTGTTATGTAAGCTGACTGGCCAGTTGGTGGCTTCAACGGATCTATCCAAATATTCGAACAATTTTTCCTTGGAAAATTGGGTTGTGACAGACTTGGTAACGTTGAACAAAGTTAAAGTGAAGATTGGAGCGTTGAAAGATGTGACAAAGTGACCGTGGTAAACTCTGGAAATCTTGATGCCGTAATCGGATTCCAATTGCTTTAATGCTTCGTACATCAAGTTCAACATTTCGAGGTGCGCCACACCGCCCAAGTTGTTCAACTGTAGGATGATCTCATCACCTGGGCTGTATTTGAAGAAACCTCTTTCGACATCCTTGGTATCTAATAGTAATGTCAACATTGACTGGATCAATTCTTCGTTGGATGGAATGTAGTTCAACTTCTTAACACCTGGTTCGTTGTGAACACCCAAACCTAGTTCCAATTCGTTCGGACCCAATTGACCCCAGTCGGTTTCCTTGTCGTGGGTTGGGATGTGGATGTGGTCTAGACCAGCGTTGACTGAAGCAATGTTGGCATTGATGGATTCACCTAAACGGTAAACATCGTCAATTTCATAACCATCTTGAGCACAGGCACCCAAGACTTTGAACACTAGAGTGTTACCACTCAATGTACGACGACCGACCAAAGCACCTTTAGATCTTGGAACGGCAACGTCATCGGTGACTCTTAGAATTCTAATTTTGTCTTCACCGAATCTTCTGATCAATTCTTGGGTGGCCATACCGAAATACAAGTTGTCACCGGTATAGTTGGTGATCAAGAATATGGTACCCTTTTCGGAATGGGTGATTTTTTCAGCGGCTTGAATGTTTCTGTAGTTTGGAGAGGCAAAGAAGTCACCTTGAACAGAGGCAGATAGCATACCGTCACACACAAACCCATACCAGCCAGGTTCGTGGCCAGAACCACCACCAGAAATCAAGGCAACTTTGGATGGATCAAATTTGTTGTTGAAAACAACACGCTCTTTCTCCAATAGGGAAAGGTTTGTGTTTTCGTACAATGCTGCAACTAGCCCGTTTTGGACCATCTTGCTGGTGTCCTTTGGTAGGAAGTGCTTTGACGACATATTGAATGTATTTTGTAATTGCGGATTAAATGATAAGCAAAGAATAATTACAATTAATGAAATGAAATGAAAAAAAAAGAGAGAAAAGAGTAACGGAAAAATTTGGAGGTTTACATTTACTCTACAAAGATGGAATGAACCGAATACTTATAGGTGACACCAATGTAGCTTCTCCACAATCGAACAAGATCAGCGGCAATATAGATGCGCAAATGGACCCCAAAGCCTAGGCTAGTTGTCCATAGTAACAGAACATAAATCGATAGAACGTACTATAGTGTGCCGCAAATACAAAATAGACAGCTGGATAAGTTTCCTTAAAGGCGGATAAGTAAATCCGGCAACCTGGAGAAGCTGGTAGCAGATATTTTTCTTCTCTACAGCACCGCCTTGAGAGAAAAAAAGACACCGATGCCACTAGACTACAATGGAAATTCAACCTGCATGGTTTTTCGAATTACTTTTAAGCACCCATGTTTCCCACTGGATTTTTGTCATTCTACATGCGGTTGTTGCACCGTGACTTTTGAAACTGTCAGGCATCTTGCCTGGTACACCCATGCTACCATCGTCCATGGCCATTCCATCCCAACTTTCCCAACCTCGCGTGCTTTCCCAAAAAGGAAATTTAACCACCGCTCAGTCCTAGTTTACCTGATTGGTAACAACGCTTGCCTATTTGCTAAGTGTTGGAAAAGTATATAAATTTATATATATATAGTACGTACTACTATAAACTTATCCCATTTTTACCAGCCGTTCGCCCACGGGCCATGAGCTGGTTAACAAAGGAATAGGATTGTGGGATCTATTGTGGGGGAGCTACAAAATAAACCGGAGTAGATGCGAAGTCGTGCATGTCAGGTTAAATCTGGGCGGGAGGATGTTTCTATCGTTTGCCTCGATCGAGTCTCGGAAGGAAGATCCGAAGATGCTTCGTTCGCTAAAATAGGTAGGATAGACTCAGTTGCCCACCGTAAGTGTCCACCTTTATGTCGAAGTAAAAAAAAATTGTGGGAACGTAGCACGGAACCATTACTTTAATCGGAGAGGTTGTAAAATGACCTTAATACAATTCGAAACCTGTCAGCAACCTGAACTGAAGCCTGGCCGAAGACCATACCAGGCCGGTGACTCGTGAGGGGGGCGTGCAAATGAAATACAATTAGAATTACACAAGCACTGTGGTTGCAGCGGGCGGAAATACAATGCACATCGTGTTTGAACTCTTTATAGAGGTTCGCGTGGAAGCGGAAGTGTAAACCCGACCATCTGGTAGCATCCTCATAAAAACACCATTACAAATAGAAACTTATAACCTGTTTAAAATCGCCTTCTATCTGTGTTTTTTTTTGTAATTACTTTCTTCGACTTCTTCTTGAATTTACTATTTATATTCAACTATCCCAGCATCACAACAATCAACATTTAGCATAATGACCCAAAAGAAGTTCAGAGTTTTAATCGGCAGCGACTGTGCCGGTGTGCACTATAAAGATGAGATCCTAAAGGACTTACAGAAGAACCCATTAATCGAATCAGTTATTGACATTGGTGTCAAGGACTCTAAAGATGATACAGCATACCCTCTTGTTGCCATTGAATGTGGAGAAAGAATCATGAAAGGTGAAGCCGACAGAGGTATCCTGATCTGTGGTACTGGTCTTGGTGTTGCTTTAAGTGCTAACAAAGTGCCGGGTATCAGAGCTGTCACTGCTCACGATTCTTTCAGTGTCGAAAGATCCATCCTTTCAAACAACTGTCAAATTCTATGTATGGGTGAAAGAGTCATTGGTTTGCAACTTGCCAGAAGATTAATCAAAGAATGGTTTACTTATGAATTTGATGAAAAGAGTGCTTCCGCTGACAAAGTTAAAACTCTAACTGATTACGAAACTCGTGCACAAACGCTTGTGTCAAACTAATGCTGTTACAAATAGCTCATCTGTCCAAAATATATATATAACTTTTTAAAGATAATCATTGTCTTTCAACCTATAAAAACGTTGATTAAATAACTCTAGGAGCTTTTAGTTCCAAGCCTTTATTCCATATCATTAAAAAACGAAAAGTACGCACCAAAACCAAAAAAAAGAGTTCTAGCACTGTCAACCGAATAAGTTTACTGAGGTGCACCTCGGCCGCCCGATAATGCTAACAAATCTGAACTATGCTATATTCAAAGTCCAGTCCTAGCTATAGCGAGAAACAAGCTTATTATTGATATGAAGGCCAAGAAAAAAAGAATGAGATCGATATATATATATATATATATTAGATTATATGATGGAGACCTGTTTTTTTTTTGGAAATGACACTACCGATGGTCTGGCTAGAAGTCCGGGAATTGGTTGAAAGGTGCCCACTGGCACCGTGGCAAACGAGACCTAACAGGATATCGTTCCGTAGGTTATGTTGTCTAGACAATCAGATGATCTATCAGATCACCCGCATCAACAAAATAGCCAGATTAAGGAAAGAAAGAGAGCTTAACGCTTTAAGCATCGATTACCGACTATCAGCTTTATTAAAATGATTGATGGATCTATCATCCAACAACAGACTCAACGTTATATGCACAACATATTAAGAAACATGATTAATACTACGGAAATAGGAGTGAATAACGAAGTCAAAGTCTTTTAGAAGCAACTACTGGTATATATGGCATAATATTGCAATTACTTGGCATCTATCCGTTCCTCCATACACCATCGCTCCCGAAAGAGCAACTTAGCAATTTGCAAATGATGTGTTCATGACACGCCTATTGTTTCCCCAGTCGAAATAGTCCGGGGAAAGCAATTGGGTGTGGGATCTCCCGCCACCCAGGGGGCTACCTTCCCAAAAGCGGCACAAAAGAGGCTGGTGTTGGTGGGTGTTAGTGGCTGTGCAACAGGGGGGAACTTTGAGTTGATACGCCAGTGGTGGGGCACAAACAATAAAAATAATCTGGGGTAAAAAAAAAAAAACAGAAGCATTTATCGGTCTAGCCAGAAATCTCATGAAATGGTACATATACGCTATAGGTATGGGTTAACGGATGACACAACAGCAACATTTTCATCTGTATATAAGCTATAGTCATGGGGGTCGAGTCCTAAGAATAAAAATATATACGCACACAAGACACCAGCAAGTAAACAATATTCGAAAAGTCATGTATGCGCCGCCGGATATATTACCACCTGCTCCACTGGGTACTATAAGCTAGTGGCAGGCATCAGGCACAAAAAGAGCACGGGCTGCAGAACGCCCCCGTATACTGGCAGCGATGGCTGGAGGATCTGTCTCTTCCCCTCGCAACTAACGCCTTGGGAAGTCCCTCCACGCGGGTTAAATCTATGACGTACACCTTTTTTTGCGGCTCGTTTTGGGGTAAACATGCACGACGGAGTTAGTTCCTTTGAATTTGGAAAATTTCTTCTGAGTTGGTGGACAATATGTGTTTACGTCAAGCAAGGGTTGATTTCCCATTTATGTATATATATATATATATATAGATAATTTCTGGGGTAGTAGTGAATTTGTCATGTATATAAATATAACTCGAAATCTCCCTTTCTTTCAACCACTTCAAGGTGTTTGATAGTTGAATGTTTTAAAAGAATTTTCTACTTCTTTGTATCATCATTCAGTCACATTTTTTCTTGTCTTCATTAAAGCAAGCTATTAGTCACGCTTAGCAAGTAAAACCAAGCTTAGACCACACGAACATATTTGAAAGAGAAACAGAAAAAATGTCTGACACAAAAGAAACATCTCCAGCTTCTTTGGAATCGGGCTCAGCTCTGCAAGAAGTCCCAACTTTCATGGGACTGTCGGGTAAGAGACTTCATTTGATTGTCACGGTGATGGCATCGGTGTGTTTCTTACTATTCGGTTACGATCAAGGTGTTATGGGATCTTTATTGACGTTACCTGCTTTCAGAGCTACTTTCCCATCCATCGATGTTAGCAAGCATCCAGATAATGCCACCATGCAAGGTTTCACCATTGCAGTGTACGAAATTGGTTGTTTGGCTGGTGCTCTTTCCACCATGTATTACGGTGATAAGTTGGGTAGAAGAAAGTGTATGTTTGTTGGATGTGTCATCATGATTATCGGTGCTGTCTTACAAACTACCGCTTATTCTGTTGCTCACTTGATCGTCGCTAGAATTGTCACGGGTATCGGTAACGGTATGAACACCTCTACAGTTCCAATGTGGCAATCGGAATGTGCTAAGCCACAAGACAGAGGTAAGTTGGTTATGATTTCTGGTGCCATGATTACCTGTGGTATTATGATTTCCTACTGGATTGATTTCGGTTTGTACTTTGCTGAAGGTGACGTCAGTTGGAGATTCCCTATTGCTTTCCAAATTGTGTTTGCCCTTATCGTCCTGCCTTTTGTTTTAAGATTCCCAGAATCTCCAAGATGGTTGTGTAAGACTGGTAGATATGACGATGCTGCTAAAGTGTTTGCTGCTTTAGAGGGCACCACCATCGACGATCCAGAAGTTATGAGAGAGTTGACTGAAGTTAAGGAGTCTTTAGCAGAGGAACATTTACAAGGTGGTGATTCTTTCAACCTGAGTCGTCTATTTATTCAAGGTGAACACCGTAACTTTCACAGAGTCATGTTGGGTCTTTGGTCGCAAATCTTCCAACAAATTACTGGTATCAACTTGATCACTTACTATGCAGGTACCATCTTTGAGACCTACATTGGTATGTCACCTTTGAACTCACGTATCTTGGCTGCTTGTAACGGTACCGAATACTTCCTCGCTTCTTGGATCCCATACTTCATGATTGAATCTTTGGGTAGAAGAAAATTGATGATCTTTGGTGCTCTTGGACAATCTTTCTGTATGGCTGTGTTAACTGGTACCACTTGGTCATCCAGTTACCAAGACAACAACCATGCTGCCATTGCTGCAGCAGTTTTCTTGTTCCTTTTCAACACCTGTTTCGCTATCGGTTGGTTAGGTATGTCTTGGTTGTACCAAGCAGAGATCCCACCATTATCCGTTAGAGCACCATCGAATGCGTTGTCCACTGCTGGTAACTGGTCTTTCAATTTCATGGTTGTTATGATTACTCCTATCGCATTTGAAAACATTAACTCATACACTTACACCATCTTTGCTGCCATCAACTTCTTGATGGCTCCAGCAATTTACTTCTTCTTCCCAGAGACTGCCGGTAGATCTTTGGAAGAACTGGACGATATCTTTGCTCAAAGCAACCCATGGAAGCCATGGGAGGTTATCTCTATTGCTGATAAGCACCCAAGACTGGGACACTCCCACGCTTACTCTAGTGGTCAAGAAGTTTACGTTGAAAGCAAAGCAAGAGGTGAACACATTGAGCATCTAGAATCTAACTCAGATTAAATGTCCTTTTTGTCTTTTTTGCTTGTTTGTTCCTTCATGAATTTCAGTTTTATCTTTTTATTTTCAATAATTGTCTCAATTTTCTTGCAAATTTCTTTAATGTGATTCTTCCGATAGTTTTAGTGTTTTTGTTTTGTCCTTTAGTTTTACATTTGGCTTTTGTTCCTCATTCCTTTTAACTTTCTATCTATTTTATTCTCTTTAAAATCTGTGTTTTTTTTTACAGTGTTTAGAATAATAATAGGATACATAAATTTATTCATTTCAATCACAATCGCATAAGTTTGAATTAATTGGTTTTCGTACAAAGGGTTTTAGCAATGTTTAAAGATCGCTAAAGTTGGATCACCTGTCTTTTTTTATTCTCTAAGACTACACTTGCAATGCTAATGTAAAACTACTTGAACGATATCAATATAATTGATAGATAAACTATATCCCAACTGTACGGTCGGATCATGAATCAAGAAGTTTATTAACCAAAAGATACATCTCGGCCTAACGACTCAGTTTTCCTATAAGGCAAACAAAACCCAACGGCTAAATCTATCCTCTCGTCCACTTGACAGGGATGTTGGAAACAGGATAACTAATTCAAGCTTTACAGTTACCCCAGACCTCTGCGGCTCTAATTATACGAGAAGCATATCGTCTGAATACCAGGTTCATCATTTTACAAAGCAAAAGGCAACCTTCCTCCCAACACGGAGGAGGAGGGGGAAAAAGCTTTTATAATTTGATGATTCGAAGCCTACATTGTGTTCCCCAGAAATTAGAATCAACCAATCATTTAATATATATCTGCATGGACAAGAATTTGATGGCCTGGTCTGTTGGGATTAAACGAATCCATGAACCCAAACGGCATCGGGGACTGTAATAGCTAGTCGAGGCAGACAGCGGGTACTTTACCGGAATAGGCAGTGCAGCCATCACCCCCGCGCTCCCGAGAGGGACAAATCGGCCGGTGTTCTTCTGCTCTTTTGCACCGTACAGCTGCAACTTAGGCCGCCCCGCACTTTTTCCCCACGCCAGAAGTTTGTTTTTCCACCCCGCGGTGCATCTGAATTGGTCAATCACTATGGAAGATTGTCTCCGATCATGTATGACGGATCATTTGTGTGTGTGTGTGGTTTTGTTTTAATTTGCATATACATGTGTATTAATTTTTCGTTGGTTTCTTATATAGATTATAAGAGGACTATATTACTCGATTTTACCTCTTGCGGTCCCCAGAAAAAAAAAAAATCAATGGAGTCTTGTTCCAATCCATTATATTCTTTCCAGTCGAAGTTAGTTTCGAACGAAGTTGACCACCCGTTCAGTACCTGGGTCGAGACAGCTATCATGAATCCTTCTGACATATCAAAGAGTGCTGCCATAATGTCAGATACCCGTAGCCACAGTATGTGTGGCAGCAGTAGGACTCCCGGTACTACTCCAGGAACTACAGCAGCGCCAACCTCATCTGGAACAACAACAACAACAACAACAACATTACCAGAGTTGCCGAACAAGAGAGCCAAAGCTTTAGAATCCAGTGAGTCTGGAGGACTATCAGTACAAGGGAGAACACATCCGTCTTCTAAGAGATCCAAGAGAACTAGAACTGGATGCTTGACCTGCCGTCGGCGACACCGGAAATGTGACGAGATGAGGCAAGTCGATGGTGCCGATGGTGTTGTCAAGTGCTCAAATTGCAAGAACAACGGGTTCGATTGTGATTGGCCAGACTTTATCATATGGAATGGTAGTTCTGGAGGAGTATCATCAACAGCAACAGGTGGTCCATTGACGGTTGGCAGTGCAGCTTCGGCAACTGGAGCCGTAACAGAGGCAACAACACTCTCAGCAATTGGCACTGGATCCACTGGTGGCCTTGGTTTAATTCAACCTCCAATTAACAGTACCAACACCGGACCAATCTTGCATTTGACAAAAGATAACGTACAAGAGGTGAACAACAACTCTAAACAGGTTGGTACCTCACCTTTGAATTTCACAGTTGACAGGGCAAATAACGAGAATGGAGGTATGCATATTTCAAACTTCATCAACAAGGACACACCCAGTTCCACTTTATCCTCTCATGACGAAGACACGCGTTCGAGTACGACTAACACTAGCCACACAAGCGGTTCAGCCACCACGAACACCATTAACAACAACAACAACAACAACAATAACAACGACAGCGGTGGGTCCAGTTTCGGGTTCTCACATCGGATGGTGACGAAAGATACGGTTTTACCAACGACGACGAGCCATGCAAAATCGCCTTCTGCATCGCACACACTGCGTCCTAGCCATAGCATCTCCAACTTGCTTACCTGTGAGTTCATGGCGCCTACACCATCACCATCACAGCACCAACATCCACAGCAGCAGCCATCATCGGCAGTGGACACGGGAAGCATGATCAAGACAATTACGGAGGACAAGAACCATAGTAGCAACACCAGCAACAACAACAACAACAACAACAGTGGCAACAGTACGAATTCTATGAACCACGATTTCAACAGCTGGTTCCAACTCCCAAATTCGCCGATCACTATCGACAACTTCACAATTCCAAAGGAGCCGGACTTGGATTCCTTTTTGAATTTGACCGACAAACTTCGAGAGTTCATGTATGTGAACGCAATCACCACGACATCGGAAACGAACCAACCGCTCCCATCTCTGCCTACAAAAGAGGTGATCCAATCCTATTTCATCAACGTGGAAAGGTTCAACAACCAAGAGGACGAACCTCTGTATTTATCGAACGAAAACGAGTTGTTCATCCTATTGAACTATGTGCAAGTAGTGGGAACAGGGTTGGATATGTTCGATTTGAACAAGTGTATGGTTAATGTAATACCGACTAAATTATCATCGGTGCCTGCGTTAAAGTACGCCATCTATGCGTTGACTTCGAAATACCTCGAGTTGAAAGTGGAAAACTATCCTTCCAATTTGACGATACAGTTTTATCATTCTTCGTTGAGACATCTCCTACCGAGTTACAACAACAGAGACAACGATGTGTTGATAGTGACGACTTGTATCGTGTTATGTGTCTTGGAGATGATGAGTTCGGATCCAAAGAACTGGAACGTGTATTTGTCGGGTTGTGTACTGTTACTCAAGAGTTACAAGATCAACGGGTTGAGTGAGGACGTTATCGAGAGGGCCACATTCTGGGTGTTTATCCGGATGGACATCTGCTACTGTGTCATCAACGAATGTGCCGGTGTGTTGGGGAGCGAATACTATTTTAATCACGATGATTTTGTGGGTACAAAAGAGGTTGACGAGGTTTTTGGAGGTTGTGGTATGTGGGCTAACTACATCGTTTACCTTAACAGTTTGGTTTTGAGTTTAATTTACAGTGAAAAAGATGGGGACACATTCAAGACCGAATGGCTAACGTTGTGGGATCGATTGGAGACTTGGTATTTTAACGATAAGGAGATGGAATTTTTCAGACCTGTGTACGAGTACTACGATGAGAAGATCCAGTTCCCACGAATCTTTTACAGCAACAACCAGGCTATCAGTGCTAACCAGATGTACCACATGGCGATGATCTTCATGATCCAGAACAAGCCTAGAAACTTCAAACTGTCTGATTTAGACAAGAGCAAGCAGTCGAGGTCGCTCATGTATCATGCTAAGCAGATTGTTGGAATGAGTATTACGAACAACGATTACGGTGCGTATTGTAACAGCATACAGCCGTTGTATGTTGCTGGACTTATCTTGACGAGTAAGAAAGAGCATGGAGTGTTGTTGGGTGCTTTACGGAAAGTGGAGGAATGTACGGGATGGTCTACGTATTGGAGATGCAGGGATCTAATGAGGTATTGGTGTGGTGAGTGCTAAGCGAAAAGAAAAGTGTGTAATAGTGTGATGTGTATGTGTATGTGTATATGAATGATGAATGACTGAACGAATGAAAATGTATTTGAACAATCGTAATTTAATCATGGTAATATTTACAACTCGTAATTAGAGATATATATATATATATAGACAGATAGAGTCTATAGAGATCGAAGATGCAATTTCCAGATTACATAATCAAGAATAATGTGGGTGAATCATCGGGCAACCAGGGTCCCACAACTTACAATTCTTATATACGCTGCGCCCAAAGGGGCAACCAGACACGGCAGACACCTCGATAATCAATCGCTGCAAGGCTGCAAGAGCCCACCGCACCTCCAGAAGCGCGCGAAACAATCGAGTGACTCAGCTGCGGGAAGCGCCCCGTGAGGGGAACGCTGCCAACTCCGGCTGCCGTGACTCACCCGCATCTCTTGCGCTCGCTGGGGCAGAAATTAATTTTTCATTCATTCAGCGGTGGTTACAAAAGCCAACAACAACGGCAGACGGCAGACGGCCACCCTCCATTGTGCTGACGTCAGCGTGGATCACGATGCCGGCGGCGTGAGGTCATCAATTTACTCAGTGTGAGCAGCGAGCAGCCATTTCCAACATGGTGGTTGACTGACTGAGGAAATTGATTGTTATTTTTTTTTGCCTGTCTCTGACTGGACCTTTTTTTTTTTCACTCTTTTTTTTTTTCACCACTTCAGCTGTTTATACTTTTTATATAGTCACCTCTGTTTCCCACTTCTTCCTTCAATCCTATTTCTTCTTCTTCTTATCCTTCCACTTCAGTTTCTGTTTCAGTTCCAGTTCCAGTTCCCTCCACTCTCCTTCCCCACCTTCTCGCTCTCCAACCTATATATAGATATATACTGTATCATGTCATCTGTTGAAGACCACTCCTCCTTACACAAGCTGAGAAGGGAGTCCGAGATCCTTTCTAACGCCAACAAGATCCTTGTGGCCAACAGAGGTGAGATCCCAATCAGAATCTTTAGATCTGCCCATGAATTGTCCATGCAAACCGTCGCCATCTACTCCCATGAGGATAGATTGTCCATGCACAGATTGAAAGCCGACGAAGCTTACGTTATCGGCAAAAGAGGGGAATTCTCTCCTGTTCAAGCATACTTGCAAATCGACGAGATCATCAGAATCGCTTTGGAACATCAAGTCTCTATGATCCATCCTGGTTATGGATTCCTTTCTGAAAACTCTGATTTCGCCAAAAGAATCGAAGAAAATGGCATCATCTGGGTCGGTCCACCCCACACCGTGATCGACGCAGTCGGTGACAAAGTTAGTGCCAGAAACTTGGCCATTGCCAACAACGTCCCCGTCGTTCCTGGTACCGACGGTCCAATTGATTCTCCTGAAGAGGCATTGAAGTTTGTCGAACAGTACGGTTATCCAGTCATCATCAAGGCCGCTTTCGGTGGTGGTGGTAGAGGTATGAGAGTTGTCAGAGAAGGTGATGACATCAAAGATGCCTTCAATAGAGCTCAATCCGAAGCTAAAACTTCCTTCGGTAACGGTACCTGTTTTATAGAAAGATTCTTGGATAAACCTAAACATATTGAAGTCCAATTACTTGCAGATAATTACGGTAACGTTATTCACTTGTTTGAAAGAGATTGTTCTGTCCAAAGAAGACATCAGAAAGTTGTCGAAATTGCTCCTGCCAAGACGTTGCCTATCGAAGTGAGAGATGCCATCTTGACAGATGCTGTCAAATTAGCCAAGTCATCCAACTACAGAAACGCTGGTACCGCTGAATTTTTGGTTGATGAACAAAACAGACATTACTTTATTGAAATTAACCCTAGAATTCAAGTCGAACATACCATCACCGAAGAAATCACAGGTGTTGATATTGTCGCTGCACAGATCCAAATCGCTGCTGGTGCTTCTTTGCAACAGTTGGGATTGTTACAGGACAAGATCACCACTAGAGGATTTGCCATCCAGTGTAGAATCACCACCGAAGATCCTTCAAAGAACTTCCAACCAGATACAGGTAAAATCGAGGTTTATAGATCCGCTGGTGGTAACGGGGTTAGATTGGACGGTGGTAATGGTTTTGCAGGTGCTATCATCTCTCCTCACTACGATTCCATGTTGGTCAAGTGCTCCACTTCTGGTTCCAACTATGAGATTGCCAGAAGAAAGATGATCAGAGCTTTGGTTGAATTTAGAATCAGAGGTGTCAAAACCAACATCCCATTCTTGTTAGCACTATTGACACACCCAACTTTCATCGAAGGTAATTGTTGGACCACTTTCATTGATGACACCCCATCTTTGTTCGAAATGGTGTCTTCCAAGAACAGAGCCCAGAAGTTGCTATCCTACTTGGGTGACTTATGCGTCAACGGTTCCTCCATCAAGGGTCAGAACGGTGTTCCTAAGTTGAACAAAGATGCCGCCATTCCAACAATCCACGACGTCAACGGTTGGGAGATTGACGTTACAGAAGAACCACCTGAATCATTTAGACAATACCTTTTGGAACAAGGCCCAGACCAGTTTGCCAACCAGATTAGAGCATTTGATGGTTGTATGATCATGGATACCACTTGGAGAGATGCTCACCAGTCCTTGTTGGCTACAAGAGTGAGAACTATCGATTTGTTGAACATTGCTCCAACAACTGCCCATGCTTTCAGATACGCCTTTGCCTTGGAATGTTGGGGTGGTGCCACTTTCGACGTTTCCATGAGATTCTTGCATGAGGATCCATGGGAGAGATTGAGAAAGCTGAGAAAAGCTGTGCCGAACATTCCATTCCAGATGTTGTTGAGAGGTGCCAACGGTGTTGCTTACTCCTCTTTGCCTGATAATGCCATCGACCATTTTGTCAAACAAGCCAAGGATTGCGGTGTCGACATCTTCAGAGTGTTTGATGCTTTGAACGATTTAGAACAATTGAAAGTTGGTGTCGATGCAGTCAAGAAAGCTGGTGGTGTTGTTGAAGCTACAGTCTGTTACTCAGGTGACATGTTGAAGCCAGGTAAGAAGTACAACTTAAAGTACTACTTGGAGACCGTCGATAAGATTGTCGAAATGGGTACCCACTTGCTAGGTATCAAGGATATGGCTGGTACTTTAAAGCCTGCTGCCGCCAGAATCTTGGTTGGTTCCATCAGAAAGCGTTACCCATCCTTGCCAATCCACGTGCACACCCACGATTCTGCAGGTACCGGTGTCACTACCTACGTTGCCTGTGCTCTAGCTGGTGCTGACGTTGTCGACTGTGCAGTCAACTCCATGTCAGGTTTGACCTCACAACCATCCATGAGTGCGTTCATCGCCGCAATGGACAGAGAGATCAACACTGGTATCACTGAGGATCAAGCTAGAGAGGTGGATGCCTACTGGGCAGAGATGAGATTGTTGTACTCTTGTTTCGAAGCCGATTTGAAAGGTCCAGATCCAGAAGTTTACCAGCACGAAATCCCTGGCGGTCAGTTAACCAACTTATTGTTCCAAGCCCAACAGGTTGGTCTTGGTGAGCAATGGATGGAAACCAAGAAGGCATACGAGGATGCCAACATGTTACTGGGTGATATTGTCAAGGTGACCCCAACCTCTAAAGTTGTTGGTGACTTGGCTCAGTTCATGGTTAGTAACAAGTTGACTCCTGAAGATGTCAAGAGATTGGCCTCCGAATTGGACTTCCCAGATTCTGTTTTGGACTTCTTTGAAGGTTTGATGGGTACCCCATACGGTGGCTTCCCTGAACCTTTGAGAACCAACGTTATCTCAGGCAAGAGAAGAAAGTTGATGCGTAGACCAGGTTTGGAGTTGGAACCATTTGACTTGCATCAGATTAAAGAGGACTTGGTTTCCCGATTCGGTCCAACCATCACCGAATGTGATGTTGCCAGTTACAATATGTACCCTAAAGTGTACGAGAACTTCAAGAAGATTCAGGAGAAGTATGGTGATTTGTCAGTTTTGCCAACTCGTTTCTTCCTCCAACCACCTGCTTTGAACGAGGAGATCCAAGTTGAGATTGAAAAGGGTAAGACTTTGATCATGAAGGTTATGGCCGTTGGTGACTTGTCCCCACAGACAGGTACAAGAGAGGTTTACTTTGAATTGAACGGTGAGATGAGAAAAGTCACCGTTGAAGATAAGAACTCAGCCGTTGAGACGGTGACTCGTCCTAAAGCTGACACCCACAACGGTAATGAAATCGGTGCTCCAATGGCCGGTGTCGTTGTCGAGGTGAGAGTCCATTCCGGTATCGAGGTCAAGAAAGGTGATCCAATCTGTGTCTTAAGTGCCATGAAGATGGAGATGGTGATCAGTGCTCCTGTCAGCGGTAAAGTTGGTGATATCCTCGTTAAGGAGAACGACAGTGTCGATGCCGGTGATCTAATCTGTAAGATCATCAAAGAGGCTTGAAGCTTTTTCAATCTTTTCTTTTAGAAGTTTTGTCATTCTAATTTTTACTTTTTTTTTTTTTCGTCACTTTTAATTTTTTGATGCCTTTTTGTAAAGAATTTCTTTTTATTTCTTCTTTTTTTTTCTTTCCTGCTATTAATGAGTTTGATTTTTGTTTATTTTGAATACGATTTTGTTGTTGTCAGTTTTGTTTTTTTCACCTTTTAAGCCCACTCTCTACTTTTTGATTTTACTTTTATAAGGCAGATGCCATTGGTTGATATGCATTCACTGCCTTTAATTTACAATTACCTTTTTTTGAAATAACACTATTTATTATATTAATACTATTCAAGATTATTAATTAAAAAAACAGAAGCGATTATGGTTTACCAACCATCTTTGTAAAGTTCCATGATAATCTGAGTTTCAAACTGTCAAATTACACCTGAACCAGAGGCGCAATCTCTTTTGCGTGCCGTTTTTTGCATAACCATTTATGCACCCATACGTTTCCGTTCAGGATTTATCATCAGAACCCAACTCAACAACTCATCTCTTTCTTCTCTTAGCTGCAGACCCAACAGCACCAACGGCAACGTTACTACTGGACACACGATGCTCGTCCATTTTCTTCTTCTGCAAGACCAACTCCTCGTACTCCCGCGACAAACCTTCAAACTCCAACATTTTCCCCTCAATCAATCCTTGTAAACCTCTACCACCGTTCCATTCAACGCTAACTTTCCCGTATTTTCTATCACGATCTCTCTCTCTCGTGTTGGAAACGTCCACCACACCGTTCAACAATTCATTGGTTGCTTTTGTCTGAGATAACACTTTACTCCACGTGTCAATCAACTCGTTGCTGTTCCTCACCGCATGCTTCAACCTACGTATGTTGTTTGTGGATTCTCGTATTGATAGAGTCGTCTGCACGAGCGCCTCGTTCAATTTGGTCAATTTGATCAACTCGTTCTGTATGGCCAGGTTGCGTTCGCTCGCATTAGTGGTGGAGCTAGTTGGTCCATCTTGTTCTTTGAGTTGTGCGTCAGGCTCTGTGACTCTTGATTCTAGATGTGGATCGCTTGGAATGGTTGTCATTCTAATGTTGAAACTGATTACTTTCAAAATCCAAACTCCTTTGTTAGTCTGATGGAAAGAAGTAGCAGCCAGCTTTGAAAGTCAAACACGAATTCTCCGCGACGCGTCTATCGGGGTATCTCTGTATCACCTCATTGCTCACGTCATCACGGTTGTCACATTCAGAAGAAAAAAAAAAAATTATTCTTCCTTTAAGCTGTTTTATACATGCATATTCCATCATTCTTCTCTATGTGCCCTTTGAATAACGGAACTGTCATAGAGTTCAATTAATATATAAATAGCATAGAATATGTCAATTCCACAAGAAGATTTGTTGTTGTTTAACGACACACAACCCGAGGAAGACGAGCTTGATTACGAGTTCCGTATCGTACTACTCACCCAGAAGTTCAGCACAATGTCAAGCACAGGATCGATCAACGCAGAGGCAGGTGAGCTAGAAGAACGTATCCTATCGAACATAACGACTTTCTCAAAAGTGAACGAATTTTTTGACAGTTTTGATGACAAGATAGCTTACCCAAACCAATCGGAGATCAAATACGACGTTGGATCCGATGGTGTCTGTGTCATAGTGGTGGATAACGACGGCATGAAGGCCAAAGTGTTACAATTTATAGACGATTACCTTGCAAAGCTGATAACGACGACAAAGAGTTCAACACACGAAGACAACGATGATGATGAAAGGGACGAGAGCGAAGACGATGCTAAAAGAGGTGCTAACAAGAGACAGAGAAAATGATTTCAAAGTTACTGATATCATCATGATTTATTCATTTCACTACAACGTGTCATTTCACCGGTTTCTTTCATCCATCAAGATATATATTTAATCCCCCCCCTCTATGTACAATACAACATGTTACCCCCATTTATTTTATAGAGTCCACAGGGAACACTATCAAAGAACGTGTGACCCGTTTTCGTAATGAGCCCTTGCTTCTCTAACGTATAGAACATCTGATATACCGTGAGATATATCATCTACTTACAGTATTGTATGCAATAGTTGAACTGAACAGTTGGTATAAGCAAAATTTGTAGAACTATTCACCTTTACCCTTTTCTTGGTACTCTGTGGGCAATCTTAATGATGTTTTTCCTTACAAGGAAAAAGGACATTCTATCTAGTTCTATAGATAATGCACTTAAACAAAAAAAACTAGTAAGCTATCGACAAAGCATAGTAAATACAAGAAGATCATATAGAAGAACCAACTAGAGAAAGATAGCTAACAGAGAGCGACGCTTTCGAGAAAAAAGTACACATCCCTACACGAAGCACCAAAGCTCGCTTCGTGAGCCTGGGTGGGCCCTTTGATGAATCGCCGACTTGCCAATTGTTAAACAAGTCCCAGATCCGTGGAATATCTTACAAAATTACATATAATTCTTACCACGAATTAATTCACTGAAAGGGAAATGGCGTCTGGGAAACAGTCGGAAATACCTGTCCTCGAAACGTACGCTAACTCACTAAAGAGACACGACGAATCCCTCACCCTGTCCCAGACAAATTCATCCACGTCAACGTCTCCGTACCTGCATTCTGACGATCCAACACAGCAGTTGAACCACACACACCACAGCCCACATACTCTCACGCCTTACGCTAACAGACAACCAAGACATGAAATGAACGCCAACATAGACGAACTTCACGAAAACGGCCTCGGGCCAGACAACGACAACGACAACGCACATCTACCTGTTACCGACAGACCGCGTTTCTTCCTCTTGGTTCTTCTCTACCTCATTCAAGGTGTGCCTATCGGTTTGGCATTCGGATCTGTTCCCTTCCTTTTGAAATCTGGAGACTTGTCCTACTCGCAGGTGGGTGTCTTCACCTTGGCATCGTACCCTTACTCTTTGAAACTTCTGTGGTCCCCTATCGTCGATTCGGTGTTCTTTAAACGGTTGGGCAGACGTCGTTCGTGGATCATCCCTGTGCAATGCGTTTCAGGGTTAACTTTGTTGTATCTAGGTACCACTATTGATTCCCTGCTGACTAATCTTGAAAAGAACTTGTATTCTTTGACGTATACGTTCTTCTTCTTGATCCTCCTATGTGCTACGCAAGATATTGCTGTAGACGGTTGGGCATTGACGATCTTGTCCAAAGAAGCACTATCGTACGCATCCACAGCACAGACAATTGGTTTAAACACAGGTTATTTTTTAAGTTTCACCGTTTTCCTAGCGTTCAATTCGCCAGATTTTGCCAATTCATACCTGAGAGCAACACCTAGCGATGACGGAGTGCTAACTTTAGGCCAGTACATGAGCTTTTGGGGATGGATGTATCTACTGGTGACAGTGTTTGTGTTTTTGTTTGTGCCCGAAGATCCCCTACATTTTGAAAAAGACGCCAACAAGAAAGATGATGATGGTATCGAACTGTCAGAATTTGGACTGAACAGAGATCATGAAACAGGTGTGGTGCACTCTACAAAGTCTGCACTATTAGACGTTTATTCCAAGATGTGGAACGTTGTGAAATTGAAGAACGTGAAATATTTCATTGTGATCCATTTGATTTCGAAGATTGCATTCCAGGCCAACGAAGCTGCCACAAATTTGAAGTTGTTGGATAAAGGTTTTTCAAGGGAGGATCTTGCCATCACGGTACTCATCGACTTCCCCTTTGAGATCATCTTTGGGTATTATTCAGCAAGATGGTCTACAGGTTCCCAACCTTTGAAGCCTTGGATGTACGCATACCTGGGTAGAGTCGCTGCGGCCATGTTGGGCCAAGTGCTAGTTTACTGCTTCCCTAAATCAGGACACGTCAACACGCCATACTTCTTCTTTGTTATCTTCCAACACTTGCTTGGATCATTCATGTCCACCGTTCAGTTTGTTTCCATCTGTGCATTCCATACACAGATCGCCGATCCACTCATTGGTGGCACCTACATGACCACTTTGAACACTTTGAGTAACTTGGGAGGACAGTGGCCGAAGATCATTGTGTTGAACATGATTGATAATTTTTCAAAAGCCGAATGTGTCGACCCATCAGCCACCTCTGCTGCCAATCCATTTTTGAAAGAATCCTTCCACAACTGCTATTCGGCAACTTTGAAGAGTGAATGTATAGCTGCTGGAGGTGAATGCCGTATCATTAACGACGGTTACTACAGCACAAACCTCATCTGTATTGTCGTTGGGTTGGTTTTGTATTACGGCTGGATCAAAAAGACGGTGATCCATTTACAATCTTTGCCCATAGGCGCTTGGAGAGTGGGAAAACCAACTGCATTACCAGTCTAGAAATTTTTGTTTTTTTCCTTAATTATAGTCATGTATAGATATTATATATATAGTTATGTACACAATACAGAAAGGTTACCTTGTCTGAGTGTTACTCTGTTTATCTCTGGATCTACCTATAAATATAGTGCAATGTAAGCACTGAGATAGCCGAACAATAACCCAAACATCTTCTCTGACAAAGAATGGAAATAAATGGAAGTCATCAACAACATCCAGAACCACAGTGAAACCAGAAGCCCTATCCAGATCAAAGGGTACTCTAAAACTAAAAATTTCGCAAATTTGGCGTCTCTTGTAACCCAAAGATCTCTGACAGTTTTCTTAAACCCAGTCCACTGTTTCAGCAAATCACCAAAGTTATAAAATTCAAAGCTCTCAATTAGTAAGAACATCGAGGATAAACTCAACAAGTAAACATGCCCTGAAGGGTCGTGTCCTCCGTACCATCTACCTTTTAGTCTACGGCAAGTCTGGCTGCTCACGTCATTTGTCGAGAACATTTTTAAGTCTTTCGCTATCGTTGAATCACCATAATCTTTCAAACCTTTCACTGCAGCTTCGACGAATGCAATTGCATCGTCGGACATGATGTTGTATCTTGACGCTTCCTTGGAGATTCGGCTCTCTGGGATGTTGTAGCATGACCCACCAGTCAACACGAATATTCTATCCATGATGGGCATTCCGAAGAACCACTGAGAATAGAAAAACCACATGACCGTCACTATCACGTACCTCTTCAAACTTTTCCACACACCGGCACCACCACCGGTACGATCTCTTTGTCCGTACTGAACATCAACGAGAAGCAACACGTAGAGTAACGTGTTCCAAAACCAGCCATTCTTTACAAACAACACATTCAAAAGGTTTCTCTTCTTTGTGAAATAATTGTCCAAAGTCTCTGGAGGTGAGAATAAGTATGATAGCTGTCCTAAAATAATTATCAATGGGTAAACGATGGCAATGAGGATGTGTGTCTTGGAAATAAGAAGCTTCGAAGATGCCTTCGAAAGAAGCGAATTCAACTTTGAAAGATGGTCGGAAACCGAATGACTTGAAGCAGCACTCATGTAATTTGATCTTCTTTCTTGTAACTGATGGTGATTCGATGACAAGAAGAAAGATTTGCAATGGTCCTTTGCTTCCCCAGATAGAAAACATGTGCCACCGCCATGATCTAGGTAGGCTGGAAATTATTGGATTTGTTGGCTGTGTGCGCCCGAACTCAAAGTCGACGCGCGTCGATCGACGAGGTGATACTGGAATTTCACTAGCACTGTTTGGAATTGGCATAGCCAAAACACCAGCTGTTGTAAATGTTAAACTGTAATTTATCAACTGGTAACTCAAATATGGTGTTCGACAAGACTTTCATTCAATTACTAAAGAATAAAATTTGTAAAAAAAGCGTAAAAGTTGAGTATTCACAAAGTATTATCATGACTCGTTACGTAATTTATGACATAACTTTGAAAGAACTCACTTTATATATATATATAGTTTTGACCTCTTGAAAGCTTCTAATTTATATCCGTATATATAGATGGAAGGATGATGTTTCTTTTCTCATTTTGTATCTCTTCACTTTACAAACAATATAACTATCTTAAAGATGACAACGATACCAAATGATGATCTTCCAACACGCTGGGAGATAGAATTGGAGTTTGTGCAATCGCTAGCGAACGTCCAATACCTCACCTACCTTGCGCAGACAGGACATCTACAAGACGAGACATTTTTAAATTACTTGGATTATTTACAATATTGGAGAAAACCAGAGTATGCAAAGCAGTTGGTATATCCTAACTGTCTTCACATATTGACTTTATTGAAGAGTCCCGAGTTTCGGAAAGATATCTTGAAAACTGAGATGAGTTCAGTTTTGTTCAATGATATGGTGGCTAGATGGAAGGAGCCATTGCTACAAGGAAGTTCACCTAAGAAAGAGGAAGCTGGTGCAACGTCGGAGAAATTGGAAGATGAAGCTGAATCGAATGCCGCAAGTGGTGAAGTCAACGGTGGAGGAGCTGGTAAAGACAACGAAGGTCCATCCAAGAGTGACGGTGATGTAGAAATGTCTGGCTAACCTTGACGCTTAACAACCTACTTCACGACGATAATGATTAGTCCATATGTATAAATTTTAATGTATTCTAGCTAATATACCGAAAACTTGTTCTTATTCTCGTAAGCCAACTTCTATATATAAGGCCAGACGTTGACCAATGGTTTGCTGACATCAGCTGACTGTTAAGCTGGAACCAACGGTCCAAAAACTTGGCCGCTGTCGCTGCGCAGCTCGCTTACACCTTTCAATGGGACCCATGATAATTATAGATTAACACTTCTAATCATTGGTGCCTATCATTCATCTTAAACTAACCTCAATTAACTTACAAGTAACGGTCGAGCGATATACTCCTGTTACAATTTCTATAAAGCCATGTCTCCAATTCAATTCACTCTTTCTAAAGGCCCAATTTACTCCCACTGTTTCTCGGCAGACAAGAAATGGGTTGCCATCACCAAGGCCAACGACGTTGAAATCTATGACTTATCCATTGTGGGTTCCCCTAAGTTGGTGACCACTTTGAAACACCACGACAAGACAATCACCGCGTTGGATATCAGTACTGATGGTAAAATCGTCACTTGTTCTCAAGATAGAAACGCTTTGGTCTGGGAACCTCTGCCATCCGGTGAGTACAAGCCAACGTTGGTCTTGCTTAGAATCAACAGAGCTGCTACATGCGTCAAGTGGTCGCCTAACGCCGCTAAGTTTGCAGTTGGTTCAGCCGCTAGGGTCATTGCTGTCTGTTACTTTGAAGAAGAGAATGATTGGTGGATTTCCAAGCACGTTAAGAAACCATTGAAATCTACCGTCTTATCTTTAGACTGGCACGTGAACTCCGTCTTGTTGGCCTGTGGTTCGAGTGATGGACACACTAGAGTGTTTTCCACTTTCATCAAAGGTATTGATCAAAAGCCAGCAAAGACTATTTGGGGTGAGAGATTACCTTTCCAAACTCTATGTTTGGATGTCAGTTTGAACTCATGGGTCCATGACGTTAAATTCGACCCAAGTTACCAATTCTTGTGTGCGGTCGGCCACAGCTCTAACGTCAGTTTCATCTACCCTGGTGAAGGTGATCAAGAGGTGGCTGCATTGGTTAGTTTAAAGACTTCATACTTGCCATTCAGGTCCGTTTTATTTGTCAACCAAGAAAAAGTGGTTGTTGCAGGTCATGATTGCCATCCAATTGTATTCGAATTCAACGGTTCTGAATGGATTCAAACTTACGCCATTGATGATCCTACCAAGAAAAGTCAAACTAACAATGAAAACCAATCTGCTTTGAACATGTTCAGACAGATGGATTTGAAGGGTAAGACCGATACTACTCAATCGTCGTTGCTAACTGTTCACCAAAACACTATCAATGAATTGAGAGCTTTCCAACATGATGGTAGTGGCTTGTTGAGATTCAGTTCTTGTGGTAATGATGGTAAGATTGTTATCTTTGATGTTTGAGAAATGTTAGAATTTATTCTATAACCGTATTATTTATATTTGATGCGGACAATTATAACTTATAGCAAATGTGTACTTACGATATTTTACTTAAAGCTTCCCATGTAAACAACCGTTAGTGTAACACATGAAAACAGAAAAGAAGACATAATTAACCTTTATCATAACATACACAACAAAAAAAAAAAAATAATAATAAAATAAACAAAAGAGAGAGAGAATAAAATCACCATACTATACAAAAATAAAATTACACATAATAAAAATCGGGTCACATTTCCAAAGTGCTTGAAATCTCCCCTTCTGGTTCACCGATGCCTTGTTGTTGAGTCTGCTGGCCTTCAATATTATTGTTCACCACAACTTGGTAAACACTGCTTTTGAACAAAGTAGAAATCAAACCCACTTTTGTCTCTAAGTTTCTCACTTCATCCAACAACCCACTAACAATCTTTTCACCTGGTTTTTCGGTGTTTTCTTCGGTATCCAAGACACCTGTTTGCGTCACGCTTTGGAAAAATCCATCGTTTTCTAACTCTGAGAATTGCAAAGATGAGGTTGATACTTCGCCGACTATTTTGGTTAGTTCGTTTTTCAAAGAGATAAGGTTGAGAGCCACGTTCTGATACTGTTTTAACGTGTCGATCTCGAGTTGGGAGAGCTCAGATGAGTAAGTATCGTAGTCGATTGTCAAAAGTTCACCAGTAATATCCATATTTCAGTTTTTTTTATTTTTTTTGTAGTTTGCTGTGTTGTCTTGTCTTTAAAGTATTTATATTGCTGTTTGTACCAACACCATCATGTAGGTGTGTTACGTGCATCACTTCACCAGACACCCACCGATTCAGGAGAAGACAACACAAGCACACCACAGCGCAGGACCTGAAGTCTGAGACAGTGAAAGTCGAGACGGACGGGTCGGCCGTCGCCCCTTGATTACTCAAGACATTATGTGAACAATGAAAGGCCGCGCGAGTCGCAGTCGCAACACGACCTCGCAGGCTCGCAGGCTCGCAGTGCTCGCTGAACAACACTGCGCAGCGGACAGCCATGCAGAGTGAGGGAGGAGAGCTCGAAAAAGAGGCCACCCCCTGGAAGAGGAAATAAGCAGAAGAGGCAGAAAAGAACGTCAGGGCGGACAGGCACACCAGCTTTAATCCAGTGCTCTCCTCAATTATTTTGTTTCTTCTGTTAGACGTTGCATTGATACATTATATATGGCAAATAAAATGTCCTTCGATCCTGTTCACGACAGCATAGTTGCCAACAATATGGAGAAGGCTCCAGTGGTTCCTTTTACTGGCAATCAACAGATGGACTCGATATCGACAACCTCTGCTTCGTCTCTGTCGCCACTTTTGAACCCAACGTCAAGCGCCGTTGTCGTCAGTGAGAATCAAACGGCACCATCTACCGTGGTTGCTGATATAGCTCCAACTGAAGCATTGAAACCAAACCTATCAGATTTGCTCACTCCATATTCCAATGATCCACCACCACAGAAACCCACATCGTCGACCTCTGTGCCGGTGTCGTCGCTGACAACAGAAACAGCCCCCGAACCAGCTAATACGACGTCTAGTGCAGGTGCATCCGCTACAAATGATAAGAAAGATAATAAGAAAAAGAGAAAATTCTTCCTAAGGGATCAGCCTGTTCACGAACAGAAAGAGAACAAGAGCTATCAGACTTTATTGATCAATTCAAGATCCAGACATCTTAAGAAGCCTGACGGTGAACCATACTACAGAAAAGACATTCAATTTGATTTCCTCATATATCTATTTTTCAACAACCGTCGCGTGTTCAAAAATCCATACTTCAATAGTGAAGGTGGGTTCGACTGGCCAGAACATTTCAAGTTCTATAAAGATAAGGATGGAGAGTTGGTTGAAAACAACGGTGAAAATTTAACGTTTTTTGAATTGTATTTGGTTACACTTCTTAAATCTAACAAAATCTCAAAGATTTTAAAAGATAGGTTAATGATTGACATCAACTATGCTTTAAACTTTGTCATTATATGTTTGTTAGTGAATATCGGAAGACTCAACACCACCGTGAATTTCGACCATGAAATGAAATCACAGTTCCGAACTTACCATTCTATCCCATCCTTACAGGTTGCTGACCATTTGGAGGTGATTGAAAAATACTACTTAGTGCAGCCAAACTCGATCAAACTAATCAAGGACGAAGATGAGAGCGCTAACATTAGAGGAGGTTCTGGATATACGATGTCTACAGTGAAACAATTACAAGATACACCAAGAATCAAATCTATTTTGAAATCTATCAACGACTTGAATCATGAAATACCAAAAAATTTCAAAGAGTTGATAGTGGGGATGTCAACGGGCAATAAGTTCGACTTGAACATCATCAGTTTGATCTTCCTACTCTGTGTTAACGAGTTCGATATAGGACGGGTGTTTTTCCCTAATCATGAAATCTTATCTGCTAAAGAGGGCAAAGAACTTGCCGAGTCTGGATCTCCTATCTCTACCGGCTCGTTGTTTAATGATATTTGGTTAAGACCCGAAATTCAGCCTCCTGACAAAGTTGACCGTTTCTTATGGCTGATTTATCTTCTAAAGGAAACTGATTTCAAGATCGATCAAATCCTGAATAACCCTTTCAACAAGCCGGAAGGGAAAGTCATCGAGAAAACTTTGAATCCAGATGCCAATATAGCTCAAGAGATCACCTCAGGAAATACGTTCATAACGGAGAAACTTCGCATGTTGGTTCCCGACGTTCACTTTATTCCTAACTACGACGAAAAGACATCGACGTCTCAATACGATCAAGATAGCAAACAAGAAATCGAGTTTGCAGCTCAGATGAAAGAATTAAGACTAAATTTTGTTGAAGAGCATCTCACAGACGATGATGAAGACCATTCTATAGTTGAAGATGTTCATGCTGGAGATAAAAAGAAGAAAGTGAAAAGGGAAACGAAGATCGCCGATGAGCATCCTGATGTTGATGTGGAGCCTAAGCGAGGAGGAAAAAAAGGAAAGAATTCTAGGTCATTGAAAATTACTAGGATTGTGAGACCCTCCAGATTGCTACCGAAGAAGGAGAAGAAGTTATCGAGCGACCTGGAGGAATCTGATGATGGTTTTGTCAAGGAAGAAACCGATATGGACGACGTCGACACTGTTAAGGGATCCAAACATTCAGTTGACTTGAAAACTTCTAGAACGGGTGGCCGTAGATCAAGGGCATCAACCAATGCCGAATCAAAGAAAAGAAAACTACTTTTGGACGCACATGAATCGAATACCGCTAACAGTGTCGCTTCTCCTTCGCACCACTCTACGGCACAAGATGAGCTATCCTTGGAGGATGCCGGTATCCCAGAAGAAACACTAACCATTCTAGGTGCAACTGCAGATCAGGAGGTTTTGGACACTGCAACGGAAAGATTACAAAATAGTAATTCACAACCAGCCCAATTGACGTCCATCATGAAGAAGAAGAAGAAGAAGTTGCCTATTAGACTCAGCACCCATGAAATTGAGACCTTGTTGAATTCAGATATCAAGATGTATTCCAACGCCAAGAATATCAGCAACAAGAAACATAAAAATAAAATTTTTGCCGAATTCATCAAAGCGTTATGGATCTACAAAATGGACCAAGAGAAGACGCTAAGGCTTTCGAAGGTTTCTTTGGGAAACACTGGATGTGATGATAATTTGTCACTAGTTCAAAAGTTTGAACAAAATGAGGTGGTGCCTATAGAAAAGAATGAACGCAAACACAAGAAAGCCGCCAACTACGACCATTTTGGTGAGTTTAAAATCAATTACTATAAAGACTTGGATCGTATTAACGAGTTTATCAATGCTATGGAGGCGGAGAAATTGAAGGCAGGAAATGTGGGTGCTATCAAGCATGAGAGGGAATTTTTAGACGATATCTTTAAAAGTTTATAAATGTAGTGTTTTTTTTAAAAATGGAATTTGAGTTTTATGTCGAATTATAATCCGTAATAGGAACACATACTTATCTATTAGTTTAATATACAAATTTTGGTGGACAAGAAATAATAGAAAAAAAAACAAAAAAAAACAGAAGCCCAAAATTAACCTATCTAATTTCCGATTAGTTCAACACTTACCACAGAATTACCTCTAATCACACAGCTTCCAATCTTAATCGCCTCCTTTTTAGCATCCGGTAGGTTTGCTACTTTAGTTCCCTTGGGACTGTTCTCAGCTATGGACAATTCGACTGCATCCGAAATGTTCAAGTTCAAAAAGATGTCGTATCCTATAAGTGTGCCTTGTATCTGGCGGTTGTTGTTGAGGGTTATAAGAAGTGTCTTTGAAGTGTACTTTTTAAGCTCTGGTGCAGAAACCATTTTTATATGTGATTGAATTTGGGATAATATGCTCGTGATTCTGGACGCCTCAATATGAGATAGATGGTGAAAGGTATAGCATATTGTTGAAGACATCAATGCCAGGCAGATTGCAGGTGAAGAAATCTTTCAGGTGTGCGGAGTGAGTGGCACGCGTTTATAGATTGGCAGCGTCAATGTTTTGATTTCGGCAGTAGATTTTGCTTGTTAATAACAACTTTGTTTTCTGTTTTCCATTCTCTAATCGGTTGCTTATCTATTAGTTTCTAGTTGAACAATAACAAGATGGATGAACTGACGAACGCACACCATCGAAGTCCACGGATCCGAAGTTCACTTGTACAAACAGCTCCCCAGCCATCAGATCGTCAAACCAGAAGGAGAAGCGCGTCAAATATAGATGATCCAGGTCATGATGATGACGATGACGATGATGAAGAACTTGAGGAGTTGAAAGCCAAGCGACAGAAACTAGAGGAAACCAAGAAAGAATTGTTAAGTCAGTTAAACAAATCAAATGATGGCCGAGAGCATGAGAATAGCTTCAATGTGGAATCATACTTGAGATCATGCAACCTACTAAATCGACATTCAAGTTTACCCTCTCTAAATTCCGACAAGAGATTGAAACTCATACGGATGTTTTATCCATTAATGGAAGTGAAGTTGATTGAATCACCTTCAAATGACGACAGTGCTTCATCAGAAAATACTTTGAAATACAGATTAGATTTCAAATCATTTATTTCATTCATAGTTGTGGTAAAGTTCAACAAAGTGTCAGAAACGATAACAGATTTGCAAATTAAGATCCATGGCTCCTGTATTCTTCCTGAACTGTCAATGATTAAGAGATTGATTGCATCATGTCAAAAATCTAAGGATATTTCATTGTTTACTTTTTCGCTGAATTCGTACTGTGATTTACTAAACCGAAGAATTAATTTATGGTGTGAGTTAGCTGAATCTTATTGCACTGAATACCTGATCAATGGTACGGTCTTAACTAAAAAGAGTCGAGAAAGTGCAAACAAGTTAGAGAACTTTATAAGGTTCAAAAATTGTCCTTATATGACCCTATCCAAAACGGTTGGGGAAAGAACCAATACTCTCAGCTTTTCGTGGGAGTTGGTATTGGGTGAGCATAACGATCTGATAGGGGACTGTTCATCCATTATTAAATGTTCCTATTTGTTGACAGACAGAAATGGAGAAGTTGAAAAATCAATCAATTTGGATGATACCATCAATGGGTTGATTCGAACTGATGGTATCAATAGAAGCTTTGTAGAAATAATTGAAAACGTCACGCTCAAAAGCTGACGTCCCTCGTGCATTCGTAAACGTTGATAGTGTATATTTAGTTATGAGGTGTTTAAATTAATTATTATGATCATTTATTAGTTTTAGTTAACTATTCATTTAAATAATGATGTCTGATGTAGAAAAGTGTTTTCACCTGTAAGGCTTTAGAAACGATAGTGCATCTCCAAGCCAGCCTTTTTCAGACCACATTTCTCATAAAATCCTTCGTTCTTCACATCACAGTCCAAAATGACTTTGTAGCATTTCTCCTCACCTGCCAACTTGATTAAGTTACGAATCATGGTAAGTCCAAGTTTCTTACCTTGTTGATTTGGGCTGACTGCAATGTCTTCGATGTGACCCACTTTGGAGCAGCCATGGATTAACTTCAACTCAACCAAAAGTGTGCCGATGGCTACAACAAAACCTGTCTCATCAGTAATCACCAACGTCTGGTATATTTCAGGGTTAGCGTGCCACTTATCCAAAACTTGGACAAACTGGGACTCAGAAACCTCTCCAACTGTGGTCAAGGTCTCTAACGTTTTAAGTGCGCCATTATGGTAGTCCTCTTTGGAAATTGGTCTGATCGCGTATCCTGCTGGTAATTGCGGTATCTCAAAGTTTGGCATGATTATGTTGTTTCGCAATAATTTAAATCGTCCAAAGGGAAAAGTCTATAAAGGTTAATGCCTATTTCATAAGCAACCTACCGGGGTACAATTACAAACAGGTGTATAAACCATCAGAGCCATCGCAAAATAACCCAGAAAATGAATGATATGGAGAAAATGGCAGGTGATTATATCAGCACGTATGTTAGCAGATGACTCAGCTGGAGTGTGCTGTGTGATCCCGCATTGAAATTTGACTTTCTCAGCGATGAGAACACTATATAGTCATATTGAAATTGTTGCTAATCTCTTGATTAACTTATAGATACTAAAACTCGGGGTTTTGTTACGATTGACATAGATTTACTCGTTATGGAAACAGTTAATCAAATCCTTCATAACAAAATCTTTATTCTTCAAATAGGATTTTCCTGTACATTCTAAGCCCTTCTATCGGTTTGGTTCCAGAATATATGCATGATCTGTTAAACCAGACTCTAGAAATTCATGGATCATGTGAATCTAACAGGAGTTCTGAGATTTTAACGAATAACGTCGTTGGGTACAATTCATTTATTATTTTGACAGTGAAGTTGAGAATCTTGATTCGTACATACTGCCACTTTTTTAATTACATTTTTTTGGTTATCCGATAGGTTATAATAGCAAGCTCTGTGCAGCGGCTTACTAGTTTAAAGTTGGGCATAAGAATTGGATGTCTTCCTAGGTACAAGATGGAAAGGAAACTAGTAAAGGCCTTATCTGGTATTATCTATCATTTTAACCTTCCTGACAAGTGTATTAGCAAATATTTATGAAACACGAAAGTCGAAAACATTCAAAGAACTTTCAGGTTTGAAATAGTCACATCCCACTTTGTGTAATTTGTGGATTCATCATCTGGACTTAACTGCAATTCCATGATATTAGTTCAGAGTATTTCCACATCTGAGGTTACATTAAGCTAAAAAAACGGTTGGTTAGCAACACACTATGTGGAACAGCCAGTAGTTCCAATCCTCGGATAGGTGTCTTATGGCATGCACAGAAACATGTGTTCCTCTTTCGGTAACAAAATGTGTTTTATACTTTTAAGTAGTCGGCCATCATATCCTTGTTCGGTAGGACTATTGTAAAACATCTATATTTCGGTGTTCGCCTATTATTAGCAGCTTTTTCACTGTTTGATTAGAGTATGTTCAAATTATCAGCATTTTCTTGCAAACCTCAGTCCCTTATTGATGATTTTCCAGTAATTGAAAAGCAATTGGTCTAAATTTGCGGCCAGTCAAAGGAATAATCGACAGAAAAAGAAGGTCATATCTTCAACTTAGATATATACATCACAATAAAGTAAACTGGAGACAACCAATTCGTTGTTATTATCGAAAGTGTATATAGTAGTAAAATCCAACAATAAAGGATATATCAGGGGTTGGAAGATGGTAGCAGAAGGGTACGAGAAGAAAATGAATGTTAGCAACTATCCGATGTGTCACCTTATAGTTATTGATCGATTTTGCTTAGCTTGTAAACAAAAAATCAGATGTTGTTCCGATAAATCAGAATCAGAATTAATTTGACAGGAGAAAAGGAAACAAGACGGATCGTGGCAAATCATGAGTGTGGCCAATTTAGATTTGCCAAAAAGCCACCCTTCTCCTGCATTGAACATTCCGGCGCTTCCATCCATCGACAGATTAATGACGAATTAAAGTGGCGATATGAATAAGATATTTGATATATATGTTTCAAAGGATTTAACAAAGCGTGTAGTCATGTATTATTGATTCACTTACGGGTAAATACAAATTGATCAGAGGCCTTTAATGATTGCAAAAAGCATCTGGAGTCTGTATACTACGATTCATTTCCCCAGATGCCAAGTTTATATTCAAGTTGAAAAAGCCTAGTTCCCCTTGCCAATATTCCTCTATAAGGTTGTTGCCCTAACAAACACCGGAACCCAGAAAAAGGCACTGCACCTGGAAGTCGGAACAATTAAAATATGCATGCATGATCCAAATAAGTACGGTTTCATAGAAAGATGCTTTTCTATAAGTGCCCAATCACAACAAGATACAGAGCGTTGACCAACCTGCTGATTCCCTTTGCTTTATACATTGGGATATGTAGAGAGTCGGGTCCATCTGAAATGACTGCTGAAATATACAATAGCCAGGAACAGTAGTGTGCGTGGGCCGTGGGGCACTCTGGGCAGGCTTCCCCGTGGGTGCGTATTGCGCAAGGAAGTTGTTGCGTGATCACCTGAATAAAAATTATTATAATTTATAATGCATGATTTGGAAAAAAAAGATTGGCACCGGAATAATACTCACCCCGGAATAACCCCCGTGGAGCTGGTAAGGCGCTTACCACATTGCGTGATTATATATATAGCCTCAAGTGAAAAATATGTATTAGGAACAGCTTGCACACTCCGGAATAAAAACGGAATAACTTGTGTTCAACAGAGACATATACGGAAAAAGAACGGGTTCAAATGAACTCATGACTGCAAATTCTTACTAATGTTTGATTCATTCCTTCGAATGAAACAATTTGGTAGAAGCCCTCTCAAAATCAATATAAATTGCAGTGTATTTCTCCTCTCTCTATCCCATCGGCGCTAGGCTAGACAGATAAATTATTAGTATTTTCATCATACAAGCTCAATAACTACTAACTTAGTTTAGATAAAAAAAACAATTTACATTACAAAAGCGATTTTAAATTAAAATGTCTACTCCAATGACAGATAATCATAGTGAGGTGGAAGCAAAGAACTCTCTGCATAGCGGAGGTTCAGTTACTCCACCTGTTTCCAATGTTTATGAAGACCCTACTCATGACAAACTAACTGCATTATCAGGACAACAATCCAGCTCTAGTTACATATTTGTCGGTCTTATGTGTGCTTTAGTTGCCTTCGGTGGTTTCGTGTTTGGTTGGGATACTGGTACGATTTCGGGTTTCGTTAATTTACCTGATTTCAAACAAAGATTCGGTCAAATTAGCGGTGAAGGCAACTACTATTTATCCAAGGTCAGAACTGGTTTAATGATTTCCATTTTCAATATCGGTTGTGCCATCGGTGGTATCACTTTAGGAAGAACAGGTGATATGTACGGAAGAAAGAAGGGTTTAATGATAACCATGGTTGTGTATATCGTGGGTATCATCATTCAGATTGCCTCAGTTTCATCTTGGGTTCAATTCTTTATTGGTAGAATCATTTCTGGTTTGGCTGTTGGTTCTACATCTGTCTTATCTCCTATGTTTATTAGTGAAACTTCTCCAAAACAAATCAGAGGTACGTTGGTGTCCACTTACCAGTTAATGATTACTGCAGGTATCTTTTTAGGTTACTGTACTACATATGGTACTTACCACAACTACGATGATTCAAGACAATGGAGAATTCCATTAGGATTGTGTTTTGCCTGGGCCTTGTTTATGATTTTTGGCATGACATATATGCCGGAATCCCCAAGATACTTACTAGAAAAAGGAGAAGTTGAAGAGGCAAAGAAATCCATTGCTACTGTCAATAAAGTTCCTGTTGATTCGGAATTTGTCTCAAGAGAAGCTGACCAAATCTTTGGTGCCATTGAGACCGAAAGAGCTGCAGGTAATGCATCGTGGGGTGAATTATTTACTGGTAAGCCAAAGATTTTCTACAGATTGTTTGTTGGTATCTTGCTACAATCATTGCAACAATTAACTGGTGACAACTATTTCTTCTATTATGGTACCACCATTTTTAAGTCTGTGGGTTTGGATGATTCATTTGAAACCTCGATTGTTTTAGGTGTTGTCAACTTTGGTTCAACTTTCTTGGCTCTTTACGTGGTTGACCATTTTGGTAGAAGATTAACCTTATTGGGTGGCTCCACTGGTATGGCAATCTGCTTGGTTATCTTTGCATCGATTGGTGTTAAGAAATTGTATCCAAATGAATGGGGTGTTGATGCCAGTAAGCCAACAGGTGATGCTATGATTTTCTTAGCCTGCTTCTTTATCTTCTTCTTTGCCACCACATGGGGTCCAACCGTTTATGTTGTCATCTCAGAAATGTATCCATTGAGAATCAGAACTAAAGGTATGGCTTTGGCTACATCAGCAAACTGGATTTGGGGATTCTTGATTTCGTTCTTTACTCCATTTATTACTAACGCCATCCACTTTGCTTATGGTTATGTCTTCTTTGGTTGTATCATATTCTCGATGTTCTTCGTTTATGCCTTCTTACCAGAAACTAAGGGTTTGACATTGGAAGAAGTTGACGATTTGTACGCTAATTTCACACCTGGTTTAGCCTTCTTGAACAAGCATCATAAGTCGGTTGATGTTGAAAAGAACTAACTCTAAATTAGTTGCGAGACCCACCTGCCACGGTCCCATAGTATGCACCTTGTGTGCTTTAATGTTTTATGCCGCTACTACTGTTGGATCGATAGATTATACACATGTAGAATATATTTACGATAATGAATGTCTTACGTGAAATGATATATTAATAAACTCTTTCGAGAATCAGTACACTTTCCTAAATAAGGGAGAACAATATTACATTTTTAAAACCACAATACGTAAAACTATGTAATAAACAACGGAAATGAATGAAACAAAATGACCAGAAGGAAAACTGTACAAAAGAGAGAAAAAAAATATCTATATATGGTAACATGTTATGACTATTTGTAAAAGCTTTTATTCTTTTGATTAATTGATTTATTTTGGTTCGACGTTATACGTCATACGGATACCCATAGCTGCCAACTCAGAATCTAGGTACTTCAAAACAAATGGAATTGCAACTGTAGTAGTATCACCACCACCAACAAACTTACTACCTTGACCATCCTCCCAGACGTCCAACTCATCAGCATGTCTCAAAGCTGAATCCAACTTGCTTGAGCATCTTCTACATCTGGTTGTGGCATCTGAGCCGATTCTAGGAACGGAAGTTTGAGTCGACAACAAAGAACCACAAGATCTGCACATTGCTGTTTGTGTGTAATCTGAACAGTTCAACAATCTGTCCTGTAACAAATACGACGTACCGTGACCGATCAAAGCATCCCTTTCCATTTCACCCACACGGATACCACCGTGTCTCTTTCTACCTTTAACAGGTTGCATGGTCAAAGAATTAACAGGACCAGTGGATCTGACTTGGAACTTATCGTTCACCATGTGTCTCAATCTTTGATAGTACACAACACCAATGTAAATATCAGCTCTCAACTCTTCACCGGTGGCACCAGAATATAATGGCTCGTTACCATGGAAGTTGTAACCGGCCTTCAAGAGTTGATTACCAAAGTAATCTGCAGGTGTGTCATCTTCACTGAACTTCCAAGGAGTAGCATCAAAGGCAGTACCATGTAGAGCACCTGCCTTACCTGCTAGAGACTCAACAAACATACCAATAGTCATTCTCGATGGGAAAGCGTGAGGGTTAATAATAACATCAGGCTGGATACCACTTTCACTGAACGGCATATCTATCTGAGGCCATTTTCTGGAGCAGACACCCTTTTGACCGTGTCTCGAAGAGAACTTATCACCAATCAACGGAGTTCTTGTGATTCTGTACTTGATAGAGAGCATCTGCGATTCGGAGACTCCCGTGTCATCACCCAACAACTTCACTTCTTCGATGTAAGCAGGTTCAGAACTGTGGTATGTTTTAACCTTCGTCTTACCTAAAATATCGTCGTAGTATGCGCAGATTGGGTCACCTTCTTCAACATGAACACCAACGTAAGGCAATCCGTCGGCATCCAATTTTTCTCTCCAAGATTCAGGCCACTCATCGTCACCAAGGCCAAAGTGTTGAGTGATTGGCTCACCGTTTCTTCTACCTCTTCCCAAATCGACTTTTTCAACTTTGTAAACAACACCATAACCAAAGCCTCTTTCATCAGCAGATTTATTGATGATCATCGCATCATCCATATCGTATCCGGTATATGAGATGACGGCAACCACAGCGTTGGTACCGTTGGGGAAGTTATCCATACCGTAATCATCGTACAAGTTGGCTTTAACAATTGGAGTCTGACCAGCTTGCAATCTATACAACTTGTTGTCTGATCTGTGGCACAAAGCAACACCAGGAGTACCCATTGTCTGCTTACCCATCTGACATTGATACATATTTCTTGGTGATTGGTTGAAGTCAGAGAATGGTGTCAAATTAGCCAAGATGGATAAGATGTTAGTTGGCGCATATTCGACGTGAGTGTGGACATTGCTCTCGATTTCTGCGGGAATAACTGCCACGTTCATAAAAACTTGCTCGAATGGACCTAGGATATCCTGTTTGTCCAAAGGTAAGTACCTCACAGGTCTGACCATTCTAGAGTGACCAGCAAATAGGTACAAACCAGGGTATTGACCATGAGCTGAAGGTGGGACGTAACCAATTTCCATATCTAAAGGTAGACCGTTAGTTCCATCGACCTTCCAATATCTCAATGTATCAGCAACGATCTTACCTTGCTCGTGAGAGCACCAGCCAATGATCTTACCATCCAACTGAACACAACAGACATTTGGACCTGATGTACTGATGGCAGAAGCTGTTGGTGACACACCTAGCTTGAATAAAGCCTTTGGAACTTGCGAAACATCGGATGCGCTGGTTGTAATTTGACACTTATGAGCCAAGTGGTTCAATAAACCACATGGGGAACCATCAGGAGTGTGAACGGGACATAAGAAACCCCATGATTCTGGTAACAACTTACGGACAGCAGTGGTCTTAAGTTGGGCAAAGAAAGAACCTCTGTGAACCATACGGAAGTGAGAAATGAATCTATGAAAGTTAATCTTTTCAGCAACAACGGTATAACCACTCACTTGTTGCAAATCCAAACCAGACTGAGAGACCAAGTTACCAGTAGACAAAAAGTACTGTAATTTTTGCCCAATGTTTTCATTGACTCTTGTGAACACTCTAGTCATATATTTGCTATCTTTGAAATTCACTGGCACACCTCTATTTATATCCGATTGAACCTGTAATCTGATGTTTTGTAAGTATTCTTCTAATTTTTCCTTGATGATCATACCGTATAAGAAACCACCCAATAAGATCTCTTGATGTTGGGTGGAATCTGGGTTGTCAGGGGAACAATCACCAGCAACCAATGTATACAATTTTCTAATCATGAACAACAGCATTCTGAATTTGTCGGCGTTGTTAGGTAAGTGAACTAAAACAATTCTCTTGATAACTTCTCTACCAACATCGACATCGGACACATCAGGCGTAGCGCCGAAAACAATTCTGAACTTGTCACCCAAATATGCCAACGTTTCCTTTTGAGAGTACAAGTTGTAGTTTTTGTAAGTTCTAAGTAGCAATTCCAAACGATCGGTCAAGAAAGAGTTTCCAACGTCTGCACCAACGATACCATCAAAGATCTCTCTATCGTTAGATTCGATCAATGCCTTCAAAATCATGACAACAGGGATCAAATATTCATTCTTTCTCCAAGAGAATCTGAATGTCACATTACCATCATTCAAGTAATGTAACACGTTGGTTTGAGAAGTTTGATCTGGTCTAACTGATCTGATTTGGACACCAAATGCAGAATAGGAAGCACCTCTGTTGGCAAACGAAGGTCTTATGATTGCCATAGGGTGATTTCTTCTTTGCACAATTAACATACGGATCAATTTTTCAATACCATTAACGATGAAATATCCACCAAGTTCATCACTTTCTTCTTTGCTTTTGACCAATTGATCTGGAGACATTCCTTCTAAGTGGCATCTATTTGATGAAACCATGATTGGAAGGTTACCACCATCACGGATTTCGCTCACTTCGTCACCTCCATTAACTGACCAGCAAACTTTAAAAAGCAGCTTACCTCTGTAAGTGGTCATTCTCTCTCTACATTCGGAAGGGAGGGTGTTTTTGTTCACTGAGATCTTATCTTTGGCGCTGATCGAAGGCTTTCCTATTTGAACGGAATCGATTCTGATGTTTAGTTTGTTTCCAAGTCTGTCAATATCATTTGAATCAAAAATGGTCTTCGTTCCAATATCTTTCACTGCAACGTTTAACAATCCACCTTCAGGACCGTCTGTCAAAGCATTGAAGGAGCCAACATGTGGTTTCACAGCTTCATATAGTAAAGGAAACGCAGACTTATCCTTCGGTGGATTCTTGAAACGATGTTCTCTCTCAAGAGTTCTAAATTGTGCCTTGGACATCTTGCGTCTATATTTGGCTTGTAATCTCTTGTTGTATCAAGTGACTTGAGCTAACTGACCAGATCAGAAACCTTGGACCTTGAAAAATGTTAATATGTAAAAGGAAATAATTAGAGGCCTTAACTAAAAAAAAGAAAAATAAAAAAAAAATTTTATCTCCTTACAAAATCTCAAGGTAGGGTAATTTTAGTTTGCACTGCCTGAAAAATGTGCGGCTATGTTTTTTTTTTTTTTGGTTTTTGTTGTTTTTCGGTTTTAGAAGCTTCTAATTCTTTCATTTTGCTGGCGATACGACTGGAGATCTGTGCTCATAGGTGGCTCGGAAATCCCTTAGATCAATCAAAGCATGGCGAATTCAAGATATGAATATGTGCGAACTTTTGAGAGAGAATCCCAACTCCTTCCATCCACACATATAGTCATTAGGGTTGATGGTCGTTCTTTCCATAAGTTTTCGGACAAGTACAACTTTGACAAACCAAACGATCTAAAGGCCCTTACAGTCATGAACCTTTCGGCCCAGCAGCTCATGAAAGTTATACCGGACATTCTTCTGGCTTATGGGGATTCTGATGAATATTCGTTTTTGCTCCGGAAGGATTGTGAATTATTCGAGAGAAGGGAATTTAAGCTCATCACTACTTTTGCTAGTACTTTTTCTGCTAACTACCAGTATTTTTGGAATCAAGCATTCCCAGAAAAACCGCTCGATGTCAATCGTCTCCCTACATTTGATGCCCGTGCTGTTTGCTATCCAAACGAATCGACTGTTAGAGACTACTTCAGTTGGAGACAGGTGGACTGCCACATCAACAATTTGTACAACACAACGTTCTGGAGTTTGGTATTGAAAGGAAATATGACTAACCAAGAGGCTGAAAATAGGTTAATTGGAACTCTAGCTGCTGACAAGAATGAAATTCTATTCTCTGAATTTGGAATAAACTACAACAACGAACCAGAAATATATAAGAAGGGGACTATATATGCAAGAGAATTTGACAACTGGACCTCAGAATCTAGCGAGATGAAAGTGGGTCACCAGGTCCTTAGTAAACGTCAAACCGATCGATTAATGAAAAGATTAAAAAAAGGATTGATTGTTGAATACCACTGCGATATTATAAAGGACGAATTTTGGAATTCAAGGCCATGGCTTTTAATGTGAGCAAACGACAGATTTTACTCTTGTTTGAATTACGAACAGTAATAGATTAAAGTATGTATAGTGATGAAAAAGTATGAAAACTATGAAAACGAGTGTTTAGATAAAATAAAATAAATAAAAAATAAAGGATATAAGAAACCAAAACCACAACGAAATAAGCAAAGATTAAAACCAATAGACCCCTTTTTTTTCCATCTTCAAACTTTCTTATTCGAGAACATAAAAACCCATGAAGAAATACCATTCCCTAATTTAATTCGTTACCATATTTTTCACATCTTGGACTTGGAGGAAAAGACCTCACTCATGGTCTGTCTTTGAATTTTTCCTGTTGCTCCCTTTGGCAACTCTTTAACTATGTAGAATTTTTCTGGAATTTTGAAAGATGCGAGCTTTCCAGATAACCAGTGCTTGAATTCGTCTTCTCCACCTGTAACGCCATCTTGTAAAACGACAGCACATTGAACAACTTGACCGTACTTCAAATCAGGAGCTCCGAAAGTAACAACTTCTCTAATTTTCTCGTTGCGCGTCAAAGCATTGTCAATCTCAAGAGGTGAAATCTTTTCTCCACCACGGTTAATAATCTCCTTGATACGTCCTTGCAAAGTTAAACGTCCTTCTTCATCAACGGAACCTAAGTCACCAGTTCTGAAGAAAACTTTACCTGAATATGTGAAGAATGAAGCATGATTGGCGTCATCGTTGTTTACGTATCCAGAAGTGACATTTTCACCAGAGACGGCAATTTCACCAACACGCCCTTGAGCAACGGGTTCACTGTTTGATGGGTCGACAACCATTATGTCCACGGAGCCTTGCGGGAAGCCAACTGTGCCAGACATACGTCTTCTCTTTCCGTGGAATGGAAGGTTGTTAGAAGTAACTTGATGTGCTGCCTCCGTCATGCCGTAGGCTTCCACCACTGGACAACCAAATTTGTTTTCCAGTTTCTCTAGAATTGGTGGAGATAGAGCAGACGAGCAAGATCTCATGAATCTCAACTGTCCTTTAATATCTTCTGGCATAGCACGGTGGAGTAAAATCAAATGCATTGTTGGCACAGCTGAGAACCAGCTGAAACCGTATCTCTTGAAATCTGGATAGAACCTGGATGCTGAGAAACGTTGTGGAATGATGGAGGAACCATTTGATGCAAGCGATGAGAATAAGATTTGGATACCATGGATATGGAATAATGGCATCACCAAGTAGTTGATATCCTTTGATCTTAGTCTGTATGATTTGATGATGTTCAGTTGCGATGAGGTTAAGTTTGCGTGAGTGAGAGGAACCTTCTTTGGCTTTCCAGTGGTGCCGCTAGTAAAAAGGATTAAGGCAATGTCATCCTTTGCACCGGATCCAATCATGTGCTGTGTTGAGTCATGTGGAGGAAGACTTGGTCTCTCGATGATAGAGTTGTAGATTGAGGTTAAGTTATTGTTGCCAAACACTTCAAACTGTAGCAATCTTCTTGCAGAATCATACCAGATCTCAACAATTAAAGGTTTGACGACTTGCCTAGCAGCTAGGATTAAGTCGGAGTTCAATTTTAAGTGGGCATATCTAGGAACAATTATAGCGTCAGCTTGCAGGTCAGTCAAGTAATCAACAATCTCGTCTTTTGTAAGAGCTGGGTTCAAAGGTGAAATGATGTTACCAGTGGTGGTAACGGATAAGAAAGCGGAAATGAACTCTAAACCATTTGGCATAGAAGTTGCAATCTTTAGTTGTCTCTTTGATCCCTTATTAAATAGAGGAGAAACTGGATTATTAAACATCTCCTGCAAATGATAAACGATCGCATTCAAGTGATTATATGTAATCTCAAGATTAGATTCTGGAATCACAAGAGCAGTCTTGTCAGACAACTTAATTAAACTCTGGATTGAAGACATTTTCTTTTTCTTGATTCTGTGTGCACTTTGGTATATATAACAAAACCGAGCTATAAGACACTCTAACTAAAAAAAAGATAAAAAAAAGATAGAAAATATAAAAGAAATAATTCTAGCAAGAATCCGTAGTTGTATATATATGTATGTCTAAGTCTCGGTCCCTGTGAAACTTTCGCAGTATTATACGGTAAATGTGTCAAACTATTATCGTGAGCAAAAGATTGACTTTGGAGGTAACGTCACAGAAAAAATAACACTTTGACGATCAGAAACATAAAGTGGGCCCTCTCCATGCATATATATAGTCCAGATGGTACAGAACAGCCATCCAAGAGATCCATGTTGGAAAATAGCAAGACTTCCCCACGTAAACAGATGCACCCCTCTTTTTGTTTAATCCTTTTATGTCATCGCACGTTGACGGAGTTAAAAAAGTATGGGGCGGATAAAGTCCGCTGAGTAAGCGGAAGAGCTCCCGTTGGCGTTCCAGCAGTTTGTAGCGTTCATCAAGGGTGGGTGCTGATGAGTGACCAGGTTTCCCATTCCACAACGTCATAGCACAATCTATTGGAATCACAGTGACAACAGGGAGTCATGGTGGGTAAATGGAAGTTGGCACATATAGTAGGTATTAGTTGGGACATTACACGTTTGCAAGCATAACCATCAGCTAACGTAAACAGAAATAGCCTACCCTGTCAGAATACAAGCGCTCTGCTTAATTCTGCTTCCAGAACGTCTCATTGGATGCCAAGTGCCTGCCTATAAGACTTTTTGGAAGAGCAGCTTTCCATATTTCTAGCTTCCGTCGCTTTCGATTGGGTGATTGTTCTTATGCCACGTTTGGTCCGTTTGCCCTTTCACCTTGACTCATCCCTGATTCTCAGTCCCAGACCGTGATAATACTGTTCAAGCTCTTGATTGGATCGGTTCATTTGGTGCGATATAGTTCCCCACCAGAAAGCGTCGTCGTATCTCTGCACGTTAATGTAATCTACATATAGAAACGGTATGGATATGTCACATACCGCTAGTAGCAAATAGCCGATTATTGTTACATATATATATATATATATACAGTTGAACGAAATTTACCGACTTCTGCCTATGGTTGGTAATCCGTTTTCCCCCATATCTCTCTATATATATATAGATTTGGCTCCCCTATATGACAGATTATAATCAACTTTCAACGTATATCCAAAGTTTTATGTACTATCATGAATCCTCAAAATTCTTTATCTGTGTATATCTTACTGAATTAGCCAAATCATAATTTTCATCATTCGAAAACGTTCAATTAAATTGGTATTATTTATCAAATTTAAATATGTAAATATAATATATGTACAAGTAATAGTCGAGTTGTTTCGATTCTTGTCTTTGTTGTATTCTGCGTTCAAACAGTAAATTCATATACAAAATCATCCTCTCTATCTTCTCACAGACTATGTCAGGTCCAAGCAAAGGTTCAAGCAAACTTCTTATCATCCATAGGAACTTCCTTTCTCTCAGTTGCAATTGGAACCTTACTTGGAGCTGGCCATTCAGGATATAGAATTCCAGCCTTCTTCAACAATTTTGTAACCGCTTCGGTAGGTTGAGCACCAACAGATATCCAATACTTTGATCTTTGGAAATCAAGATTCACTTCTTTCACTGGAATGTATCCTTCACTCTTCTGTTGTGGTGTTAATGCGTTTGGAATAGGGTTGTAGGTACCGATCACCTCTATTGGTTTGCCGTCTCTGGCTGTCTTCTTGTTTGTGACAACGATGTTATACACAGGTTGACGCTTTCTACCCATTCTAGCCAATCTTATTCTCACTAATCCCTTCATTATGTGTTGTCCAATATATATGTGGTATTCTGACAAACGAATCTAGTAAGGGACAAAAGATGGATTCCTTAAATGTTGTAGACTATAATTAGCCAAATATAACTTCAAAAAGCTCTTCAAATCGCTCTCATCAATGGTTTTGGAAAATAAATTTCAGCGAGAACTGTTTAGGTCTGTGCACGACCATTTGTTTTAAAAACAACTCTTACATCTCTGCACCAGTTAATGTTTTGCAATTTATTCACGACGCCAGATGACGTCGATCGACTTTAATGCACTCCCGCTTTCAAAGGGAAATTTTTTTTTCATTTATTTGGAAAATTTTTATTTTTTTTTTTTTTTCATGCATGCTTTTTAGCTGTTTATCTATAAGAAGAGGTAACCGTTTTATTTGATTTCAGTCAACCTACTTTCAATACGGTCAATCCAGTCAATCAGTATCTACGATGAGTTTAGGGGAGGATCAACTATTGCAAGCCATGGAGCTTGATGCTAAATTAGACAAGATCAGATCCCAAATCACATCAAAACTGGAGAACCAACAACAACTGGCTTTGGTTCTTCAAGCTGTGGATGAAAACTTGAAGGAGCAGAATCAAAAGCAAAATGCCGTTGCATACTTTGTCTCCTTCTTGAGTTTACTAGATCAATGTTGTGTTGAAGATGATATAAAGGATTTAAACATGGCAACTACTGCAGTTTACTTCTTGGATTTAGTCTCACCTACTACACCAAAAACACTATTGAAGTCTAAATTCAGTGAGATTCTAACTAGATTGGCGCCTGCCTTAACAAATGGAGAAGCCGACGCACCATTATTGAGATCTTCTATCGGTGTTTTGGAAACGTTGTTATTAATTCAAGATACATCTGCATGGATCAATTCCAATAACTATAAGATTAGTCCAAAGAGGGGTCTTACTGGTTTATTGGAACTGTCCTTAGATCCACGTCCAAAAGTCAGAAAGAGAGCACAAGAAGCGGTTAACAAAATCTTATCCACTGTTCCAGTAGGACCATCGTTGGAGCACCCTGCATCTTATTTGTGTGGTGAATTCTCATTAAATTCGATCATCACTTTATTACAAGAACAACAGAAGCAATCGAATCAAGGCAAGAAGAAGGTGGCTACTGCCACCAAAGAATCAAATTCACAGATAATACATAACTTGCAATTAATTACAGCTATCACAAATGCAAACTCGTGGCCAATTACTCAAATATCTCCGTTATGTGATGTCTTATTGGAAATCTCCAAGACATCAGACCAATACCTAGTGTCAGCCTCCTTTGGTGCCTTTGAAGGTTTATTCCAATCCATGAACAATCAAATTGACAATGATAAGTTTGTGCAGGTGTTAAATGTTATGTTCGATTTGAAACCTTCATTAAATGATCAACATTTGGCGCCTAGCTGGCTTGCCGTGATATCCAAAGCCGTTGTTTCGTATGCTTCCAATGTCGATAACTTTGCATGTTTCACAAAATTACCAGAAATTTTCAAGATTGTTGGTGAATTCTTTGCCAGTGACATCAAAGAGGTCTATATTTCAGCTTCCCAGTGTTTAATTGCTATTACCACTGACGCAATCAACGACTCTGTCTTACTTCTTCCTCCTGCTGTGAGCGGTAAAGTTTATGAAGAAGTGGATGAATCGATCAGTTCAATTGCTGAGCTGATCAATAGCTGGTTGGATGTAAAATATAGACAGTGTGCCAAGGAAATCTGTGAGTTGATTGTTGCTCTGCTTGCGAAGCTCAAGTCTAGAAGTAACCCTGACTTTTTACCATTGCTTGATATCGTTGGTGAGTGGAGATCCAATGAACAGGATGGTTTTGAGTTGAATGCGGTGTCTGAGAATGTTATTGCAACTGCCATTGCCTCGATGGGCCCTGAGGTTGTGCTACAAAGTTTGCCATTAAATTTAAACAGACCGAACGCCGTTGGCAGAGCTTGGTTGTTACCAATCTTAAAATCAAACGTGAGAAACGCCAGATTGGGCTATTACATTACTGAGATATTGCCCCTTGTTCAATTCTTTGAGGAAAGAGTCAGTAAGATCGACTCTGAATCCATGAATGCTAAAGTTTTTGGAACCATCATAACTCAAATTTGGTCATTGTTACCACACTTCATGGATTTGCCTTCTGATTTAACTGAGAGCTTTACAGATGACTTTGCTTCAAAGCTTGCGCAATTATTATACGACAAAGTGGAATTAAGAACTATTATTTGTCATGGTCTAAAATTGTTAGTGGAAAGCAACTTGGCGTACTCTTCTGGTGCTTTAGAGGATCCAATTATGAACCAACAGTTCCCAATCGAGAAATCAGCTAAGTATTTGGAATACCTTTCCAGTAACATTGCTTCGAAATTGCTATCTGTTTTATTCAATGTCTTTTCTCAGACTCCAATGGAACAGAGAAACTACGTTTTAGAGACAATTGACGTGTATTTGCAAATATCGAAGCCGGAAGATCTTGCTACAACTTTTGACAAGGTTTGTTCTCTCTTGAGAAAGGCTCTGGATGAAACAAAGGAAGAAGATTTAGTCAAAAATGATGATCCCATGGGTAAATCTAAAATTCCAAAGTTATCTATCACCATGATGGATCTAGTTGTTTTGATGGCCAAGTATGTCCCCGTTGAATGCCATAATGCCCTATTTGTCATTTTCAATGAAACAATTAAAGTTCAAGACGTTCAAATTCAAAAGAGATCTTATAGATTGTTAACCAAGTTGGTTGAAACAGAAGACGGGATGAAGTCGACAACACAGTATATCTCTAATGTCTTGGATGTTCTATTGCAAAGTTCATCAACGACTTTGACTGCCTCTAAGTCAACAAGATTAAGTTTAATCTTAGCTATCACGAAAAATTTGCCAGCTGAATATCTTCACTTCATTCCTGCAGTCTTATCGGAGATCATCATCAGTACAAAATCCGTCAATGAAAAGACAAGAGAGTCGTCCTATCAAATCCTAATCGCCATGGGTTACAAAATGATTGAGAATAACGGTGTTGCGATAAAGAATTCTTTGAATGATTCAGAAATGCCAGATTCTGTCGCATCTTTGGAAGAATTATTCACAATGTGTTCTGCCGGTTTGGTTGGTGCTACCGCAAACATGGTTAGCGCTGCCATAACATCCATTTCTTGTTTGCTGTACGAATTTCACACCAAGATTTCCACTGAGTATTTAGTTGAATTGAACTCAACTGTTGAATTATTCTTGACTTCAAAGAATAGAGAGATTATCAAGTCTACTTTAGGTTTCATGAAAGTTTCCATTCTATCCTTACCAGATGAACTGATATCTTCCAACATGAAGGGCTTGTTAACTAACTTGATGACTGCCTCCCATGAACACAAGAATCACTTCAAATCAAAGATCAAGCATATTGTTGAAAGATTGATGAGAAGATTTGGTGTTGACCTCATCGAAGAATCGATACCTGAAGAGGATAAAAAGTTGGTTTTGAACATCAAGAAATCTAGAGCTAGAACCAAGAAGAAGAAGGTTACCGAAGCAACTGCTGGACAAGGAACTGGATCCAACTCTAAGGCTGTCGCAGGTGGTAACTCGGGATTCATGTCTGGTTACGATGCTGCATTGTATGGAGACTCGGATTCCGAAGCTGAAGATGATGACAGTGATGACGAAGCCGTTCAAAGTAGAAGAAGCAATAGTAAGAGATCAGAACAATTTATTTCAGAATCAAGGGATGCACCATTAGATTTGTTGGATAAGCAAACTCTTGCCCATATCTCTTCTTCTAGGCCAAAGAAATTCACTAAGAGATCCGTGGAACAAGCCACTTCGTTCAAAAGCAAAAACGGTAAGCTTGTTATCAACGAAGACGGTGATGATGGTGATGACGATAATGATGTTCTATCGAAAAATTCGATTGATGCATATGTTGAGGCCGTTCAGCAAGGTCCTGTTCGTGGTCAGAAGAACAAGCTTAAATTTGGCAAGAGCTCCAGAGGTGATGTTATAAACTGGGATGATGATGAAGATGACAACGGAAGAGGTGGTAATAGAAGAGAACGGGGTGAAAATGGCGGTAGAGGTGGGAGAGGTGGAAGAAGTGGCTTTGGTAAAGGTAGAGGTGGTAGCAGAGGTGGTGTCAATAAGCCTCAAAGAAAGTATAAGGCTGGAAAAAAGTTCTAAACTAAATTGCACATTTATGTATACATGTCGTTCATATATATACATATATTATATCTCTTTTTAATTTTTTACTGTAATGCTAGGTCTTTTCCGTTTTGCGACTTTATAATCAATTTTCTATTATACAACGATTCAAAAAGCAGTAATCCGCTATATACTAATACACAATTTTACTATCCGAAAAGATTAAGGTTATTACTTTTTCCTTGGTCTCCATATAGATCGATGTCACCCTGGTACAAGTCGTCGTGTTCATAATAATCATAGTCATCTAAAATGATGTCATGATCCAGTCCATCGTGTTCCAAGTTCTCGCGCATGTCACCACCATCTTTTGTGCTTAGGGCATCGTGCAAACGGAAAGTGCTAGTACGACTTTCCCGGCTTCCACGACGAGCAGCAACAAGCTGATTTCCATCTTCATCAACAGAAACAACATCATCATATTCGTCGTCAGAATCGTCTTCATCATCGGACTGCATGTACGGCAAGTGATCAATGATGTTTTCAGGTGTGGGCCCAACAATAAGGAAGTCGTGGTTTGGTTTTCTCCGTTTTGATGGTTTCTTGTCATCAGGCAAATAGTCAGATAATACAGTGTCTTTAAATTTAAGGTCGGGTTTTTCGTTTAGTTGTTGTCTTAAGACAAATTTTATCCAGTCGTTGTCAACTGTCAAATCGACATCTTTATCGTCTTCATCGTTTGGGATTTTTGTGGCTAATCCAGTTGTTGCAGACATATGCAGGAGGCTGGCCTGTGATTGCTGTCTTTGTAATGTATTCGAGGGTGTATGATGCTGATGTGGAGTAGAAACGGTATGTTGCTGAATTTGCGACTGTCCCAGTGCTGCAGTCAACGAATTCATTTTCATATTTGTGTCTTTCAATTTCCGAGCTTCAAGTCTCTCTTTGATCACTTCTAGATTTGGTCTTGCAACCTCTCTTAATCTTGAGTTCATATCACTTTGAAACCAATTTTCAAAATTCTCTAAACCCTTGGAAGTCAACCAGTCGATATCAAAAGCATCTAACCGCTTTGCTGGCGATATGATCTTCAGATCTAGAAAAGCATCAGCTATATCTTGAATGCTTGGCTCATCATCGTTTCGTATATCTGTATGTGTTTGGACTGTTTGAATGAGTAGCTCAAAATGTCGTAGATACAAATCAGTAATAACGTCCAACGCTCTATCGCTACATCTTGAAAACCCATGTGCCTTGAGCAATTGAGCAATCGATACTCTTAACAAGTGAAAAAAAAAGCTGCTCTGTGGCATCCTATTCTGTTTGCTTCTGCTGTTCGAAGTATTATCTTGCGCAGTGGGTTCTTGGGGAACAAGAATGTGTAAGGGCTGTTTACGAGGCACGGTCAGATTCCAAAATTACACGATTTTATGTCAAGTGGTTGCACTTAAGCACAGCTCCGTTTCGAAGCTCACACACACCCGCAGACGCGCTACTGCAGGCAAAATTCAAATGAAAAGACCGACGTCGCCGCCTATTTAAATCGACGCGTCGATATTACTAGTCAGAACCAACTACAATAGGGGAATGGGAGCACTGGATAATGTTTTAATAGTTAAAAATATAGTATTCAACATATATAGTGAATAACTTAACAGAAAGTTGGCACAACATGCTTATTATCAAGGGGTCAAACGTTAAAGGAAGGGGGAATCACAAAAAAGTGTTAGCGGCAGTAAAGACAAACATGAACGATAAAAGATATAGAAAAGACAATGAACACAAAACTGAAGCAGGAATAATGCAGTTGATCGTAAAAGGTAATATGCAGGTGTTAATAAAAGCCCCAAGAATCATAAGAATGTTGTGGTATCATTGACAGCCAAGATAAACTTAGGTGTACTTGACAGTCAAAGTGATGTCTTCACAGTCTTGACTGATCTTACCATCGTTCTTGTACATGATTTCGTACTGAGAAGAAGAATATTGGTAAGGATCGTTGACGTTCTTACAAGCCTGGAAACCATTTGAATTACCGTTAACAGTTAACACACCATCCTTTTCACCAACTTGGAAGTTCGAGTTGGAGCCGACAGTGAATTCAACGATCATGGCGTTGATATTCAAGAATTGGTACCATCCATTTCCGTAAGGTTGGTAAATACCATTCTTAGCATCAAAGTATAAGTCAGCAGTGGTATCTGGGTTTGCAAAGTTGTAGTTTGTGGCAGCACCTTCGTGAGTGTTGGTAACTCCGTTACCGTTCAAGGCTTGGTTATCAGATTTAATGTGCAATTGAATCTTCTTACCATTTGGAGTGGAAGAAGACTGAGCAGCAGCTTGGGAAGTTGTGGTTTGAGCTTGACCAGGGGAAACCGTAACGGTTTTGGTAACTGTAACGGTACGTTCACAGTTTTGATCCTTAGTTTCTGGTGCAGCAGTAGTTGTAGTGGAATCAGTGCAGATGGTTGTGGTAGCGGTACTCAAAGTGGTAACAGTAACATCTTCTTCGACGGTCTTAATAACAGCGAAAGCCTTGGAAGCCATTAAAGCTAAGGTGGCAGCGTACAAGGTGTTGAACTTCATTTTCGTAATTGTAGTTATAGGTTATAAGTTGTCTAAGTTGTGGATTGATTAACAGATCAGTTGATTGTTGATTAGTGATGGATGATAAAAATGATAGAGGATGAAGTTAATGGATAAGGAGGAAACTGGGTCTAATTTATAGAATTCTGATCCCAGTAGAACTCAAATAAAAACCAGACGATGATGAGAAAAACAGTTCCTATGACGTATAGGAGATGCTAATTTTAGGTCTGACACTTTTATTTTATCGGATCAGCAAGGTTAAATAAACTGAAGATTTGGTAAATAATATGCGGTTGTTCATACACCCTTAACAAAGATTCAATATAGGCAATGAAATGCCATCGTCTATGACATCACGAATTCCTTGTACCTTTTTTAATGGAGCGGCATATGCAGGTAACAACAGGCGGTGCTTGGCAGATGAGCTTCTCTTGGTATTCTTCACTTTTATGATTTGCTTTCGATTTAGTTCGACTCATATCTTTGTCACAACATCTGCTTCATATATGATGACGTTCGTTTAGATAGCTTTGGGGAACTGAGTGGCAAATGATTTACATTTGGTATCAAACTCGAGAGTTAAATTACCCGATCAAGTTTGCCGCTATGTTACTTTTTCATTTTCACTTCTCCAGAAAAAAAAATTTAATTCACCCGTGCGGCTCGAAGAAACTTCAAGCTTTCTCGGATTCTCCGATCTCGATCTATTTATAGCGAGAGCAAGCAACAGACAAGCTTGATTGTCAGATGTTTTGATTTGCCATCAGTGTAAAATTATCTTGCATAACGGAAGTAAAAATTAATTGCGCCTTAATGATACCCGAAAACTTTTTTCACCAAGGTACCGAGAGGTTAAATTATACGTCCGAATCATTTTCAGTCCCATGTTTTTCTTTTCGCCAAAATCCAGCAACCTCTATTTTCTATATTAGTATGTAAAATTATTGCATCTATTTTTATCTGACCTTACAATATTGTATGGCATTCTGGACTATTTTGGTATCAATACAGCAAATCGGTCATGCTACATGCGAATACGAAAAAAGTTATACTGCCGCTGGCTAGGGTCTCTAATTTGATCCGATGAAGATATATTAAAATATAATTAAATTAAAATAAACTTTGGCTTGTGAAACTTACCTTTTTGAACCACAATATTCAATGATCGGTAAATAGATGATTCCTTAAAATATAAGATAGAATCGCAAATGGCACTTTTATTTTCTAATACAGAGCATTTGGAACTAAAAGGTCCCGCCATCCGACAGTTGTCCCAAAGTTATACTTAATTGTATACTTCAAATGTGAATTCAATTTTCAACAGTTTCAAACCCCACCTAATTTAATCGAAGCTTCTAGTAGGCTGTGCTAAGATCAGGGTTCAATGTAACGTCGAACTACAGGAAAATCATTGAATATGACGTCATAGACATAAGTTGTCCTACAGTATATGACCTTCTTAACGTTACACATGTGGGATCGCTGTTCTCCTCGAGAACCCCATTAGTGAATCTTCACAATAAAATGCCACTTCTTAATCAAAGTATCACATTGAATGAAGTGTATCTATTGGTAACTCTGGATTATTCCAATGTAATACTGGCATCTCGTGCCTGATACGCTTGCCTTTATCGCGTATAGGATATTTTTGTTCATGTTATCATCATAGCGAGGTATAGGTAAATATTTACCGCAACTGCCGAAATATTTACAAATTGAGGTTTAATTGATGACTACAGAAATGCTAAATGGTAAAATTGCGGGTACCAATTATTGGAAAAGTTCAATTACAAATCATTAATCATCAGATGTTTGTTTGAGGGGTCAAGTTACATCCATTTGGAAGTATTTCTAAATAGTATAATATTGTTTTGGATATTACCAAGCAGCTGCTATATTGCTGAGACTGTTCAATTCGACTTCATGCGGTAGTCTTGAAATCAATGAGCGCTAGTAACAGTTGAGCCTGAAATACTCTTCATCACTTACCATAAACCTAGAGGCAAATTCATAGTAGTCAGATCGAATCATTGATGCTACAAATATTGTAAATAATATTTTTGTCTTTTAAATGCAAAGTTTCCTTAATGACTGCTAAAAATATCTACTAACAGGTCGATAGAGACAGTGTTCTCTCTGGGGTGCTTTCTTTGTGTCCGAGCGTCTTACTTGTCAAAACATTGCCTCTTAGGGTCAATCGAGACCATTAGCAGTTTGTATATTTATCAGACTAAACTTCTTCTCTCAGAGATACTGATGCTGCATATAAGGGTGACCAGCTTACAACTTGTTCGCATTATTACTATTGTTGGTATTTCAACCAAAATAACTTCAAACTTTCAAAACAAAAAATCTGCTTTTTTTCCTTTTATACAACCCTAGTGAGGTGAGGATCAAAAACGATTTGAACAAGCAGAAGGGCCGCACCCCTGCTCTTACTGAGGCCGCAATTATTATTTAACGAAATTAAATTTACTGAAAATGTTTCGGCTGTAATGAAAACTTACATCTTTAAAACAGTTTGGTGTGGCACTTTTTGTAGGAAATACTGACTTCATTCACACGAAGAAATTTTATGTCTATTTGTACTCAGGTATTAAGAGACACGTTATAGACAACAGTTGATCACCGACCGGTGATGGTAACTTTTGGTATTTACCACAGTTGGTTGTCAATACCAGCACATCAAATAAAATTTAATAAAGGCGATGCAATTCGATGCAATTGAATATCTATTTTTTTGTTTTTGTGGATCGATGGCGATACCGAAACCTTCAGTCATTTGGACTCAGAATTATAAGAATCCCACAAGCCTAAGCTAAATTTCATCATTCTGTGGTTTATAAAGGACTAGGGATCGAGCCGGCTTATGCAACTGAGCCTCTCGTTTAGAACAATAGTTCGCGGCGTGGTTGCATAGGCATCCTTATATGCGCCACGGTGAGTCGGTGACTCGTCGACGTGAGTCGATGTCGGTATCCTAGGGGAATATGCATGCTGGATTGGAACCTGTAATCTATTATAATGAATTAAAAATTCGATCTGTAGAAGCCTCCATTTGCAGAGATGGTTTACCTACTTCAACACCTATTGAGCAAAAGTTGTTTATAGGTTTGAGTAATAACTGTGACATAATTGACAAATAAAAAGCAGGGTTCAGAAGTTGTTCACTTGTGAGAAGGATGTATCAAAGAAAAGTAATACAAGCGTATCCTAAACACTAGCGCTTACTGTTTAACTAGGAAACACATCGAAAACCACGCCCTGATACAATTCAAAAAAGTTAAAACCTATAATAAACATCTGAATTAGTAGAACCAAATCATTGGCAGCAGTCATTGCACATCGGAAGATTTGAGTTTTGTACATGTAAGCCAGTTTCTCTTAGGCTTCAGTTATCGTTCATTAATATAACTAGAAGACTTTGAATATATTAGCTCAGACGATTTGTTTTTTCAAATGTATCTAGGGCATCCCTTGGCTGGATTTTGGTGATACTTCCCTTTATTGTTTACCGGAATTAGTCCATCTGCTCGTCTTCAAAAAGGGTAAACTATTCTAGGGATACGTCAATGATAGCGAAATAGGTAGAGAATGTCGACACAAGAGCAGTAAACATATAAAGATATATAATATCAATGTATCAGGTAGAACAATATTAAGGATACATATATATATAAGAGATCTACAACATGTCGGACGTATACCCTTCAAGCAACTATTATGGTCTTCCGTTCTTAAGAATTTGTTAAAAAGCAAATGAAATTTCAGGTCCGATCAAAGTTTGATTGGATCCTTTGACAGTTACCATATACACACGTAAAAATTCAGTTTTTTGATTAATTTTCGCTGTGATTCAACATAAAAAAGAAATATTCCAGAGTGAACATGGTCATTGAATAATTCCTTTTCTTACATCCTACAATCCACGATTTTCACCAGTCATCAACAAAATAATGAATCGAATCAACCGTGGTTATATGAATAATAATATAATAATCGTTATGACTTGTGATTACCCTTTTGAGAATGTGATGAAATATACGCGTTGCAGCTTAACCTACGAGCTATATACTAGTAGAACACACTGATTTAATCTGTACTTCTATATGTCACTATAGTTCCTAGTTCTTTACCGAACTCCTTAATATATACATATCTCCGTTGCACAACAGAGAACAAAGGCAAAACTTGTAGGAATCGTAGTACATTCATGCATATATATACGGAACTAACAACCATCCACCTAAACGGTTTATCTCCCGTTTTTGATTTACAACGGAAATAACTTCCCATTCTTGCAACAACTTGTAAACAATAAAAAACCCTTATGATATTAATTATGACGACAGGAAACAGTACACATTGCAGTTACCGTATCTCTACGATTTATCATTCAAAATCTCTATTATATATATGCTATATCCTTGTGATCTTCCAATCACAACAAAGCCTTGTAAGACCCAGCCACCATGCCTTAAAAGATTTGTCTCGGAACTTACGATATTAAGTACATCGACATTGCAATGTCCTTTGGAATATAACAATTTATGTTCTATAAATATGCTTGAGTTTAGACGATGGGAGCACAATCAACGCAGGTCTCAGAAGAGTTATTAAAACAGCCTGAACCAACGGGCCCAAAACCATAGCCTGAAACGATTTCAGATGGTGGTTGACCCTTATCATACTGTGAATTTGTTTCATTAAGTTGTGAACAGTTGGGTTAGAGTCTTCTTCAAACCCACGATAAATTGCAGTTTATTTCCTTAACTTTTATGTACTCAATCTAAATCAATCCATAAAAATCTTATTATGCAGCTAAACATTTTTCTTATTTTATAGACCTTCCCAGAACAACAACTTTTTAGGAGACTTTACCATCTATAGAACTTACCACGGATATAGTAACTCAAGGAAAAGGAGAATTCCATTGGGTTTGTGCTTTGCCTGGGCATTGATACTGATTTTGGGTAGGGTTTAAATGCCGAAATCACCTTGAAAAAAGTGAAATTGAAGACGCAAAAAAGTCCATTTCCCTGGTCAACATAGTCACTATCGATTTTGCCTTTGTTTCACATGAAACTGATTTGATCTTTAGTTCAATTGAGACCGAAAGGGATGCAGGTAATGCACCATGGGGCTAGTTGTTTACTGGTAACCCAAAGATTTTCTACAGATTGTTTGTTGGTATCGTGCTCCAATCATTGCAACAGTTAACTGGTGACAACTATTTCTTCTATTATGTTACCACCATTTTCAAGTCTGTGGGTTTGAATGATTCATTTGAAAATTCAATTGTTTTAGGTGTTGTCAACTTTGGTTCAACTTTCTTGGCTCTTTACGTGGTTGACCATTTTGGTAGAAGATTAACCTTATTGGGTGGCTCCACTGGTATGGCAATCTGCTTGGTTATCTTTGCATCGATTGGTGTTAAGAAATTGTATCCAAACGAATGGGGTGTTGATGCCAGTAAGCCAACAGGTGATGCTATGATTTCCTTAGCCTGCTTCTTTATCTTCTTCTTTGCCACCACATGGGGTCCAACAGTCCTTGTTGTCGTCTCTGAAATGTAACCATTAAGAATCAGAAATAAAGGAAAGGCCTTAGCCTAGTCAGCAAACTGGATTTGGGGATTCTTGATTTCGTTCTTTACTCCATTTATTACAAAGGCTATCCACTCTCCCTATGGCTCTGTCTTCTTTGCTTGTATCATATTCTCAATATTCTTTGTTTATACTTTCTTACCAGAAACTAAGGGTTTAAACATCATTTTAAGGCCAGGTTTAGCCTGCTTGAACAAGCACCATAAGCTGACCCATACTGAAAAGAACAAATTTCCAAGCATTGGCTATTATAATAAGAAATATATTACTTAATTGGATTTTTTGCTATTACGTTGTTACTAGACGCTTGGATTAAAGCAGTAAAGTACCCACTTGGTTTTAAATGAAGATCTTTCAAGATACAACTTGTAATACAACATTTGTAAAATAAAAGGGTGGGATTTCCATTGAAACTCTTAGTATCTTTTAAGATAGCTACGTCCTCCTCCTTTTATTGGGACCTGAAGAGGGTTGCGCTTTACCTCTGTCACCTTAGGTCGTAAGATGCCCTAGCGCCTCAGTAGTGGAAGCAGGGAGTTGCAAATCATTTGAATTTCAGATTGTGCTTTGCTTCCTTAAGTATTTGGTAATCGTCCCATTTTCAATCTTGCTCCAACAATAATTTTTCCTCATAACCTTATAGTTTTGGAGAATTCAAGATAATCGTGGTTGAAGTTCCGTTACATTTGTGAAAGATCGTTCAATGTAACTTCAAGTCTTCAATGAACAGATCTCGTAAAGGCGTCGATCTCAAAGAAAGCTAATCGACGATCGACTCGCGCATGTGATTCATTGATTTTCCAATTTTCCAGGCTGTGCGATTTTTTGTTGAAAAATTTTTTCCTTTCCGTTTCTCGAATTGTGTTGTTTGGGGATGCGAGTGTTGAGCCGGCTTCCCAGAGAGCAGAAGCTGTGATGACTTCGGGGGAACGTGGGTGCTGCTGCTCCTCCACGGATAAGTTTTTGGTCCATGCCCCAAAAGGTTTATCAATTTGTCATCTAGACAGTCCTTTGGATAGAAAAAAGCTTGCTAGATAGCGTATAGCACAAGAATGAGGATCACGGACAAGTTGCTGGAGGCCCACAGGGACCAATCGTCTCCTGCAACCTTCTCCTTCGAGTTTTTCACTCCAAAGACCACCCAAGGTGTTCAAAATTTGTACGATAGAATGGATAGAATGTACGATTTGAACCCCTTGTTTATTGATATTACTTGGAATGCTGGTGGTAAGCTGAGTACGTTAACCTCGGAGATGGTCCACACAACCTCAACTGTCTTGGGTTTGGAAACTTGCATGCATTTGACTTGTACCAACATGAAGCTGGAAGTGATCGATCAAGCCTTGAGATCTGCGTATGAAAGTGGTTGTCAAAACATTTTAGCCTTGAGAGGTGACCCACCTCTAGATGGTTCGGATTCAACTGGTGATTTCAAGTACGCAAAAGATTTGATCAAGCATATTAAGAAATTCTACGGTGATCATTTCAGCATTGGTATCGCAGCATACCCTGAAGGTCAGCCAGAAGAGCCTGATCGTAAAAAGACAATGCAATACCTGAAGGAAAAGCAGGATGCTGGTGGTGATTTCATTGTTACTCAAATGTTCTACGATGTCGAACACTTTATTGATTGGGCTCGTGAATGTAGAACCATGGGTATCACTATTCCTATCATTCCTGGTATCATGCCTATCTCTACTTATGCTGCTTTCTTGAGAAGAGCTAACTGGTCAGAAATTAACATCCCCCAACATTTCCATGATGTGTTGTCCCCAATCAAAGACGACGATGCTAAAGTGAGAGAGGAAGGTACCAAGCTTGTGATCGATATGTGTCAAAGATTACTTGATTCCAAGGTTGTCAACCACTTACATTTCTATACCATGAACTTGGAAAAATCAACTTTAATGATATTACAAGGCTTAAATTTGATTACTAAGCAGCAGATTAACGATTTGAAACAGCAGCCTTGGAGAAAGTCTTTAAACCCAACAAGATCTGCCGAGTCTGTCAGACCCATCTTCTGGAAAAACAGAAAGTTTTCGTACATCCAAAGAACATCCAACTGGGATGAATTTCCAAACGGAAGATGGGGAGATTCTCGTTCCCCAGCGTTTGGATCGATTGAGCTTTGTGAATCCGAATTGATTAGACACTCGCCAAAGAAATCAATAGAGCTATGGGGCAAGCCTGTCACTCTTTCTCAATTGACAGAGTTGACTATCCAATACCTACAAGGAGATTTACCTTGTCTTCCATGGTCAGATGGTAAAGTTTCTCAAGAAATTCTGTCAACTAAGTCTCAATTGATTAGCCTGAACGGTCAAGGAATCTTAACCATCAACTCTCAACCGAGCGTCAACGGTTTAAAATCTAACGATATTATTTACGGTTGGGGTCCAAAAGATGGGTACGTTTACCAAAAACAATATTTAGAGTTTTTGATTCCAACTTCCAAGCTAGGAGAATTGATTTCACGTATCGATAAAGTCAACTATGGTGAAAGTGGTTCTGATCACAACACGCTCTCTTACTATGCTACTAACATTGCCGACGACAGTCCTTTGATGACCAACACACAAAGTGCCGACATCAATGCTGTGACATGGGGTTGTTTCCCTGGCAAGGAGGTTGTTCAACCTACCATCGTTGAAAGGATCTCATTTTTAGCATGGAAAGATGAGTTTTTCTCAATTTTAAAGAAATGGCAAGCCATTTTTAGAGGGGAGATCAAATTACAATCTGACGATGAAGAATCGAAATCTGCGATTAAGCTCATGGAATATCTATACGAGAATTTCTCATTAGTCAATATCGTTGACAACGACTTTGTTGAACGACCAAACACAAGAATTTTTGAACTCTTTGAGGGGTTTGAAATTCTTTGAATTAATAAATAGAAAGGTCCAATTTTCACGCTTTGTTTTTTGCGTCGTACATTTACACAGCTTTTAATTTATAATACCACTGTTCTTCACTGATCGGCCGTTATGATTAGAAGAGAGAAACGAAGAAGATAGGAGAAGAGAAGAAGAAGAGTTCATTGCAAATGGATTAAACATCAACTGTTTTATTCCGTTTAGCCATGACTGATTGATTAATTATTTTTCTAAAAAAAAGAAAAAAAGTTTTTGAGACGGAGGAAACTTTATATTTTGTTCTACTCCTGGAAAGAACGAAAAGAATCATACATTTTTTACTTGCATTGACTTCGGTCTAGTCATTATTTTGTTTTGTTATATTTATTGTTGTATCGCTCTGCGAGTGAGTATAATGACCCAACTCACTTAGCATATGGTATCCTTGCCTGCTTTTTTATTTGGGATTCGGATATGCTATGCTTTCATGTTTTTTTTTTGTTTGTTACCCGTTATGTTTTGTTTTAATTAGCCTCGCTTCTGTGTATATGTATTTTTAGATGACCTTCACCTGCTCGCATCCTCAACGGTATGCTTTTTAATTAATTTTAGTTTATTTTTCTGGTTTATAGAAGTTGATACACTGCGAAATAGCTCTCTCCATAGTGCATGGTAGCTGTCGTTTTCGAAAAACCGTTGGCAGCTTCTGCATGGAAGCTGTTCTCACTTCCAGGCTTCGATCAACTACAGGAGTTCGTATTTTTTCTGTGTAGGGATGTAGTTGTTTGTAAGAAATACGGCTGTGGAAGAATCTTCAGTTATGCACAGATCGAGCAGCTATGAAATCGAGCCAGCTCATCACTGGGAAGAAGGGCAGCATGATGTCGTTCTGCTTTCACGGGAGGTTTTAATAGCTATATTATACCTATATATCATTGGAGCTGTATATAGGGGTTACTGAGAGACTTGGACTTCAAATTCCATTGGACTAACTTTCAGCCGTCATTATTTCACACTCACTTATTTAGTTCACCCAGATAGTAGCCGATAAGCACTGGCAGATCTTGTTTTTTGCTTGTTTTTCTTTCATTTTGTTCAAGAGATGACCGAAAAGGCCCCAATTGACATGGAGAAGCTCGTGAGCGATATCGAGAACACATCCCATGATAATTCGTCTGCCGAGACTCCACCTTCACCTGAACCAAGAAAGAGACAATCAAAATTTCAGCCGAAGGAGGAAAACGCCAACTATGAAGATATTGAAGCGACCGAGCAAGGGTACTACTATAAAGAAGAATTCACGTCTGGAGATTACCACTATGTCGATTACAGTGATGATGAAAGTCGTGGCCATGATGAAGACGATTATGAACATCATGAAAATCATTCTTTCCTTCAAACATTTCTATGGGTGTTGTATGCTATACTACCGTTGATAATCTTGACTGTGATACTCATAAACTATTTCAATCCAGGATATACTTTTGGAAGCAACAGAGACAGTGATGGTTTGTACCTTCCAGACTTGCCTTCTGGTTATCAGGTCGGATCTGGCGCTTATGATGACTTCAACATTGAATTTTATGATTTGAACGACTTTGGCTCCTCTGGAGAAGGCTGGAATAACCACGAAAGAATTCTCTTCTGTGTTCCATTGAGAGATGCTGCACCTCACTTACCAATGTTTTTCGAAAATATGAAAAACTTGACTTACCCACATAATTTGATCGATTTGGCATTTTTAATTTCAGATACCTCCGATTCCACCATCAAAGACTTGAAGTTGTACATGAAAGAAATTCAATCATCAAGTGATCCATCTGAACATTTTGGTCGTATCAACATTTATGAGAAAGATTTCGGTCAAATCATTGGTCAGTCCTTCAGTGATAGACACGGTTTCCAAGCTCAGGGCCCTAGACGGAAGCTTATGGCAATTGCCCGTAACTGGTTGCTCTCCACAGCTTTACGTCCTGACCACTCTTGGGTCTATTGGAGAGATGCTGACGTTGAAACTGTTCCTGCTACGATCATTGAAGATTTGATGCATCATGACAAAGATGTCATTGTGCCAAATATTTGGAGACCGTTGCCTGATTGGTTAGGTTACGAACAACCCTACGATTTAAATTCGTGGCAGGAAAGTGAAGGTGGCATTGAATTAGCCGATAAGCTAGATGAGGACGCTGTGATTGTTGAAGGTTATCCTGAATATGCAACCTGGAGAACCCACCTAGCATATCTTAGAGATCCTTATGGAGATCCAGAAGTTGAGATGGAATTGGACGGTATCGGTGGTGTCTCCATCTTGGCGAAAGGTGGAGTCTTTAAAAGTGGAGCCATGTTCCCAGCATTCTCATATTTGAAGCATGCTGAAACCGAAGGATTTGGGAAGTTATGTAAGACAATGAATTTTTCTGTTATCGGTTTGCCTCACTATACTATCTGGCACATCTACGAGCCATCTTCTGACGATTTGAAGCACATGAAATGGATGGCTGAAGAGGAAAAGAACAAAGTTGAAAGGGCCAAGATTAAGAAGTTCTACGATAAGATTTGGTCTAAAGCTTTTGAAGAAACCCAAGACGAATGGGAGCTTTTGAAGTTCAATGTTTTCAAGAACACCGACCTGAAAAGACAAATTGAGATTGATTGGAGTGAAGTCGACGAGTACTTGCAAGATGTGGATGAAGATTGGTATAATAAGCTAGACGACCTTGAAGATGGCGAAGAGCATGACGTCCTACGAGGTGTCTCCGAGTCCAACAAGAATTTGGAATCTAGTTTGCTTGCTAAGTTGAAATCACAAAACAAGCAGCAAGATGAGACGCCGGCAGAGGAATTGTTTGGTCACTTCCCGTTGAATCCGTACATCAGTGGTAAAAACGGTAAGAACTACCGGTTTGTCAAGTTTAGAAAAGGTTCTGAGCACGATATTATCAACTCTAATGTTAATGACGAAGAAAAGCATAAGGAGATGATGGAAAGAGAAAGAGAAAGAGATCAAGACAAAAAGTTCAAAGAATTAGAATTGATGCAGTTGAAGAAAGAAGAAGAAGAGTTATTGAAGATAATCGATGAACGGAAGAAAACGCTGGAAGATTCAAAACTGATCAAACTGAAGGATGGTGCTCCTGAAGGTGACGTTGAGAAGTCTCAACCGGACAGCGAGACTCAGGATGTCTCTAATGCACCTGATTCTGATACAGGCGATGCCAATGAGGCCGAAATGGATGAAAACGTTGCTGCTGAATTAGAAAGGGTTGAAAAGAAATTGCAAGAAAAGAAAGCGGAACGTGACAACGAGATCCAGCGGTTGGAAAAGTTATACAAGGAGAAGCAAGCAGAAAAGCAAGTTGCAGAGTTGCAGAGGTTGAAGGCATTGGCTGATGCCAAAAAGGCAAAGAAGCTCGCTGAGAAGAAGAGAAAGGAGGAGGAGAAGATGAAAATTAACAAGCTTGCCGTTGAGAAGGAGATGGAGAGAAGGCAACGGCTGCAGAAAGAGAAGGCTGAAGTGGCTGCTCAAGCCAAGAAGAACGAAAAGCAGAACTTCTTGTGGTGATGGATGTTTTTTACGACATATTATTCGGTTCCTTTTATTTATTTATTATTTGATTTTCTTCCTTTCATTTCTCTACGTTAGATTTACCAATGATTACTTAATAACAAGACCATAAAAAGTCAAACCTTTATTTCTATATTTTTACAAAAGCAACTAACGTCCTGTATTTTGTGAGTCCACTTTTTTTCAGGGTCAGATATTTGTTTTTCTATCCTTGACAATAGTCAGATTATCAACTGATTGCAGTTAAACTTCTCCAGTGTTACCCGGATATTTCTTGGAGAATGTCGCATTTCCCAAAATTTTTGAAATGCATGTTTCTTCACACCTGTTTCTGTTCCATTTCGTTACTAGAATATTAAAATTCCAATTTCCTTTTGAATAAAATCCCCTAATGTTTCTTCAGATGTTAAGTACTTAGTGCTCATGCAACTTCAAAGATGATCAGAAACTGATTTTTTGAATTTTGAGACGTCTTCGCTCAAAAATTGTCGAAATTTTGTGCGGGCACCGGGGATTTTAAAGGATTCATTTTTTTAAATAGTGGTCGTTTTTGTTGAAATATGTGATTTCATAATTAGGCAATGGAGATTATCAACTAGTAATTAAGCAATAAGTTCAATAATAGGTCGATTCGAGAACCTCATGTTTATATAAGAATATATATAGAGTTATATATTGGTCTTAACAAGTGTTAAGATGGGGTGCATCTGGGATGTACTTGGGATATATGAGGAATGTAACCAAGTGATTAAGAATGACATAGGTGATCGAGTCAGAATAAGGAGAAGACAAATAGGAGACGCACAATGGAACGTACGCCTTTGGGAGCCCGTGTGCGATTTGAAGGGTAAGTTTTAGTGAGGCTTCGTTGACATCGAGTTTATAAGAGAAAAACAGTCATATGTATTCGCCATTAGCGGATTAACTGGAAAGTTAACCAACTAACCTAATTATTAACGAATTTACTGCTTCCTTTTCTCATCATACGTTTTACGTCATTCACTGTTAAATATAAGCAGATTTTAACAGTCTTCACATGCATCGTTGTAGTTCGTATGCTGTAATATCTATATCTATTTATGTGCATCTATACACCTTTTTCAAATTTCTATAATAGGATCATTTATATTCGCTCCACCTTCAGCAAAGGCGGAAAACAATCGATAAGTGAAACTCCGAGAGTAAAAACGTTTCAACGAGAAATCAATGTAATATGTATGTCTATGCATTCCAAAATCTTCTCTCATTTTTTTTCTTTTTTTCTTCCCTTAAACAAGATTGAAACCGAAAAATCCAAAGAAAAAACACAAAACATTTTATATAAAAGTTTATCAATTTTTTTTAAAACAACTAAACCCGCAAAAAAAAAATCATTGGTCTTCGATAGTTTCTAAGTAAATGAACTTTCTCCACAATTCACCAGCTTCCACTATAATGTTTTCAATATCTCTGTTCGACTTTTTGTGATGGGCAACACTTGAGTCACTACAGAATGCACAACCCACATTGCCACACAAGGGACATCCACCACCAGTGGAACTTAAATCATACAGTGAACCATTAGTCGAGGTCGAAACACTGCTAGTGGTGGCTCTGGATATCACAAAATTGGACATACTGTTCAATGAAGACATTTTTAAATTGTTATTGCTGTTACTATTGCTGTAGTTGTAGTTGTTATTGTTGTTGTTGTTATTATTGCTGTTGCTGTTGTTAGGAACATTGCTGATGCTCGTGCCACCACCATTTTCATTGTTTCTTCCTCCAACGAACGATCTAATCTCTGAGGTTTTCAAAGACGACAATTTATTCAATAGTTGTTTGATTTCAGATTGGTCGAGCTCCATTATCGTGAATTCTTTAGATTTTAAAAATGCAATCGAAATGAAAACCAATTGTATATGCGGGTCAATTTTTGAGAACGGCAAGTCAGCTATCGGCTCAATATCATCGTCATCGCAAATGGGAGAACCATCCTTCATCGATAAAGATGACAGCATCGGAGTTCTATCGACCGATCCAAAAGAGACCTGGTTGAGGAGTGTCTTGATACTTGAAGATCTACCTTTGTAAGCGGAAGACGATTGGGAGACAAGTAGATTGGTATCAGAATTAATGTCCTCATCATCCAAAGGATTCCAGAAGATATCAGGACCTAATAATCTAATCGTTTCGCTATCAATGCGTTTCAATTGCTTCAAATCTTTCTCGAATTTGTCACAGTTCGGTCTAAAACCTAACAACATATCCCAAACTCTACCTCTATCGTATCTCGACCAAACTTTAGATCCACAATATTTTAACCACCATAGGATCCAATCACCTTTCAAAGAATCTTCATCAGATAGGAAATTGTGCAACTCTGGTAACAGCTTTCTTAAGCAGTACAAAAAAAAGGAGATTCTATCTTCTATCGACCCTCCAAATTTAGGAAGATCATCGGTGTATTCCTTGTCTGAGGACTCATTACTATTGCTCGATCCATTCGTAGAGGTTGATTTCAATTCGTTTCTTATAGAAGGATCCGGACTGTGCAAAATGACCAAAACAAGCCTTTCATAAATCTCTGCAAACGTCATAGTTTTAAAAGGATACAAACAGTTCGATTCGTTGTTATTGTTATCAGTGGAAGAGGCGTTCAAACTGTCCAAACTGCTAATAGATTTTGGTGATGTTGAAAGCAAAGGTGTTGAGTCCATAGTGGAAGGGTTCGTGACTGAATGGTAATTCAATTCACTTCCATGTTCCAGTTTTTCAAATTCGTCATCATGTAAATTTCTTAATTTGGTGCCATTCTTGGCAATATCATCTTTTCCACAAAGCACATATTGGGAGTTCGGCAAAGGAGGGATCCATTCGGCCAAACCCAATGCTATCCATGTTAGACCCGAGTTGTAACCGACGATGGAACCCCATTTCTTCAAAAACTTGACAATTGCCGATTCGATATTTTGCAACATCTTGTCTTGAATTTCAAAGAGATCCTTCAATTCCGGGCTTAGCACTTTAGGCTTGTAGCGCTCGGCATTTCTCAAATACTTATGTAGATCAAATTTAATCTGATGAATAGGAACATCATCTTTCTTGTCATTTTCACCTTCATCATCGTCATCGTCATCGTCATCATCTTCTTCATCCTCATCCGGCTGAATGTAGGGATCTTGGACGTAAGGATGATACTTGAGTAGAACAGGCCAGATCTTGAATCTGAGAGAAGGCGGCAACCCTCTTTGTCTGGCAACCATCGCCAACCCAGTAACGTTCTTGTTTTTTATCAATTCTTCACATAGTTCGACCAATTCAGGAACTTCGGTGATTGGAGGTCTACCTTTGTACTTTAGTCCATTGTATTTATTTGGCTTTGTTGGGGAAACGGATGCGGAACTGGTCCGTGTGGCATCCTTTGAGACAGCCGGTTCATAATCTATCGTTTTATTCAACGGAGATACCGACAATCGGTCAGGGTCCGGATCTTGTTGTATATCGGTGCTGTTGTTGAGAGCTGTACTGATGGACATTGCAGCTGTTATGATGTGTAATGCAAAGGAAAAATTCGGTAGATAGATGCTATAGTAGTGGGAGAAAGGGATCTGGATTCGTTGAGTAATGTTATGATTAAACCAAAAATATGAAAGGGATGAAACACTCGGATAACAAAAGTAATAAATGAAACTTGATTATTGAACCAATTTGGATGTAAAATATATGATGATGTAGCTATTCAAATTTGTCTGTTATGTAGATAGATACATATATCTATATTTGATCTCGTGTGCCAGAATAAATGTTATAGACACATGATTTTGACAATTGGTAGAGGAGTCTAGCTCAAAATTGGGGGATTTAAATAAGAATAAATAATAAGTATTAGATAGAAAAGGCCCGTGAGAATTGTTGGTAGCTGTGAATCAAACAAGGTCTTCTGAAGAAGCCTTTAGAATATTTCAGACAAATGAATTTGATGAACCAAGGGGACACCAACAAAAACAAAGTAGAAACACGGGTTGTTGGAATAGTTGGGTCAGAAATTACACCAAACTAGTGGATTTGTTGAAAAGAAGACAGACTGAACGTCCAGTTTTTCAAAACAAAGCATAACTTTCCCCTTTTGCTTCAAAGATTTATACAACACCCTATCAAGTATGAACAATATCCCACCTCCTATTAGGAGATTGTGTGTCGTTTGACCGCAATCCCAGTACGCTCCTCCCGGGCCAGGGTGTGGCCCACTGCCAAGTTCCAACTGGCCGGCCCACATTCACAATCAAATTAATTTCGATCAATTTCCCTGGCGTGTGAGCCACGCACGGCCCACCAGACAGTCACAGTGGACAGTGGGACACAACAGAGCGCCTCAGAGTTCAGTGTTAGTCCCGGTCCCGTGCCAGGTGCAAAATTTTCCACCGTCGCCTGACGGACCACGGACCACGGTGGGTGGCGGTCCGCAGGTGAGTTTTGCGTGCGTGCGTGCGTGCGACTGTACCGCTGTCGCCAGGCGTCTCGACTCTCACCAGGGCCATCGGTTTGTGTTGTATCTTGTTGTCGCGTGCCGTTGCCGCAGTCGGTCGCTGTCGCTTCAGCTGACGATCCGACGCCTCTGCTTGCCTCTTCTCCTACAGTGCACGCGCCGTGTTGTTGGCTCTTCGCCTTTAAAATTTAGCCTCGCACTCGCAGAGTCAACTCAATTTTTTCTTTCCATCTTTTTTTTTCGCGGGTTGGTTGGTTGGCTGGTTGGTGGGTTGTCTTGCTGACGTCAGCTGTTTGATAAGCATATGCCGTCATACTTTCGTGTCAGCATTTTCTTTGATTAGTAGCCGTATTAGATAAGCACTTGAACCGTGCACCACACTTAAAATTTTCATTATCAATGATCATAATACAAACTGTGTAGGAATCAGCATTATAGACACTACATAATACATAAGACACTTCATCTTTACCATTGCCCATTCGTGATAAGTATCCTATAGTATTTTCGAATGATTTGCTCAATTTCTGGAGATCCTACCGTAGAGCCGGTGCTTTCTACGAAGTCCAACAGAATCTTTGAAAAGAGACTCATCGTGGAATATATCAACCAGAACGGTGTCGACCCGATTACACAACAACCAATTACCGTTCAGGATCTTATTCCTGTAGATTTGACATATGCAGAAAAGCCTCTAATTGTGAGGGATTCCAATCAAACATCAATTCCTTCATTATTATCGATATTTCAAAAAGAATGGGATTCTTTAGCTTTGGAGCTCTTTGAACTCAGAAAACAATTGTCCGATACCAAGAAAGAGTTGAGTTTGTCTTTATACAGACAGGATGCCGCAGTTAGAGTAGCCGCTCGTGCAATTCAGGAGAGAGATGAAGCTAAAAAGTCTTTGCAAGATTTGGCAACCAAGATCGGAAATGGTGATATATTGGAGTCCAGAGAAGTCTCACGTTCAAACGAAGCTCCAGAGGAAGAAGTCCAACTTTTGAATGAAGAACATAGAAATATTTTATCCACTTCTCAAGTTGAATTGTTTCAAAAACATAAGTCCGAAAAGTTTAAATTTCCATTCAACTCTGCGGAAAGGTTATTCAGCAATAGAGAGACCATACCAGAGCTTTACAAAGACAAAACTAGTAAGTTGACAACAGCCACATTGAACAACGACAGTTCTATGATTTTGCTCACATATGATACTAAAATGCCTCAGATTTATCAATTTCCAACAACATCTGAACTTGAATCTGCCGATTTGGTTTCCAAAAGATCTTCTTTATTGCTAGAGATCTCCTTGTCCGAGTCCCAGAAACCTATCTGCTCAACGTGGTTGAGTGAAAACGTTACCGTTATTGGCTGTAACACTGGAGACCTAGTTGTTGCCGATTACAAAGAAAGCTCACAAAAGTCGATTTCCTTATCATCAGATCCTATAGGATTAATAAGTCATCCTTCTGTTTCAATATTGATTGTAATCTTTAAAAATTATTATAGCATATTCGATTATACCATATCGTCTGACGAAGGCTTCCAATTGGAAAGAGTTGCAAGATCTGAAAATTACGAGGACACAACTTTCACTTCAAGTTGTTTACACACAGATGGAATCTTGCTTTCCCTAGGTTGCCAGAAGACAAGCGAAGTTTTAATAATCGATATCGTGCAAAGCCAAACAGTTCTTACGGTAAGCCCACCTCCAGAGGCCCAAGGTTCTTCCTTCATAGTTAAATCGTTGAAATTTGCTCCAAATGGTTACTCACTACTGATACTTTACGGATCTGATAAGTCTTCGGTGCTTGGTATCTATGACGTGAGAAAGGCCACGTTCCAATCTGTTTTCGAAGTTGACACGGTGGGTGGTTGTTTCTCCATTGACAGAGCATCATCGTTAATACGCTTCGACAGTTGTTTGTTTAAGTACGAGAAAAAGAAGAAGCTGTGGAGATTGCTTGAAAACGATCTACCTTCAAGAAGTCCAGATTCCACTGTCCTGGTTGAATTAATCACAGATCACTACAATTCTGTTTCCATTGATACCAACGGAGAAATGTTCATCGATCATATTCACCAACTTTAATTTTTAACTATATATATCTATCCGTGTATTTTTATTTATTTATTTAGCTACCAAAAATCAGAGCTAATATTAGTGTATTTCTACAAGAAGGAGATGGCAAACTTAATCTTGCATGTACGCATGCGCCAAACGAAACCCCCGAAATTCGTATGCCACAATGGCCGGCCGGTGGATCTCGTCTGGCTCAGCGGTAAGCCTCACACGAGACAAAAGTTGTAGCCCGCATTTTTTTTTTTTTTTTTGTTTATCTGGGCCTGTGTTTTTGTTTTGATTGGGCCCCAGCATTTTGACACATTCTTAACCTTTCCCTTCTTTGCTTTTGCTGTATACCATTTTTTTTTTAAAAAAAATATATATATATTTCAAGTCTTTTACAGCGGTTCACTTAAATACCTGTTTTCTTCTTTTATAAATACAGCAGCATCAACAGAGCACCATGAGGAGGCTGACATCCGTGTTGAAGAAACCGGGATACGCGGAATCACTAATCAAGGAGGCAACAAACAACACGACATGGGGGCCCACCAGCGTGGAATTGAGTGAGATCTCCAAGTTGTCGTTTAACAAGACGGAGATGACCACCATCACAAAAACATTATCGAAAAGGTTGAAGTCGAAAAACTTGATACAAGTTTTGAAATGTTTAACCATCATCTACTTCATAATACAGACGGGATCGAGCGAATTCATCAAGTGGTTGCAAACGAACAGGTACTCCGTGATAACGTTGCGTGAACTACAATCCGACACCAAGAAAAACAACCAGCAGCTGATTCAACAATCGCATAACATTCGAACAAAAGCATCCGAGATAATGAAACTTTTGGAGGACAGGGACAAACTTCTGTTGAAAAGAGACGAGTTTCAAAATTTGCGTCAAGAGATGAAGCTTCCCACTCCAAGATCCTCTTTGGAAATGCTGCCACGGTCTTCGAAATCGATTGAACTTTTGAGAAACGGTTCCAAATCGTTGGAGATCAATAGAGCTGAAATTTTCGGTCCGCTGTCTCCAACGTATTATTCTTCTTCTTCCGATGATGACTCCCAAGAGGAGTACGTTGGCAACTCTAGTACATCTTTACCGAGGATTAAGAAAAAGAGCAACTTGAGCAACATCATAGAAGGTGACGAGGAACCACCCACAGTTTCAAAACATCAACGTGAAATCCCTATTGCACAACAAGTGAACCCTGATGTTCCTTTACATAACGTTGGCCATTTGAATAGATCCATGACTCTACCATCAAGGAGGACTGCCATCAGTCACAACAACCCTTTCAGACACGTCAAGACTGCGCATACAGTGGCCGAATGACTGCTGATTAACGAAATCTCCCATTTTATATTTTGTCCTTTGTGGAAGCGCCTGGGTATATTTGCCTTGCTTCATTTTACTCGATACAAGTATACTCAAGTATTGAACCATTACCAACCATGATCTCAACTGAGTAAGCTCATAGCCAATTTTTAATTTCCATACATTCTTTAATTTTTGTTGTTCCGTAATGCCCTTTCATTAGGCCCTCTAGAGGCTTTTCCCTTCTAATATTTTAATAATAACCTATATCTTATACATATATATATATATGTATACTTTATATGCGCGCCTTTTAAAGGTCTGTAACGCAAGTTAAATCGAGCAACATTCCAGACCGACCCACATATACATAGGCCTATATGAAGTGGGCTGTAGGGAGCAAGAAGAGTACCACCTTTTCGTAAAAGTCTGACATGTGATGAAACGTGAATTTCAGGTACATCGATATACAAAAACATCAACTTCAAAACTATTAGAAACAACTGAATAGGAGAGAAAAAACCAATGAACATGATTTACCGAGCCATTGCCAGTGTTACGCGATCATAAAACACTAGTAAGATGTTTGATCAAGAGAAACATAGGATTAATGGACCTGCCAAAGCTAACATCTTCATCTCAGAACCAATCACACTTCGTTTCCAAAGTGACTGGTATTTTGATAATAAGAACTCAAGAGAAAGTTTCTTTGAAAAACTTCAGAGACTCCAATGGCGATAGCAGTAACCGAGCAAAACTTTGGCTCATTGTGACGATATATCGAGTACCCCCCTCTGAAATCTTTCATCGTAACTTTCCCTTGATTTTGTCAAATGATGTGAAAAAAATGTGGCGGATTCTGAGTTGGAGCAGTTAAATTGGATGATACATTAACGCTATACATATATCCTTTGTTCACATCTCTGATGTTTGATGTTCTAATAAAAAGATAGCAACGGCTTGGCCTATTTGTTTCCGTCTTATACAGTGTCCTATAATCTTTCCTATTAACAGGACTTCGATTTCTCAGATAAACAAACCCATTGTCTATCGTGACTTGTTACCAGCAGTAACCGATAAACTGGAAATGATCATCCCACGTATATGTACCCGAAATGGCGTGTCTGTGTCTTAAATGGTAAGAATCTTTCTGAAAAATTTCTGATAATCATACTCCTTGAATAGGATTTGACCGCTCTCAAAACCTTTGTGTTGAAATGTGATTCCATTGAACTCTTGAATCTTGACCTGACTGCAAGGTCCGGTACATCAAACACAGGCCTCCAGTGTAAGCACTAGTGACCGAGTAATTGCTTTGGACCATCAAACTTGACTTCTATTGTTGTTCAGAGTCGCCAGAACTCATAACTTCTGCTTCCTCTTCATTTTCATTTTCACTGTCATTTTAGCGATCACAACTTTGTCTTCACCATCATTAGAACTCATAATCTCTTCTTTCAAGTTAATGTCACTTGAACTCATGACATAATCTGGACAAGGATCGTAACCTTCATCTTCTAGATAAGAACGATAATCGTTATCCTCTAGATTTTAATCGCGCGTCTCATTCTTTCCACTATTATCATGTAGGGCTATATTATCTGCATTTTCAAACGAGTAATTCATCCTAACCTCTGATACCGGTCATTTGTGGATGTATAATCTATTTATGCATCGATCAAATCTTTGCAGAGAAAGAAGGAATGAAAAAGATCAACAACAACGATGGTGGTGTAGTGGACATGATAACAGTTAACTACTAACAGCCTACCAGGAGTCCGCCATCGCACTACTCTTTTGATTAGTCACCACATAGCTAAGCAAAGCAGTACTACACAGATTCACAGAACCTACTAATTAATATATATGGGCAGCACCGCAAGTTTCATGTCACAGAGCCCTGGTAGTATGATACTAAACTGTAAGAAGGCTGACAGGCAAACAATGTCATATATTTTCAAAATTGACCTCTTACAGAGCTTGTTATATCTAATATCTATCTATCTATATATATATTATACGCCATCCGGTGGTCATACGAATTGGCTTGCAAATTGTTTGAAACTCGAAGCAGATTTCCTGAACTGGCGAAACTGTCCCAATAGGGGAAGCCTTCCTACTCTCACTCTGACTTCCCAGAAGAGACACAGTGGCGAATTCGCAGTTGCAGGAAAAGGAGGAGGCATTGGATGCATGCACTAGGAGGAGACCACATCCACTTCCAGTCAGATCCTACCATTACAACCGCTAGGAACACAGATCCAAAGATCCCTCCCTCCTACAGGGTGACATATCGGAACAACTACTAGACAAAGTCATCGATCGAAGATATACGGTTGAGGTTGAGGCCGGGAAGGAACAAATATTAAATATTGTATGTTATGGGGATGACTAAGATTCAATATTGCATTGAATCGGGGGAGATTCAGCTTGCGTGTAGGGTGAAAAAAGAAACTCCGGCAGTTAACTGGACGCACGCCCCGCAAATTATCAACAAAGCAGAATTGTTGTTCATCCCTTTGTCTGGGATCTCGTTGATTATCCGATTTCACTCACCTCACCGTTCTCTACCACCCACCATGTATATGTTTCATCGACCGATCAATTGATTTCTATATATCTTTTAATTAGCAGATGAAAATTCTTATAATTGATGAAAGAATGCACTCCACTCTATTATATTAAAATTTCCGTCGTCCCTTTTTCTCGTTTCTTTTTCTCTTTATCTTTTGAGTCAACCTCTTATATGAAGCTCGTTCTCTTTACTGTTCAATACAAGTGAGCTATATCGCACAGACACCTTTTCCTCTCGTTGGGGTGGGGGTTATATCGCTGGCTTCCCAGTGAGCAATGCCTGTGACTGTTTCTTTGTAACTCTTGTCAATGAGTAATGTGTATTTATTACATGCTGTCTTGTACTCTACAATATATATATATATATATATATATGATGGAAAATAAATCGACAAGAAAACACAGCTCACAGATCTCAATAAACAATCAATTGCAAGCAGCATACCAATCAGAAAAAAGGCCCCACCCGGGAGAACCACCTGGAACCCCATCGGGTGGAACACGGCCTGCGCCCGAAAGCCACCCGTACCCACCAGCCACACTCGCTCGTTTCTTTTTCCTCGCGCGCAGCCCGAAAACACACGCCGCTGCTGTTTGCCACCCTGTAGGCGCAACTATAAATACCTCACCCTTTCCTCCCGTATCTCTACTCGCTTTTGTTCTGCTCAACACACAGTTACTCAAGCCAATTAATCCGCTTACAATACATATACATATACATATATTAACACATCAAAAACATGCAAATCTTCGTCAAGACTTTAACTGGTAAGACCATCACTTTGGAAGTCGAATCCTCAGACACCATTGATAACGTCAAGTCCAAGATCCAAGATAAGGAAGGTATCCCACCTGACCAACAGAGATTGATTTTTGCTGGTAAGCAATTGGAAGACGGTAGAACCTTATCTGATTACAACATCCAGAAGGAATCCACTTTGCACTTGGTTTTGAGATTGAGAGGTGGTATGCAAATCTTCGTCAAGACTTTGACCGGTAAGACCATCACTTTGGAAGTTGAATCCTCAGACACCATTGATAACGTCAAGTCCAAGATCCAAGATAAGGAAGGTATCCCACCTGACCAACAGAGATTGATTTTTGCTGGTAAGCAATTGGAAGACGGTAGAACCTTATCTGATTACAACATCCAGAAGGAATCTACTCTACACTTGGTTTTGAGATTGAGAGGTGGTATGCAAATCTTCGTCAAGACTTTGACCGGTAAGACCATTACCTTAGAGGTTGAATCCTCAGACACCATTGATAACGTCAAGTCCAAGATCCAAGATAAGGAAGGTATCCCACCTGACCAACAGAGATTGATCTTTGCTGGTAAGCAATTGGAAGACGGTAGAACCTTATCTGATTACAACATCCAGAAGGAATCCACTTTGCACTTGGTTTTGAGATTGAGAGGTGGTATGCAAATCTTCGTCAAGACTTTGACCGGTAAGACCATCACTTTGGAAGTTGAATCCTCAGACACCATTGATAACGTCAAGTCCAAGATCCAAGATAAGGAAGGTATCCCACCTGACCAACAGAGATTGATTTTTGCTGGTAAGCAATTGGAAGACGGTAGAACATTATCTGATTACAACATCCAGAAGGAATCCACTTTACACTTGGTTTTGAGATTGAGAGGTGGTATGCAAATCTTCGTCAAGACTTTGACCGGTAAGACCATCACTTTGGAAGTTGAATCCTCAGACACCATTGATAATGTCAAGTCCAAGATCCAAGATAAGGAAGGTATCCCACCTGACCAACAGAGATTGATTTTTGCTGGTAAGCAATTGGAAGACGGTAGAACATTATCTGATTACAACATCCAGAAGGAATCCACTTTACACTTGGTTTTGAGATTGAGAGGTGGTATGCAAATCTTCGTCAAGACTTTGACCGGTAAGACCATTACCTTAGAGGTTGAATCATCCGACACCATTGATAATGTCAAGTCCAAGATCCAAGATAAGGAAGGTATCCCACCTGACCAACAGAGATTGATTTTTGCTGGTAAGCAATTGGAAGACGGTAGAACCTTATCTGATTACAACATCCAGAAGGAATCCACTTTACACTTGGTTTTGAGATTGAGAGGTGGTGAGCAATAATTCTGTTTTAATCTTACGATAGATTGAGCAATGATGGAGTTGTGCGTATTTTTTTAACTTCTGTATTCTTTACATTTACTTTTATTAATTAAAAGTTTTGTATTCGACATTCGAATTTTTTTTTTAAACTACTTGTTCTGTAAAAACTATTTGTAAACGAATTGATATTTTTCAATGCTACATACTGTATATATTTTCTATTGAGCCTTGATGTCATCTAAAGCATCTAAAGCCCTTTTAATCTCAGCGCCAATCACAGTATTGATCTTCAGCTCATCAAGTTCTATCAACCTTGTCACACAGGGGTCTTTCAAGCCAGTAACACCGCTCATTTTCATAGCTAGTAATTTCGTCAACCTCACAAACGAAATGAGAACATTTTGCAAAGAGTCAACGGAGGCACAGTTCTTGTCGATGACCTTCCAAGCGTCGAATATCTCACGAGCAACGTCTGGTTGCAACGGTGAGAGCTTGGTTAGTTTGTTCACCAACAAAGTGAGGCTGTTGATCGCACATAGTTGCGACTTGTGCGTATAAACCTTATCCGAGTCGTCAAAAAACGATTCGATTGTCTTCAAGATGTATTTGATTAGGTTATCGTTAGGTTCGTTGGAGTTCAACGAAACCACAAGGTTTTCGACGATAGAAATTTTGAACTCTTCGAATTTGGCATCCTTTAATTTTTTAGCTGGATGCTTGTTGCCACCACCAGCAACACCATTTTCTTCGTCCGAGGAATCGGTATCCATATCGGACTCTGATTTCTTGGCTTTTGGAGTAATGAATACATCAACAAGACTCAGATATTCCTCGTGCATTGATTCGTCTGGATACGTGCCTAAAAACTTACCTAACGATTTGACACTGAACTTGGAATAACTCTTGTTCTTCCGTTTGGCTTCAACCAGTATAGTTCTCTTAACTTCGTCAAACACGTCCTTATGGCTCTCGTCCTTCTGTAAATATTCTGGTGTATTGATGGACAACAAAACCAAAGAATTTAAAAGGTTTTCTTTACCAGCGTACGAACGGCCTTTCAAAGACTCCAATAAGATAGCAAACAAATCAGGTAGATATTGAGTCAAGTAGCTGGATTGGTCACCTAATCTGTCGACAACCTCGATGATCGAAAGCGCAATAACTTGACGAATCTGGAAATTCGTCGAGTGGATGTTTGCCTTGATTAGATCGATTATCTCTTTCAAGTACAACTTGATCGAATTAGCACCACCTGATGTAAAATCGGACCATTCTTTATCGAACAACTTGGAGATCTCCTTGTTCAAATCATGCTTACCGATAAACGCCAAAGGAAGGAAGGCAGATGCGATCGATTGGAAACTGTCGTTTGAGTACCTCGAAATAGCTTCCGAGGTGATGGCAGCAATCTTTCTGAGAGACTCGTTGTCCTGTGAGTCAAAGTAATACGTGACAAGTTTCTTGGAGAGTGAACGTATCCTCTTCATCGATGAAATACGCATGCAGTACCCAACAGCAACGGCATAAGATCTAGAAACAGTCTCGTTCCGGTCCTTCAATTGACTGATCGACATCTTCAAGAGATCATCACCATATTTTTGGGCAATAAAGATGTTTTTCACGATCAAGTTGATGATTATCCGCGATCCTGTCACTTTGGAAGGCAATCCAACTGACTTCTTAATAGCGTTTGAAAGGCTGATAACAAAATCGGCCATCAAAGAATCATCCAACAAGTTCATGAGCCTTTCTATCGCTTCCATGATAGGTGAGTTACCCACAATGTTCAATCTTTGCGAGTCAATATCTTCAGATTTCATTTTGTACTTATCTGCGTTCAGAGTCAAGTAGTTGATGATTTGTGGTTCAATAGATGACATAAGAACTATCATCTGTTCAATCATTTCACAAATAAATGGCTTCAACGCAACTGAAGAAGTTCTAGAGATCTTCAAGATCGTTTCGAACGCAAAATTCTTAACATCTTCCGACTCGCTCAAGAGACCATTAGATCCCAGCAAACATGGAATCAACTGTTTTAGGATATCGTGTGACTTGATAGAGTTTTCAGAATTGGCATTTGAAATCTTGTTCACCATAGTCGTGGCCAAATATCTAGTCAACATGTTGCCTTCTTTTCTGACACTCTCCTTGATATCGTCCATCGATCTAAATGACATTGTCCAGATCTCTTCAAGCTTGGACTCATACTCCTCCAAATTAGCGTGACGCAATAAATCTTGAAGAGCAGCAGCACTGGCTTGACGGACTCTCCACTCTCTATTACCCATATTTGCAAGGAGGTCCTTCAAAATGATGTCAAAGTTCGAGTTGATAGTCTTGGACGAGTCCAAGATTAAAGTAGACCAAATTTCATTCATGGTTCTAGAAATTGAAGTGCCAGGATCAAATCTATACCTGTACAATTTCGGGATCAATCTTCTTGACAATTTCTCATTCTTAGTGATCATTTCATCGAGCTTTGTTTTATCCAAAATGGCCCCCAATCCGAAGGCAATACCTTTTCTAGAAGACCACAACGAGGAATTTTTAGCCAACGACATAAACTTGTAGACCAAGCTCGGATCACCAACTTCAGAAGCTAAATTTAAAATGTCTTTGTAAGTAGAGACAGAACCTTCTCCAGTATTCATAACACCAGGATCAAACAATTCGGTATCTTTATCAAGAGACCCACTCATCAAAGTCTTTGTCTTGTTGGAATCTGTAAATGAAACCAATAAACTGTGGACTAACGTATCTTTCAATTCAGAATCACCCATCTCGTAGACAATACTCAAACCTCTAGACGCAGATTCTTGAATCAATTCATCTCTGTCGGATAAGAACTTCATAAATGAGGTATGGATATCAGCTAACTTCTCTTTGATTTCAGGTAGGTGACCACAGTATTGAACCAACGACAATAGCCAAATACATCCCGCTCTTCTTATCGAAGGCTTTGTATTCTTACACGATTTCAAAACCATCTTTAAGATGACCGGTAGCCTATCGGTTCTTTCAACAACTCTTGGATGGAACGACGCATTTTGAATGTCAATCTTCTTAGCCATAATCTTTGCGTCCCAACCAGCAGATAAAATGGCAAATGCTTCACCACTGGTGAACAAATAATCTGTCTGCTTAGAATTATGCGTATCATACAACATCTTCTCATAAACGGTGAGAGGGCTATCGCTGTCATCCAACAATGATTCATCATTGAGTGGGACATCAGCAATGGAAATTGCAAGGTAGGAAAATGTCATAATCGCCCTCTCGTCCGTCTTCTTGACCAATGGAACCAAAGCATCAAAAAACTTATTTCTATACTGATCAACAGAGTCAGATAATAGGAGCACAGGGCCAAGGCATCCAAACATAGATAACTGTGACAAACCTTCCAGCGATAACCGCAAAATTCTGGAAGAAGAAGATTGCAGACCTTCTAGAATTTTTAATAGAACAGAGTCAAAAAATGAAGGATTCAGAATCGACTCCCTCTTTGACAAAACTAATCTAGACAAGATGTATGAAACACTTAAAATTTCGTTCTTGGAAAGCAACTCTTGCAAAATCTGCAAAGCCTGTGCATCTGAGAATTCAGGATTGGAAACTAAAATGCCGAGCATCTTGGAAACCAAGACATTACCATCTTCAGAAACGATACGCAGCAACAGACCCTTTAAAGGTCCGATTTTAGAAACCAACGATGCTATAGTGTATGGTTGGCACATTGATAGCAACTTCGATAAATTCTTTGCTGTATCAAGGTTAGACGTGGAAACAAAGTGAGAAAACAAAAAATCAAGAAATAAGTTCAATGTGCTAACATCTGACCCAGCACCGTCGCCCATGGATTCATCGCCATCAATGTCGACTACATTTGACACATTTGACAATCTGGCTAGTTCTGCAACAAGCAACTTGTTCACTTTATCATCGAACTCCAGGGCTTTATCGAGTCTGACCTCCCACTCTTGATCGGTGACGATAATCGTCTTTTGGCCTTTAATGGCCTGCATAACAAGACACTGTAATATAAAGTTAATCGCAATAACCATGTTAATATCAGCCGAAGCCTTAAATGAGCTGACCATCGATTCGAAACTTGGGAATTCAATTGCATCGGCGCCATTGAAGCCTAGCAATTCCGTCGATGACTTAAAAGATTTAGCGTTGGACGACCGTAGTAAATTGAACCAGTAAGGATGTAAGCCTCTCTTCGCATCTTCTATGGTTTCCGGTTTATCATTTGGAGTTTGAACAGCAATGTTCAAAAGCCTAGCTTCAGGGTCATTGAATGGGAAACAACAGTTTGTGAATTTGATGGCCATGAACCTGCACGAATCTATACTATCCTTATTCTCGGCTGTGACTCTAGACGATGAAGAGTAAATAAGTTGTTTCAAAAACGCCTTCAGCTCCTTTTTATGTTTATCTGATAAGTCAATAAGATGAGAAGTCAAACTTGATAGTGCTTCTTGAACACTCATTCTTAATTCTGCAATTTCGATCTCTAACATCTTAAACAAAAATTCTATGTAAGATAAATCGTCAAGTCTGGCAACTCTCTTCAACAACAACCCTAGAGCTTCGTACTGATACCGACGTTGCAAAATGTACATGCTGTAGTTTGATGTGATTTCGATTTCTCTTTCGTTTTCTAAGTTTGCCCTAAGCTGCGCTGCCAAAGTGAAATTGAGTTCAATCTTGTTGTTATCCTCCGAATACTCTGAAGCAATCATTGTTGTAACCCATTTAATGAAACGGATGGTTGATTGCTTCAATTTAGCGTAGTCTGATTGCAATCCAATGGATGACAGCTTCCCAACCTCTGGGGACAGTGCGGCTCTCTTACTTTGAGAACAATAATTCATGATCTTTTCTTGTAATTGCAATTTCGCCGGTGGTCTAGATATACTTAAATCTCCCACAAATAAAGACAACAAAGTATCAACAAGTTGGCTGTCTTCGTAATCTATTTGTCTTCTTTTGAGGAACGATAATGATAGATCGGAGACGCTCGAAGCAGAATCTGATGTACCAATTATCAGAATCATCGTACTTAAAGAATCAAACCCATATTCAATAAATTTGACTATGGCAATTTTATAACTAGTTAAAGTTTGTGAGTCAAATGTGACTCCTGCATCATATGTGAAGAACGAGCAGTCGTCTCTGGATAATCCGGGAAAGCTGAATCCTTGCGGAATAGAGTTATCAGCATTTAGTTGAACAGGTTGCATCAACATAAATTTATAAAACTTTTCTATCAAAAACAATTCGTCGTCACAATCGGAACTTTCTTTGAAGCCGAGAAAACTTCTAAAATTGTCTTCGTCTTCCTTGTTCTTGATCTCGTGCTTAAAATCTGCCAGAAGCTTTAAGAGAATGTTGAACAATCTAGCTGATATCGTGGATGAATGCTTTGATATGCCGTCAATGATCTGGGGGATCAATAATTTTTTCTCTTCCTCGTTCAATCTTGGAATTGCTTTTGAAATGAACAAAAGGGTATACGATCTCACGACGGTAGGATCTACCCCTTGCGGAACAGTTGGATTTTTCACCTGCTTCAGTAATGCATCAATTGGTAATTTAACTTTAGGAGAAGAGTTTAATCTAGTTAACAAATATTTCACGGCTTTTCCAATCTGTACTCTAGCTTGAGGATATGGAGAAGCAAACTTTAAGAGTAAGGGTGCTAAGTATATCTTCAATGAAGCTTCAAACTTTTCATCGGTGTTAGCCAAAGCGATTCGGAGCTCGACTTTTTCAATCAAAGACAGTTCAGCATCAGCCATGCCGAGTCAAGACAACTATATAAAGGGAATGATGAAGTTTATAAAATGTTGAGGAAATTCAAGCTATAGTATAAAGACGACGCTTGATTCCCAGAGTGTGATTGATGTCTCTATAACTCACCAACTATATCAGTAACCGGTAGATCTGACGCCCTCAAGGCTCAAGGACCAAGGTCCACGGCTCCTTGGAAGGCGAAACCAAACAAGGCGCCACCGGGCGGCGTTGCCAGAGCTGATTATAATTCATCAGACGATGGTGCAAACTTCAGGGGAGCGACGAACTTTGCCATCAATCGACGCGTCGTTTTATACGGCGGAATTTTGCCCGCTGCCCAGGATTTTCGAATTTCGGAGTCCTGGGATAATTTAGTTCACTATACAAACCACAGAGAAGATCTTGTTTAATGAGTTTCGTTTTCTTCTTGAACGTATGTTTTCTGTATGATCGATTATTAACTGTCGATTTAAATGGCTATATATATATATATATATATAGATATATGTTATAAAGTACTACGATATTTTCAGGGATCTTCTTCGTTGAGGGATCGATTACTTGACCTAATTGCATCTATATATATATATATAGTTTTACAAACCCTGAATACGATCCTCAAGACCAATTAGAAAAAATTAGTTGCCAAGTACGAATTATTAGGTAAATGTGTCAAAGACTCCGATGCGTGGGCAAAATTTAATACGAGCTGTTGTTATATATTATATATATATATATATATATATATTTTATAAGATACATGGAAACCGCCCATCAGCTAATCCATAACACTCGATTTCATGAAGATCAATGTTCTCTAATTCGTGTAGGTAGGCTATAACTGATTTTACCATTAAATAATATCCATCACATATTATACCTTGAACATATATATATATATATAATGGCTTATTATTTAATTATATATGATATATATATATATATATATATATAAATTTTTAATATGTTTTTGGCTTATCAAGTCTACAGCCTATCTGTCAAATTTATTTTAGAATCAAACTAGATTGTATCAAAACGATATTCGATACAGTCGGTGAAGGTAGGTTGGGCAGGTGTCGGTAGTATAAGTGGCCAGTGATAATTATAAAACCTGTCGACATCTCCCCCATAGTTAAGCGCTAACAAAATTTATCGTCGCCATTATATTTACCATCCGTTCTTTATAATAATCATCTTCTGTCCAACTTGATTTCACCTGCTATTATCTAAAGTCAACAATTTATATGATCTGGCGTACTGTCAGAAGCCGCAAACCATGCCCTAAGAGTTATATATATACAGCCATCTTTAATTCCTATTCCAGCAAGTTTCCGAGGCTCGGCAGTGGCACAATGTCTCGTTTTCTTCACCGTAGTTTGCTGTAATTTGAAATCAGCTCACCAAACCGATATGAAAGTAAAGTGCTATTTTTTGTCTTCTAATATCCCTTATAAGTGATACCGCTGAGGCGTCGTTATTTATACTGATCAAATTGTTGGTTCTTGATGATACCATCAAGGTATAAACTTAAGATTATCACATATTATTCAACGAAGCCAAGTAAATGCTTTTTTCAAATTTAATTTTGATTATCATTAATTGGATGGTAGGACCAAACGTATATCCTTCATAATTTAGAAGCTCTATAGTGATTTTAGTTTATTGTCCACTGTAGTAGTTGATGGTTGAGAGCCGCCACCAATGAAACCCTATCAAGATTCAACTTTCCTAAAATGGACAAGTTCGAAGAACAATTAATATTCTCAATTATTGCGTATATATATATATAAATATATATATATATATAAATATATATAAAATAAAATTTGACAGGGGTTGAATTTGGTGGTAGTTGAACAATCAAGTAAATTTGGTTTATAACAAAAGTGGGGTAAGCGTAAATCCTATAACTTGAAGGCTAAGCTTTTTGAACCGATAAGTAATCTATACACATGTTCCACACATCCCTTAGTCCATCGGTCATACACCGGAGATGACAGCCAATTCGTGGTATCGTGCTTGAGTCAGTCCGAACCGTGCTCAGAATGGGATTCTAGGTTATGATCTGATTGTGCTGTGAGAAGAAATGCCGTACATTGTTGTAAAGATATGCTTCGCTCAAGGTTAAGAACAAGCTTTTATTCTATGGAAAGGTGAGTTCCAGACAATTTTATATATAATATATATATATTATACAACTTTATATTATATATATATTAGATATAGAGTACTTTTATTATGTGCTTATGGAAGCACTCAGATTCCAAAATAAATTTTAATTATAAGAGATTCAAACTATATATATATATATACGGTATCAAAATGCTCATCCATTTTGCATATAATTTTATAAATTTTCATTTTACATTAGGATTTTTTTTAAAAAAAATAAGACGAAAAATAAGAAAAAAAAAGTAGCAATTAAGATATTTTGGATTTTAATGTAAATCTCCACAAACAATCTTGCTCAACAGATCTAAACAATTTATACAAAGCTATATCACTGCAGGTTATTCGTCCATGGTTGATGTGTTAATTCAACTGAACCCGAGTACTCTTGAGATCAAGTGAATTTTAGTTATATAAATTGTGACTCAATCCCATAGTAGGAATAGCCACACCTAGGGCGAAAACTTGGGTCGACCGCTAGCTTGTTCATTTCATGATGGAAGTAGAGCTGCCATGCGCCAGAAGACGGTAGTGTGGCTATTGTGTCAACTCCGAAGGTAAATAAAGCCGCATGCAGATGGCTCATACGCATGGTGACAAGGTGATCTGCATATATATATATATACTATACATGTGTCGGGCGGAGGATTCCGGAGTAAAAACATACCTCCTTGTAAGACGTGAGAACAAGGGAATTAATCGCAATGATATATGTGCTATATGATAAATACTCTGTACGAATATCTGTGTGAAATTATAAAGAGTCCATCGAAGAGTACATAGAAGAATCAAATTAAAAAGGTACCTATATATATATATATATATATATAATAAATTGGCAAATAGTTCACGTCTTAATAATATATTTTAATTCCGAGTGGTAATTAGAGATCAAAATTGTGTTAACCAAAAAAGGTACCGTCACAGTGCAGAAGCTTGCAATTCTTTCATGCCTCCTCTGTACAAACCGATCATTGCAAGTACTATATATACTCTGATGTCTGCCGCTGGAAGGGCATTGGGAGTTCAATCCATAGTGTCTGCACTTTGGCAGTTCGAATGTAAACAGGCTAGGGGATACAGTATATCAATTAATCACGTTCAAGACGAGACAACGTTGTTGTCTATAGATGCTCTGTAGAGGTCAGCTGATCAGTGATAAACGTTTGCTCGATGCAGGATTGAATATGTACTCTCTCTCTCTCTATATATATATATATATGATATACGCAGGGTGCGGATTGCGACACTGGAAAACCTTTTTAGCAGATATCAGGCATGGCTTGATTTTGATTCTAAACAAATTGAAATTGCAGCGGGAGTTTGAAGCTTACGACGTGGTAGTAGACGCTGAATGCCTGTTTTCTTTCCTTTTTAGGTACTTGTCAGTTTCTTTGGCCCTTTGAAACGTATACTTGGATTCCTCATCGATTTCCTCTCTATGGACATTGGACCAAGGATCGATATAAATCGTCTCCAAATGGTACTGCAACATATATATATATATAAGTTTTTTTTTTTTTGAAATCCATGTAATATTAAACAAATGTAAATCCATTTATTACCTTTAATCCTTAACTCCTTTCGGAAGCGTATAATATTTAACCGCAATGATAATTGAAAATAAGTTCTGCTATATAGCGGGTACATTATCTATAAGAAAAACAAAAAGGGATATATTGATCTACAGTTATAATCTTTTCAAGGTTTCAATCATATGGATAGTTAAGTCGACAAACAATTATTATTTTATATGTATATTCGAAGATCGTTCATAATTTATATCGGAACCATCATCGGAGAATGCATATTGTGTGGCATGTAGCTTTTGTACGTGACAATTGGTCAGTCTCACTTGCCTTTTTGTGTTCATCCAAGCAATTAAAATATATATATATATATATATATATATAATTTAAAACAAGGACTCAGTTCAGCAGTGTGTATATCCATGCAACTTGTGTGTACACGAGATGGGGGCAGAAAATAGAAAAAGTTATATATATGGTGAATCCATGAATATATATATATATATATATATATAAAATTCATAGTTAGTATATATGGATCTAATTAAATTTAACACCACTGCCATACAACTTCATAAGAGCCTATAGTTTTAAATATATTCCAAGTTGGTGCAACACCATGAGTCAAAATGGCCACGGAATTAAATTCTGAAAACCCCCTTGTCTTGCACCGCAGGAGTGCAGTGGAGAGCAGAGGCCAGGCGTTGTACGGGAAGACACAACATGCCCGTGCGGCGTGGAGTCCTGGACCCGTGGACTGGAATCGTAGACTCATGGCGGCAGAGATGTGCCTGTCATACGTCAATCGACCGATGAGAGTCACCTGGTTTCGCAGCGGGGTGTGTCCCGCAGGCAGCACTGCTAAGTTGCCCTCACAAACCGTATGCCGCCATGCAGTGCGGATTGCTGCTGCGTCATGCGGGTCTGCGAGACACAGCCGCCTGCGCCCTGCGGCCTGCCTCCGTCTATATTATCGGCAGGGAGCCATGGCGCGATCGGCCATACGTATATATATATTATATATATATAATATACACTGGCAACTGTGGCCAGCCTCGCTGTCAAAACGATTCACGTTCGTCTATTCTTTACATTAACTTCTGTATAGCCATATTTCCCCTTGTTTGACTTTGGCCCACCCAAAAATTGTATACTTCTTCCAATGTTTGTGCTCTATGGCCCTTGATCGAATTCCTCCTCTTTCTTCTTTCCTTTTGTTTGTTTGTTTTTTTGTGTTTATGTTTCTTTTCCTCCATGATCCTTTGGTAACTTTCCTAATTATATATATATATATATACTTCCAAACTTACCCCCTGGCTGTATAGATTCACTGTCTAAATCTATTTTAATCCCTTTTTGCCTATCTACTTAGAAGAGCCCACTTATAACTATATCATTTTAAAAATTGGATCCCTCTCAAACCAATTTGGCGCTTTAAATCTTCAAGACGAAGAAAAATTTCCTTCCTTTCCAACTATCTCTACTGATTAAGATTTTCTACAATATGGAAATTAAGAGACCGATCTTGGAAAGTATCGACGACAATAGTATCAGATTTTTTAAAGATGTTAACCTGGAAAAGCAATCGGAGTTACAAAACTTGGATGAAAACCCTCTGGTGATGAACCCTGGTTTCAATTATATCGATGGTAATTCTCATGAAAATGACTCGGCAGAATTCTCCGAGTCAGCTTCGTCTTCTGAAGAAGATGACCTCTCAATCAAGAAACAAAGTGGCCCTACACAGTTAAAACAAACAGCCCAGGAAGCCTTCCAAAAGAAAGGCAGCAAGATTTCAACTACTTCAGATGATAATAGCGATGATAGTGATAACAACAGTAAAGTATATGAGTTGGATGATTCCGATAATGATGATGGCGTTGTTGATGATGACGATGAAGAAGACAACAGCAACCAACCAGACCAGGAAACCAAAAATTCTTTCTCGTATGATGATAGTTTCACTAAAGAGGTTGATGATGTCTTAACGGAAAGAGGCAGGCCATCGGCTTGCGTCTTTGTTGCCAGTTTGTCGTCAAATTTGTCAGATGATATTTTATGCCAGTCTGTCACCAGTCATTTCAAGCAATGGGGAAATATTTCACTTGTTAAAGTTTTAAGAGATCCTGCAAATAGACCTTATGCGTTTGTTCAATATAAAAAAGACGAGGAGGCAAAAAAAGCCATAACTGAAGGTCAACACTCCTTGTTAAACGGAAGAACTGTCAGATGTGAAAAAGCTAGAGTTAATCGTACGTTGTATATCGAAGCAACCAATAGATCCATGAGTGATGTTGATATTAGGGTGTTATTGGAAAAGTTTGGTGAAATAGAAAGATTAGTTGGGTCGGATGAAAAAGATGGCATCAATGAACGGCAGGATGGCAATTTCTCTTCTTGGTTCTGTAAATTTGTTTTTCGTCAAGATGCAATCAGTGCTTATGCCAACTTGAAAGTGAAACCATTTTGGAACGTCGAATGGGCACAAAATTTGGAGGATGACATGAGTGATACTCCAGAGGTGACCATTGATAAGTACTCCATCTTTGTTGGCCAACTGGACCCTAGAATAAGCCGGGAAGATTTGTTTGAAAGATTTGAACAGCATGGAAAAATCAAGGAGGCCATTCTTGTTAATAGACCGCTCAATAATTTTGCTTTCATTAAATTTGAAACAAGAAAAGCAGCAGCCTCTGCTGTGGAAAGAGAAAATCACTCGATGTTTAAGTTTAGAACTATTCATGTTCAATACCGTGAAATGTATAATAATTACAAGAGGAAATTTTCGTCTGATAACGGAGGTGTTAAACTAAACTTAGCACCACCTCCAGTGAGTTTTAGAAGACGCCACTCTTACTCAGCACAACCAAGACAAAGAAAAACTCAAACTTTCTACACCACCCAATTTGGTAGCTTCAGTGGAATGTCCTCTCCACATCAGCAATCACAGCAACAACAGCAGGGACAACAAGGACAACATCCAATGCAGCAGCCACAACAACAACAACAACAACAGCAGCAGCAGCAGCAGCAGCAGCACCATCCAATCCACTATCATCATCACAATCCTCATCAATATCCAACGTTGGATCATGACCATCCTGGAAAACAGACTGCTGGCCAGCCAATGCACTCATTCAGACGCCCTATTTCTAACAACAATTCTAATCCCAAGAGATATCTATTCAATCAAGGATCACCAAATCTTTCTTCACATAAAGTTTTTAAAAGCTCATTTGATTTTGGAATAAATGAGAACGAAAACTCTAAATCTATTCCACTTAAGAGTTCTAATTCTAAAGATTCAGGGTCGGAGAAAGATTATATTGCTAGTGATGATGAGAATACCGCAAACACTTTGAACAACGATGCTTCTGCTGCACGTAACACATATACAGGATATTCATCTAATACGAATGGCGTCGCAAAAACCAACTACTCATACACTTCTGTGGATGCGGAAGAGTACAGCCCATCCTTCAACTCCAAGCCAGAATTTGAAGAACCTGTTAACGGAAGTCCTGTGGTTTCCAATCCTGCTGTGTTAGCATCCAATATTAACTACTATCCTCCACAAATTCCTTATTATTACGTGGTTCCAACGAAAGATATGGGATACGCTGCTGGTCCAGTATCACAGGGAATGGGAGATGGTGGTTCCGTTATGGGCATTACCGCTAATGCCCAAAGCAGACATGGTGGCCCCCCATCCCCAGCTTATTACTATACTTACTCACCTTTCGATCCTAACATCAACCCAGGAATTTATCCCTACTACATGTATTATAACCCTAATCCTGTTCCTGGTTCACCAGTTGAAATGAATCCCAACTTTGCTCCTGGTAACTTTGAACAAGGACAAAAGTTTTAACGTGTTATCAAATACGGCACTAGGGTTAACTCTTTCCTTTCATTGCACTGTTGTATTTCTTTATTTAGCAGGGTTAGTTTTATTGTGTAAGAATTGTTTTTATTTTTTTTTTTTTTTTTTTTTTGCATTGGCCGTAAGGAGTTAGAAGTTTTGCTTAGTGCTGCCCCCCTCAACGAGATGTGGTTTGCACGTCTATAATTTTTTTGTTCAATCTTCTTTTTATTCTTTTTTTTGTATTTTTTGCTTTTTTGATTTCGTTGCTAGATACTATTTTTGGATTAATTGCGATATATTTCCTTCCAAAGATCTATGTCACTTTCGTAGGTTTTGCTAATTTCAGCTTTGGATTACTTTTGAACTTCGTACAAGTTTATCATTGCTTTTTTAATGGCGCAGAGCGACACCTCTATTTTCTAATTCTCTAATAATTGATTCAGTCCATTTAAGTAATAGTTACAATAAAAGATTAGTATAATTATTTTCTAGCATCCGTTTGTGTTTAGGTAGGGATTGCAATGATTTGTGGTAGCATCATGGAGTTTTTTGAAATTGCGATTTTCCTAGTAATTGATCTCTAATAATACACGTAATCTTGTATTACTAAATTTCGCGACTAAGCAGAAGTTAACACAACAAAGTTGAAGCCTTCAACTTCAAGCATCGCTTTTTCCTTAATCCGCGAGTTCTTTTCGAGCTCCATGGAGACTTAAAACAGCCTGTGGCAACGAAAAGAAGACGAGACTTTGTGTTTATTTTAAGCTCCTGGAACAAAACAGGATTAGTTTCTCAGATTGGCTAACAAAAGATCAAGTTTTATCTTTTCCATGCCTCAGAGATTCTACAGATTTGGCTTTGAGAGGCAACCGAGTCTCGATAATCCCACATCCAAACTTCTCGATAGATTGAAAAAATCAAGCAATAGCAAAGCAAATAGCACCAGTGACCATCCGATAGCTACAGCCTCTTTAGTAAACGATGTGCGACATCTCAAAGCTTTAAAGTTTGATGATTTCATTAGTATTTCAGATATAGTACAATCATCTGCTAGTGGGTTGGACGGTGTCATTGTGAACAACAGTGTTAGATTGGACGAGAGGGCCAATGCTACATCGACTAAAGACGCAGATGGTGATCAAAATATGACAGCTGGAGTCTCCATAGTTAAAAATATAACCGATCTATATACACATGATTCGGAGCTTATGCATTACGTTCCACTAGAAGAATTTGATCTTAATTACTGCAATGATAACGTAAAGGATTGTTTAGTGATTGCTGTGGAAAACTTACCCGAATTCATTGTGAGTTCAGACCAGTTTATAGAACATATGCTATCTTTTACCATGGAGAAATTACTTGAAACGTTGACAGTTGGGATAAAAGATAAAGATGTTAAGATATCCGAGTCTTTGAATAAGTCCTTCAGTTGGACTCGTTTAAGTAGTGACTATCTTGATCAGAAGCTAGTGTTTATTCAATTCAATGATATATTAACGTTACACCTTTTTAAATTATTAGTTGAAGGGATACAACTTAAAAGTGACAATGTACCAGAGACTGGGGAGTCTGCAGAAATTAAGATCAGCATCAACTCCATAACCGAAACTGCTCTGGACACTCTTCAGGATCGAATCACTCTGGACAGTAGCTCCAAAGATACTGTACGGGAAGAATTGATTAAGAAAATCAATCAGTTGAAACAGACATCTCTGCAGTCTAAGAAGGATAGTGGGAATGATAAGTTTGCCAGCATGTCCAAATATCTTGATGACTATGAAGTCGATCCAAAGGAATTGGTTGACATTCCACCTCACTTGGTGGAGAATGTTAAGCAAGATATTGTTGACTTCAGATTACATGTGTTTAAGTTAGAAAAGCAGAAGAAGGAGCAACAGCAGCTGAATGAGAAGAGAAGCTCCAGAATGAAGTTAAGGAGAATTTTCAACGATTTACAGCGGACCGACAAGAAGGCCACGCCTGAAATGAGCCTAAATGATTCTGAGTCAGATGAAGAAATGGAAACGGAGACCGCTGCAAAACAACTATCTGATGAAGAACTAGAGAAGATGGCGCAGGCAAAGGAAAAGGCGAGAATTGAAAGCATGTACCAATCGAGACTTCTGCAAGTTAAGAAGGCTGACACAACGCGGGCCAAAAATGTGACCAGTTTTGAAAGATCGATCAAGCATGATTCATACATTACGGGATACGTTGTGGAGCAGCGACAAAAGTTTATCGAAAATTTTGTAAATGGTATCTTTGACTCAAATAATAAGATTGATAGTAACTTAGCTTACTATCAAAAGCATGCAAACTATGCTGCTTTCAGAGAAAAAGTGAAGTTAGAAGAAGAAAGAGCTGATGACTTGGATAGGGAAGAAGAAGCAGCAGCAGCAGCGGAATCCGATTCTGCAGCGGAAAAGAACAAGTTTTTGGCGTCTTTTGAGAACAAAGAGAAACCATTGAAAATTTCTTTGAAGAAGAAAGCTTGAGTATTATAGATGTATAATTACAAAGTTATAGATTAGTTGGCGGAATGTATTTTAGGAAAATTATCTTTTATAATAAAGTTTTAGTTATTACGATGATTAACCTGCTGATCCAAGTGAATTTATTGGGAGATGTATATGTAGACATTATAGGTATACAGTGTAGCTGATGGTGGTGATGGTCAAGGTTAGTTTCAACTTTCGAGTAGTACAATAACCGACGCGTCGGTCGACGTCGAACAATAATCAGTGATCACCCACATCAAACATGCCTGGATAAAATGGGGGACTCCTGGTTTTAATCAGTGTCAAATCATTGACTTTATGGCCGGGATTAGTATTTAAGACTATCTGGAAATTGGCAAAGTCACCTTTGTTTGATAACGGTTTAGATACCAATAGAAGATGGAGAACACCCACTACATTGAACAGACCGTATTTCCCTCTAATTTGGTAGGGTTCTATTTCAACAACTTCAAAGTCAGGGTGTACAAGAACGGTCACAATGGAAGGTACAACAAAAAACTACGTACAAGCTATAGGTACAAAAGGTTGTTGACCACATCGACATGGCAAGAGCTCACGGAACCGACGGACTCGATGGATCCTTTCAGCGGCGATGAAGAAGACTTCAATGAAGTCTTACAGCGAACTTCCAATAGAAGAATGGACACCGATACTGCAATGCGTGACGCAACTCCGGCCAATGATGAGACAGATGAAGGTAAATTGATTACAGTCAATATATTTATAAAATCCACTTCAATGACTATCGATAATAAAAGGAACCACCTCTTCCAATCCTCTGTTTGGAGTTCCGCAGTGTTGCACGGAAACGAGAGATCTAAAGGTGAAGATTCCTTGTTGGTGTCTCTAAGCTCGGGAGATCTACTTCTCATTCGAATTATTTTGGAGAATGGTGTGTTCACTCCTATAGTAGTTCAGAGGATCCATTATTTCAAAGACGAGAATAGAAATAAGCTATTACAGTTAGGAAAAATGATATCAACCTTCAAATCGGGTGATTTCATTACCATCACGGCGTTCTCCAAAGTGGTAAGATTGTCAAAAGTTCTGTATGATAACGATGGTTTGCCCACGATTGGAGAATCACTGAATTTGCTAACTGGTGGCTTGATAGTACAAAGTTGTTTTTTAGAACCAATTGATAATTCCCATGTCATGATCCTCAATCTAGTCTCTACAGACTCATTCATTTTGCAATTAGAATTTACCGAATTTTATCTTAACCAGGATATTGAAAGCACCATACACAAGTCTACCATTCTCCTCCCGAATTCATTTGAGATACCATATTTTATGATACCACTGAAGGAAACCCGATGTGTTTTGTTTGTGCAAGAGAGCAAATGCATGATAAAGGGGATCAACTATCTCATTTCTCATGACGGAATCGACCAGGCAGAGCTCCCTTTGACCTACGGACCTGGTGACGATCCCATCAACATTAATTCATACTACATTCCTACATCCGTGATTACATGCTTGCCCTGTGAAGAATATGATGACCCTGACGTAAGAGTCGATCAGGTACTATTGTCTAGTACCACTCCTGCAACTTTATGGTTACTCGAAGTCTTTTACGATGTGAAGAAACCAGAATGGTATATGAAGTTACGCAAAATATTTACACAGCCAACTACATTCAGCCATTTCTCGTTTGAGGAGACAGGATATCTCACGTACGAGCTGGGCTACATGAACGAAAGAGGGTCCATGGACTTCAAACTAATCAGTTTGGTTCCCCGCGGTGGAGATAAGAAGCACTTCCATATGAGACTCCTTGAAGACAGAGGCAGTGTCATTAATTGGTTTCCGACTTTTGATTGTGCAGTTGTGAATCTAGTGAAATCTAAGTTTGTTAATGCAGTCTCTTCTCAAGAGCTTTGGTGCGTTGGCAGATCTCTTAAGAGAGGGGCGCTTCTAAATTTAAGAAGGGGTTACGGCGCTGAAAAATCAAAACCCATATCTGACTTCCAAGGAGTTGAAAAAATATTTAAGATTGAAACCAGTGATGGTAAGACAAAGTTTATCTTGAGTTACCCTTATCAGTCTCTGTTGGCCACATTTCAATCGAACACTACAGATGAGGAAGGTTCCGATGATTTACAACCTGATATCGAACTATTGCCTGAATATACGGTTAGTGAAAAGACTATTTTAGTTGCCAAGTTGTCAATAGGTAAATATATACAAGTGCTAGAAAACGGGTGGAGAATTGGGGATTTTGAAAAGCCAGAAGCTATCTTTCATACAAAGATTCCCTTCCGTATTACCCTTGCTTCTGTCTTCGGTAACTATGTATCTATATCTTACGATTATACCGAAAGTGGATTAACTTCCACAAATATCGAGGTCTTCGAGCTTAAATATCTAAAGGATGAGACGGCTGAAAATGGCTATTATAGATTGAATACAATAAAAGTGCCGAAGATTTCAGCTTTGCAATGTTCTATGCTAAAGCTTTTCATGAGACGTGGATTTCTACATTTATCTGTTGGAACATTCAACAACGAAGTGCATTTTTATCATCTTTTGGAGGCGAATGACTTTGAATTTGCAACAACTTTAGATTTCAACAAGTGCTTGTTGAAGGTTTCTGAAGTCTTTTATATTCCTCATGAATTAGTCATAGTTAACGAGGACATGTTTATGATGACCTCCAAAGAAGGGTCCTTAATGATTTTAACGCACGAGCTAGGTGAATTCTGCAAGAAGTTTTTAGTGAAGTTAGGCGAAGAGCCTATCCATGTAATTGAGCCTATAGATGAAAGTCAGTCAGTTTATTATTTGGTTTCAAAGAATTTGTGGAAATTGGATCTCGGTCGTTCTCTGTACCCAGAGAGAGTGTGTATCTCGGAGACGACTGATCATTGTTGTGTCAACGGCGTACTACTTTCAAACGGTAACGATGAGATTACAGGAGAGAAGTTTGACGATGAACTTTTTGTTATCAGAGATGATGGTCTTTGCAGTTTGTTCGTATCCAACGTCATTGATTGCAACATCAAGAAGGTAAGAATAGGGTCTACTCCTATGAGGCTAATGTACTATAACAACTATTCATTATTTATAGTTGTCGTTTGTGGGAATAAAGAAAAGGACGATAAGCTTGTGTTCGTGGATCACAAGACGAAGAAAGTGATGCACGTCAACGAGATGTCACCTTTGTTCAAGCCCAACGAATATCCTATTTGTTTATCTGAATGGGAGGTCGAATCCAGGAGACAAGAAGGTTATGTTCATCGACACTTACTCGTCGGATGCCGGACTTCCGAGGATACGGGCTCAGTAAACATAATCGAGATCAAGAAGACAAAAGATTCGGTAAATTTAAAGACGCTTAACTCTTGGGTAGAATCCAGCCCTGTGAGTTGCATTGCACAACTTTCAGACTCCACAATAATATACGGTACGGGCAACACTATTGCCATTACAAGGTATTTACCTAATGAGAGCAAAATGAGCCCGGTTGAGAAGATATACTCGTTCATGTCTAATGTGATATCCCTGAAGACATTGGAAGATAATTTTGTCATTGCAATAACAGCTGAGAGTTCCTATTCTAAGTTTAAGTACGATGGAGACAAGTTGGTTCTAATTACAAACGATCCATGCAGTCGTTCATTGTTGAAAGAGATTGTGGTCCATAAGAATGTCGGTGGTACTAACTTACTCGTTGCTGACAAGGACCATAACACTATCTCGAGTATAGACTTGACGTCTCAAGAGTTGTCACCTAATGCATTGAGGACGAAGGCTAAGATATCCCTCCCATTCTTGCCGCGAATCATAAGTTGCAATTTTGCTCCAATTTGGAAAACTAACATCGATATGATCCATGACAAGTTTTTTGCAGTTGGATTAAATGGTGAAATCAGATTATATACATCTGTTACAGAAGGTCAGTTCGAACGGTTGAAAGGAATCTGTACCAGAATTTTGAGGTCCAACAACGACAAGAAGTTTCTTAAGTTGTCAGATTTATCCCCATCATTGGAATACAACCCTCATAAGGATTTCAACTTTTTGAATGTTGATTTGATTTCAAATAATCTTACACATTTGCAAGAACAGGACGATGATGCCGAAGTTTCTAGACTACTAAATTTGTCTCTTATATGATAATAAAACCTAATAATGATTATGATTGTGACTAAAATGATGATAGGTATATAGCGACGTATATAAATGGATTAATATATTAATATTTTACACGTTATGAAAGTAATTTAAAGTTATTTGTTGAGGACTTCAAGCTTGATCTTGTCCAAAAGGTTGTTAATTCTAGGGGCCATCAAAGGTTGTCCACTTCTTGTTTTGGAGTCCTTAATTACACGAGTTTGTCTCTCTCTTTTCTGGGACGTTTCTTTCATGCTTTGAATTTTGGCTCTAGTCTTTTCTATCATTTCTTGTCTCTTTCTCTCCTTTCTCTCCTTTTTTATTTGCATTCTTTCTTGGAATGTAAGTGGTTTTTTCTCCTTTTTGTCTATCATGGCTTCCTGGTTCAGCTCTTCCTCTCCCTTCAATGGTATCAAATTTGGGTTCTGTTTTTGTTTCTTTTCTACGGCTTGTCCTTCCTTTTCCAAGAGCTTGAAGTAGCCTTTACGTAGACTGGCTCTGTGAGTTAAAGCTTTCTTGATTTCATCGGCTAAATTCGTGGTTATACAAAGTCATAAATGTTAGTAGAAATTCATAGCCATAGGTATAACTATCCTATATACTTACTCTTTCCTTCTCTGCCATATTTCTTATCCACTCTCATTCTTGGATTAAAAGGCTTTCTTTTACTAAACTGTTTGCCTTGGAAGCCATGATCTTTGCCGAACGGCTTTGGTTTCACGTTAGTGCGTTGTTCCTTGTTGTATGCCATGGTTTTCAAATTCGTGAGAGTAGTTAGGTACTTAAAGATAGCCACAAACCACAAGTTCTCTCAGATAAAGGATCAGCCATCAATAGGAATATAAATTAATACAAAAGAAAAACTTTTGATGTTCCGTTTGTACAACTGGGAAATTTTCCACTCCAGACAAATTTTCTTGTTTGGCTATGCGCGAGGTGCAACTTCACCAGCGTATATGTGCCTCAGGTCAGGAGGGAGAGCATTATCAGGTGTTTGGTGAGCCGGTGTTTGGATCCACCTTCAGTGTCCTTCAGTTTCGCTGTTCTAATCGACTGACATTCATCTGAAATAGCGGTTACATCTTTGTACATATTCGATCGCTTTGCAACCTGGACACGCTACAATGAGCAGCGTACGACTGGCCCTCCAGAGGTACCTCGAGATACAGACGATTCAGCGACAGGAAGTCATGGTTAGATGGTGTCTGGAAGTGGGAAAGTTCATATCTTTAAATCCATACCATGCTGAGACTAAGCAACTGAGTATCATTTTACCATTTGTGATACCCAGCAAATCTAGAATACAGGACATTAGAAGAAAGTTTAGACTCGTATCTCGTAGTTTCACCAGCTCAAGATCAAACTTTTTCCACCACAACCTGGAACTTCTCACAAGCGTTGAAAAATCAAACATACCCTATTACCAAGAAGCAGAAGATAAGTACGAACGTTATTTATCGCTATTAAAAACATCAAAACCGAATTGGTCTGCATCGGCAGGATTTCAAGAAGTGCTTGATCATAGAATAGAGCTCTTCCATTGGCTATACAAGAACAGGCTTTACACTTTTTGTTATAGCCTAATACGATCTCTTCCAAATGATCACTTTACAGGATTTAAATTTGAGCACTTTTCCAAATTGCATGATGTTATAGATCGCTGTGGTGAAGTGGAAGATTTGTTTGACCTCTATCTCCAATTTGAAAGAAACAGCACATCACAATTCTTACACAGCTTGAAAAAGTTAAGAAAGCAACCAGTAATTCAGAGTTTGATTCAATTATCTGAACTAAGTGTGGCAGCGAATAAAAGAGTGGGCTATTTTAACAGCTTGCAGGAGCCAAGAGAAAAAAGTCTACAACTAATAAATGACATACAGCAATCAGATTTGTTCCAGATGCACAAAGGTGTATCACTCATGACGACAAAGATATGCAAAAATATTCTCAAAGTGTCCATAAATCCTGAGTATAGAGAGGAGATCATAAGGAAATTTTACCCTGCAACGCACCCTTCCGATGTTGACCATTATGATTGTCAATTTATAGCACAAATATACGCCTCGATAAATAAGCCGAATATATTGGATTTCAATCTAGAACTTGTGAAATCGTTCACTGAATCTGCTAACATTACGGTTGAAAGAAAAATGAGCATCTTTTACTCAATATTTGCTCTTTCAAAGGATTACATCGAGGTCCCATATATATTTTTCCGCCTTCTTTGCAAACACGAAATCATTCTCGATTATACTAATACTCCAGAAGAAATGTGGTTAATGCAACGTTTCATGGTGAGCAAGAGATTGGATTCTAACTTTATTGAGATAATGGGATTCAACCATACAGAGGCCTCCAAATTTGTTAGTTTGTTAATCTATGCACACACCAGGTGGGGGATCAAAGAATATGTTTTAGAATTGTTTGAAATGAAAAAGATCTTAAAGCTAGAAATATATCCAGAAGACAGTATTGGATTGATAAGATCGCAGGTCCACTTGCACTTACATGACGAGGCATTGGCCACTCTAAAAGAAAATATAAAGAACGATGGCGATTTCATTAACAAGCAAACTTGCGAAGCGATTTTCGTGTTGTTTTCAAAAACCAAAAGTTGGGAAAATCTAATAGAGTTGACTAACCAAGTGATAGAAAATGGGGATAACATGACAATAACTCACTATTCAGCTGTATTCAAAGCCTTAAGTGTTAGAGGTGCGACAGATCAGATAATGGACCTATGGGAGACACTCCTGAAACGTGGCCACACCCCAACTGCGGATATTCTATGTTCCATTATTGAAGCTTACATTTTTTCCAAATCTTATGCCGATGCTCTAGGGTGGTTTGCTGCATTTTCCCATTATAACATCCAACTAAATTCGAAGAGTTACGGCCTTATGTTGGTTGCCTTATCTGGTTCAAATGACATTCGTTTATGTTTTAATCTTCTTGATGAATTGGTTGCCCTTAAGAACGTCCGTTTGGACATAAAAGGGATCGCTCCATTTATGGATAGCATGGCGTTGGTGGGCGATTATAAGAGCATCGAATTAATCATCACTGAGTATTTCCCGAAGTTAGGAATAGCCAGATCCAACAATGATCTTACCTGGATTTTAAAGGCACATTTCTACTCCGGTAGACATTACGTTGTCACTCAGCTTGTACAAAAAACAGCTGCAGAGAGCAATGACACATATGAACAAAACAGACTAGCGTTAGAGTCATCTGTGAAGCTACCATCTCTATCTCAGTTCAAGAGCATATGGAAAAGGCTGACAGAACGCTTTTCTGACCAGCTCGAACTGAGAGCTTTCATTCCTTTAATGGTTGCACACGTGAGACAGAGAAGATTTGATGGTGTTTCTAAAAGATTGAACCAAATACAGGCACGATTTGGAAAGCTACCGAGTATATTATTTAACCAGATGATTTATGAAGCTATCAGAACAAATCAGCCTAGAGTTGCGATGAAGATTTTAGGTGAATCGTTACAAAGGGGTGTCCAGCCAAGTCCCAAAACATATTCCCTAATGATGACCGCTAATACAAGAAATCAGAAGAGAGCTAAAGAGAATATCGAGATAACATCGAATGTCTTGGATTCCGTCTTGGCAAAGAGAAAGGAAGATAAGCTAGGTAAATTGGATCACGATATTCATCCAAACTCTTTCAAGCTTGTTATTGCCAATATTTTGAAATTTCAAAGCGTTGAGAAAGCTAGAAATTATTTTGAGCTTTATCTTGAACACTCTAGGAACAATCTATTGGAAAACATACACATCTTGAGTATTGAGTTGATGATTTTGGGGGCGGAACAACGTTGGAATGAATTCGAACAATGTTTTGTTCGTTACGTCGACCTCGTGAAGTCTAAGATGGATTACGCAAGATTGAAGAACACGCATGTTTTGCTCAGTACAAATAGGACTCTGCAGGTTAGGACATTTAATCCCGCCTTTTTTCCAACATCTACCGAGTTCGTTAACGAACAGAGCTTAAAATTCGACGTTAACCCAGGCTCTCAGATACCAGTTTATCTAAAGAATGCATTGAATAACATATGGGAATACCGTTTACAGCAGTTGCTAGCGACTGATAGATTGAATGAGATCATGCCGATGATACGTCAGCTCAGGGAAAAGGGTTTGGTACTTTCACACCACAACTACAACACAACTGCACTATTCTTGAGTAGGGAAGGTAATCAATTGAGTGTGGCTATAGATTTCATGGACAGATACATGTTGCCTGGTATTTTAGCTGCTGCTTCGATCAAGAAAGCTCGTTTGAGGCTGAAAGTTGGTAATCTTCCATTATTCCAACATTATAAAATTCGCACATTCAAATCTGTATATTTCCAAGTGTTGACGAACATCAAGCGGTCAATTAAACAGAAGTTCAAAGTTTCTGACAGACACATCATTCTGAACTCAATCAATAAATCCAACTCTATGACAGTTATGAAGAATCTCGGTTTAGTTTTGCAGGGTTACAAGAAGCTCAAAATGGCTAGAAGAACCATGAAGATCAGGTCGGAACAGACATTTAAGGTCAAACGGGCTGTTCTTCGTAAACAGCAACGTATGGAAGACCATTGGAATAAAATCAAAGAACGAGATGCTAGATTGGAAGAAATTAACTATTACCAGAGAAGAAAGACCATTGTGGAAAAGATCGAATCGCTAAACAGGGAAATCATGCGTTTAAGTAGAGAGGAGATGCCAGATGAGGATGCTATCCAACAGATTAAGGAGCAGAGAGAGGGTTGGCGTAAGCAGAAGGAGCAACTAATGGCCGAATGGTCTGCTGTGATGGAGAAATTAAATGCAAAATGGCGGTTTCTTTCTCATGTTGCAACTGATGATAAAGGGCTTAATTCGAGAGCTTTTGGCATAGAATAGCGCACGCTAATAATTACTGTATATAATGTGATCTAATATAAAGGATTCAATAGAATAAAATAAGCGTAAGTTAGGAAGGAGTTAATTTAGTCAGATATAGGTAATGCTTTTCAAAATCATTTATTCATTTATTCATTTCTCTAAGGGGAAAGACAGATTGAAGGGGAAATATTCTAGCACTAAGCTTCTTTAGTAGATCCTTTCACAGGAGGAACCACAAAGGTGTCATCTGAATCAATTGAGCCCCATATCAAAGGTCCAACCCAAGGTTGAATGTTGTATTCGAGTCTAACCTTCATCGATTTATCTGCTAGAGCACCCTGATAATCCCAGACAGAGTACTTTGATCTGATAGATTCCAAATTCAACACGGCATCCTCTTTATCCGTTATAATTTTATCCCAGAAGACAACTTTTGACATCTCACCAGTTTTGATTCCATCATATTCTCCCACCAAGTAGACAAACACTTGTTTCGTGTTCCAATTGAATAATGGTGTCAAATCCGTACCCAATTCAAAGTTTATTTTGATGTTTTCCTTGCCAACGTTTGGCTTACCACCAAAATTTCTAGAGTATTTTAAAGTATTGACTGATTTGTTTATGAGCGTTGATCCTTGAATATTATGGTAGTCGTTGAGATATAGCTGAGACCAACCTAGAATGGAAACGATTGCTGACATGGCAATGGTCAATGTAAGAACATAGTTGAAAGTATTTTGTAGTCTTTGGAATAATGAAAACATAAGGAGTTTTATAGTAACTATGTCAAATGGTAATTAACTAAAGCAAGAGATCGTTCATTAAGAGGAGTTGGAATCCGTTTTTATCCACAGGCCGAAACTTGTCAAACAGCATTATTTCCATTTCTTAAAGGCGTGCGCGTTGCAATTCAGAAGAGTGCAAGGTTGTTTGCTATGTCCGTTTTGCCGCGCCATCTATCAAAAGCTCTTTACAGTGTACAATATATCGAATTTAATAAAATTTGAAGTGTAGATTAATCAAATCAAACATAATAGAGTCGAGAATTTATTTCAAATAAGTTCATGTAACTAGAGAAAAAGATGACCAATCTAATGGATAGTATAAAAAGTACAAAGAACGAAAATGTTGGAAAGGAATTGAAACGCAAGCTAAGAATGTCATTAATTTAATTAAATTAGTTTTCACCGTTATCTGAAGACTCATTTTCAGTAGTTTGTTCGACATACTTGGCTTCAGCCTTCAGATCTTTGGTCAATTCATGTGCTTGTTCTAATAATTGGTGTCTTTCAGCGGTAATCTTAGCGAATTCAGCCTCACACTTGGAGACTAACCAAGACTCGGATGCAAACAAGAAATCAATATCTTCTAAAGATCTGTTTGCAGTTTCAGGGTAGAAGAAGTAAACTTGTAGGATGGTAAGAACGTTACAAGCACCGAAAATGTACAAAGTCTTTTCATGAATGGCATTGAACATGATTGGAGACATCAACATCAACCAACCGTTACCTATAGACCAACCAACAACACCCATCGCATTACCAGCAGCTCTTAATTTCAACGGGAAGATTTCAGAAGGCAAAATCCATGGAGTCATCAACAATGTGGCTCCAAAGATAGCAGTATAGATGAAGACAAAGGAAGTAGCTGCAGCACCGTAACTCTTGTTATCAGGGTGTAATTGTTGGGCTTTCGATAAACCACCAGCTAAGAACATACAAACACACATGGAAGACAGACCCCAAAAGTTAGCAAATCTTCTACCAAATTTATCAATAGTGTACACAGCTAGAAGCGTGGATAAAGTATATAGGGTATTGTTTAAAGCAGCTAACCATTGAGATTTTCTAGCACCATAACCTGCTTGAGAGAAAATATCAGTTTGATAGACAGTAATACCAGCAATACCAATCCATTCTTGCATAATTTGGAACCAGATGACCAATTGGATACGTCTTGCAATGTGTAATTTCTTAGCCTTCTTGATAGCTTCTGGAGAACCTTTGTACCAGTCAAAGAACATTCTAACATAGTTAGTTGATAGAGCAGAATCCTTTTCGTAATCAAACGCAGCAATAATTTCTTCAAACTCTAACTGACCAGCATCTTCACCTCTTAACTTAATTAATAACTTCTTGGCTCTGTCATATTTGCCGGCCTTAATCAAATAACGAGGAGATTCAGGGAAGAACCAAACGACAGCAATCAAGAAACCTAATGGAATGATTTGGAAAAATATTGGGAATCTCCATCTGAATTGAGACATTAAACCGATGTAAGATAGACCGTAAGCCAACCAGTAAGCTAAGCAGACACCGAAAATGTTCAAAGTGAATTCAAAGGCAATGGCGGCACCACGAGACATGTGAGAAGAACATTCTGAGGAGTAAACAGGAACAACGGCGTTCAAAATACCGGTACCAATACCAGTGAAGAATCTAGAACCGCACATCATAGGAGTGTCTCTGGACGAACCTTGAACAGCAGCACCGGCGATGGCAATCACAGTACCCACAGCGATGGCTTTGATTCTTCCGACTTCATCAGAGACGTAACCACCAAAGATGGCACCAACCAAAGTACCTAAATAGTAGATGGCAACAATACCACCTTGCTTAGTGGAGTCAGTAACCGTGATAGCACCAGTTTCATCCCAGGTACCAAAGTTCATTCTGCCAACGTATTCTGGAGAGTTGTTGACACCTGACATCATACCTTGATCGTAACCAAAGAAGAAAATAGCCAGACAAGCCAATCCAATGATGCATTTAATCAAATTCTTATCTTGGACATAGTTTTCGATTAATAGTCGTTCAGGGACTTCCCAGTCTCTGAACTTTCTAAGTGGTGCAAGTAACATAGTGAACGATCAACGATTATAGTATGCTTTGAATCTTTGGTACCAAGATTAACGATTTACCCCAGATATTTAGATTTTGAGGGGAAATTAGGTCCTCTTTATATAAAGCGTAGTTGCTTTCTTTTCTTTTTTCCTTTTCATAAAGGTGGCCTCTTATGTATGATGATCGAGGTTCTGTTCTGCACGATTCCTCTTAAATTATTAGAGTTGGGAGAGTGTACAAGTGCGAGTTTTTAATCCGGGTATAACGCGGAGAAGATGAGAATAATAGGATTTTTCATAGACAATAGGCGTGGTGCCCGACAAAGAGAACATGAAAACTGCACAAATGGACATGGTGAGAAAGACCGTGACGGCAGGTTTCCCAGATGAGAAAGTATTCCGAGCTTGTGTGGCTGGAGTCTGCTGGGCTAACAATAAACCCCCTCTCCCCCGCCATCGGAACAATCAAAGTACCCCAGGAAAACTGCTTGCAGGCATCCATATGATGATAACTTGTTCTGTTTGCCACGGGGGAAAAATAAAGATTCCTGAATCCTGGCATGGGACTGCGAAGCTGGTATACGGTGTATTGCAGGTAAGCATGGCTGAATCGATCGAATTACTAAAGGAAGTTGGAAGTTGGCCCCAGTAGGAAATGCACCCTATACTATCTCGTGGGATGCCATATGGAATTACTTGAGCGCAGCTCCAATTTCGGCTGGATCGCCCGTTCTGAACCATGAATCCACTATAATTTAACTGTTGCTATATATAATATATATATATATATATATATATAATGTAGAGGTTATAGTTAGACCATTACACTTTGGAGTTTACTTCGGTCCCTCCCAGGGTGCCGTGCGGCCAAGCTGCTCAAAGCTATATTATAGAAATTGGAATTCGGGTCACCAGAACCCATGGGTGGCACGGTAGAAGGCACTGAGACACATATTGTATTATATGCCTATTATATACTGCCAATAGGAGAAGTAGTGCGCGCGGAGAAGGGTGCCTTTCCTAAACGGTGAGCGCTGAGAGTGAGAACCATGCACACAGCAATTTTTTTGTATATATATATATATATAATATATATAATATATATATATATACATATATATGGACAAAAGGGCATGCGAGATTTTAACCCTTTGCGTGTGTGCTGATGAACTTAGCGAATATGTCACTTCGAACTCAAAGGTGTATGTATAATATATAGACAGACATAATATAATGTACATCTAGTTTGCAACGTTTTTTATCTGGTGCTAAGTGGTGCCCTCAACAAGGTCTACCATTACACTCGCCTACAACAGATCAGAGGGCCCAGTTACAATGCAGATCAAAAAAATTTTGAAGACTGGCAATGGCTGGAGGTATGGCTGGAGAATGCCTAAATCGCTCAAACGGACCTTCTCGTCCGACACGCACCCCAGAAAATGTGTCAGGTTCACAATAAAATGATATCGAATGGCCATTTCTTAAACGACAATTTATATATAATATATATATATATATAAAGTTTTTAGTAGTTAAAATCATTTTTCAGGAAATCTGTCCCGATTAGTTACTTCTACCGGATGATGAGGTGTAACTGTCATTTGGAAACTGGAAACTGGACAGTGCACTAAACAGACGGCGCGGCAGTTTGAAAAATTGGGATGTCTCTCGGTTCAGATTTAACCCAACTTGCTCTTCAGATATAAAGCTTGGATTGATCTTACAACAGTTTGATTGTGCTAGTGGGAGGCAATAAGTCCCGATGGAGTTGAGCTCGAGAGCCTGATACAGATTAGTCAACGTTTGAATAATCACACACCATGATATAGTTGATTTGCAAAGTACAGATCGCTTTCGTATGTTTGCGCCCCACTGGTCTTCGAATGCCTCCTCCAAAATACCAAGCTCAAATCATGCCTGCACGCCCCTATTAGTATTGGCCGCGGTCAGAAATTTGAAGCAGTTATATGACGTCAAAACAAGCACCAGAAAAAAAAAAGTTGCTTAAGATTCGAGATTTATACGACGATCAGTGTGCGGCGGAAAGACTTTCTTTTTCGTCAACTAATATCTTCACCACTTGTCTGTTGGTTAATTATGGATCATTCAAATTGTATCTCTCGATTTATATTGATACATGATAACTTGTTGGGTATTATTATCAGCAAATCCTGTTGCGGGGTACGACAGTTGGGAGACTACATTAAATAGGCAGCAGAATACAAGTCTGTGAAGTGGGATACAAACGATTTGGAACGATCGACAGTGCAAAGTTTTAACTTCTTCCCGCTTCACAATGTGCGCTTGCGACTTATTATGGAGATTGTCACAGGAAATTTCAAAACTCGAATGCTAAAACAACTAAATAATGGCATGATAGAGTTCGAGTGTTAAAAAAATGAAAGACAAAACAATAGTTAAAAAAGAAGGAAACGAAATGCCGGATGGAAGAATAAAAAAATCACGATAAGATAAACTTAGTTGCCAGTTTGGGTTGTAGTCTTGTATAATCTGCTATCTTTCGCCTAATCACTTGCTGTTGGACCCTACAGTGCTACTTAATACCTTGAATTTTAAAGGTTGCCACCGTTACTATTATGTTAAAACTTCCATCGTATATGGGGCCTTGACACATCCAAACTATTGGGCTCGATCAGATCGCTGCAACAAAAAGACAAACACATTTTGAAGTTAAAAATCTTTTCTCTAGGGAAGCTAATTTATTCCATGGTGGTAATCATTTGAACTTGATTGTCCTATCATTATTTTGCTGAAAGATGGATTTTGTGATTCACCCATTTCTTGAAGAATTATATGGATGACTTGAGTCTAATTGTCCCAACCTTGAAATATCAACTACAATATATCGGGCATGAAGAATTCCAAATGCATTAATGCCAACGTACTGATGGATCGATTACCAAATCCATATATGAACACTCACACCTTCATCATATCAGATGAGTTGTGACTAGTTATTTTGATTTAATCTCCTAAGTCTTTAAACTGTAAAAATTGGGATTGGGATTTCCTAGATCGAAAATGGGAGTTCTTCCGATTATATATATTATATAAATACAGCTTTGCAAAAGACTTCTTCTTGGGGCAACTGAAGCATTTAAATCTCCAAAATACTGATACCTGAACTCCGGTATCTCTGTATAAGCAATAAGAAAAACGATGAGAAGCAAAATGGAAATCCGGTGGAACCTCTAACAGTATGAGGTTCACATCTAAAAGATCACGGAGAGTTTTGTAGCTTCTGAGCATCTTCGAAAACGAACAAAAAAAGAAAACTTAATCAGCCTAATCCAGAAGCTCTAATCCTTCAATCGATAATATAATATATATATATTATACATGTATATATATATGTTATACACATAATTAACTGTTATGGACTGCATTTAATTATAGACATCATCAACGTTGAAAGTTAGAATATGGTGGGTAAAGGGTCAACTTCCTGATTAGGATATACTAGGCCGGCCTTTACCACATGCATGCAAAACAAGACGTGGTGTGGTGGTTTATTCTTCTTGTGTTAATGTCCAAGTTTCTCGGTCCAAATGTGGCTCACACCAAAACTTATAAGTTAGGGATAGCAGAATTACCTCATAAATTATCTAAAAATAATTTACCGGCATTGGGCACCCGGCAAATGTGCAGTGCGCTGTGCGGAATCGCGATTTGAACTCTGAGCAAGTTAGCGCCATTAGTTATTGACTTAATTCGAGCATCAAATTTCACGGCAGAACGGAGTTGAACAAAATTACTAGGGTGCGGCTTCTCGATTAGGCAGCAGCAAAATATACAGGAGGTGAAATCAAGTTGGACAGAAGATGATTATTGCAGAGAACGAACGGTAAATATAATGGCTTACGATAAATTCTGTTAGCGCCTAACTATGGGAAAGATATCAACAGGGTTTATGATTATCACTAGCCACTTATACTAACCGACACCTGACCAACCTGCCTTCATCGACTGTATTATATATATATATATAAATTTTATAGTGTTGGTTTTATACGGTTAAGGAAGCAAAAAACAAACCTCCCTGAATATTCAAAAAGCCTTGTAAAATGCCTTTTACTTTCTATACGTCATCTTGTTGGAGCTTTTGCAAGGAGTTATAGGTGTTTCCCAACAACATGCAAATTGGTTCTCTGTCGGTCACAGGTAGAATGATAAACTGATCCCTGTCATATTAACAATATTTAACACACAACGTTTTTTTTTTTGCATACCCGTTTCAATTTATATCAGATTTCGGAAAAACCAAGGGCGTTATTCCTTTTTTTTTCCCTTTAAAATGAAATGCGCAAAAAAATTCATCCTTTGCATTTGACCGCGATACTCTGAGAATTTGATAGCTTAGGGAATATGTATTCCCATTTTCAAGGAATAGCTGTTAATTTTTGTAAGCAGCTACTTGTTTTTCACTAGATCGCACTTCAGTTTACCAACCAAATCAACGTATATATATATATATATATTATAGAAACTGAAGCTCCAGAATCAAATTCTGTATTTTTTGCTGGCATAGAGTCTCTGGAAATTAATTCTCCCGCCAGAAACTGGAGAATTATCAAAGGCGACCTTCTGAATCTGAAGCGGCTTTCTCCATGTGCTTGCGCTCTCCATGCACCCCACCAAACATATAAACGCTCACACAGTTAAAAGTGCATCTATATATATATATATATATATACTATAATCAATTCTTTATTCAATCATAAGATCTATAACTTTTTTGGCGGACAATCTCTACCGTTAACCTATCATGAATCTACAATATCTTGGAATTTGCTATTTTGAGTTTGGGTCTACTTTTTAATGTCGGAAACGCATACATAATTATTCCCTATTTGGGATTCCATTACTTCCATATATATATATATATATATAGATCGAGAGAGAAGTAGAATTTAAATTAAAAATAAAGCAAATCAACCTTCTAAACTGCAGACATGATTATAGCTGTTAATTGATCAGGGATCATGTACTACTAGTCTGATATTTTGTTTTTATTTTTTAGTGTTTCTACGATCTGAAAGTCACATTTCCCTCAAAGCATACTCACCATTAAGATTCATTTTTAACCTCAAGCTACTCTAAGATGGTCTATCAGACTCCTCGAGAGAGGTTTTGTTACACTCAACCTAAAAAGGAGTTGCGGGAGTTGCTGCTTGCTGGCGTAAGTAAAAGGTTCAACCTGTTTTTATGTTCCTTGCGCCTACTTCTCTTTGGCAGGAGACAAAACTTAAGAATATTGAGTTTAAATATCTGGCTTTCACGACTATCAAAACCTTCATAGGGATGCAACTTTTCTAAAGCGTTGATTGGATCGTCTTTACAATTATTATATATAGGGTGGGAGCGCTTTTCTTTTATTCTGATTTTCTCATTTTCTCATTTTCTCATTTTCTCATTTTCTCATTTTCTCATTTTCTCATTTTCTCATTTTCTCATGTCGATATTACAATATATAATATGACGAGGAACAAGAGACATTATTCATGGCCTTCGTTTGCATCTCTCACAGACACAATGAAACCTGTTTGCTATACAAGCGTATGTGTGTTTACATTCTCGAGCTATAGTTGCAAAGCTGCAACGGCTAAAGCCCAAGTCATGATTCCCGTCTACGCTGCTAGCGAGCGTCTCTGCGAAACGCGAAGCTCCAAGGCCGAAACAGGCTCACGGCGAGAACGAAAGAATTATAAGAATTCATGAACGCACGGGGATAAAAAATCGCAAAGTTGGTCCATGTTGTATTTCCGATTCAAATATGGCTTGCAAGGTTGGCTAATAGCTGAAGGCATGATACATCATTATCGCTAACAGCTTATATATATATATACATATATATATATATCTCACTAAGCATCGATTTGCATATGGGGAGAATCTACAAGATCAATCATCGTCCGATGCACATAAACATGAACTGCCAAAGAGATTACTGTTTACATTGACGTTGTCGTTAACTACCGTTGAATATATATATATAAAGATATATTTGCATGTTCGTCTTTCTGTTGGTGTTTTCCAAGAGTCTGGTTGTTATTTGGTGAGAACATCAGTCTAAAATGATGCACCAATTCTCAAATCTCAAAGTTGCAGCAGCACCTTACACCGCAACAGGCTTCCATAAGAGGAAATTTCGATGACTGCAAATTTTGAGAACGCCCTTCTGTGGAGAAGAGCTCAAAAATTGTCGAAGTTTAGGCCATGTGTATTCCCTTTTTCGAGAAATAGCTGTTAATGTTTGTAAGATACTACTAGTTTTTCACTAGATCGCACTTCAGTTTACTAATGAAATCAACGTAGATGTATATTATACAGTGCTCTTTCGTAAAATAATGTCCTTTCTCAAGAGTCAAAAAGACTGCTGAGTAACCTAAGAACGACTCTTTTCCTCTGAGAATCTTCCTTTTGGTTCAAGAACTGAGACTCTTTGCCAAAGTTTTGGCAAGTAAGTAACTAAGTAACGAATCTTTTATTTTACGGAGCCCTTTGCTCTATCAAATATCATTATCAGTTTTAACTAACTCTATCTTTTTATTAATATATCATCGACAAAGACAACTTTTAATTATAAAGCCAATTTTTTGGACAGACATTTAGTTGAATGAAAAAAATGATCGTTTTTAAAGGAAGAAACGGTCTCTACAGAGAAAAAGTAGAGCTCCAAAGCAAACAGCGGTTTTTATGTAATTCAGCCGTTCATTCGTAAAAAGGCACTTGCCCCAACTATAATATATATACATAAAATATAGATGTGGATATATTTGCTTCTGCTTCTAGAATTCAAAGGCACGCAACAATAATGTTGCACTCCAAGGTAAATATATATGCGAACTATAGAAATTTCCTAATCCCAGAAATAGTTTAAAAGCTATTGGCTATTCCAGCAATGTAGGAACATGTACGTTCGATGCTACCCGGCACTCTGAATATCGAGTGACGACTGGGCAGTGGGCACACGGAATTCACAAGGCGATAGATCCCTGCATTTCAGGCTGATCAGAAAAGAAGAAAAGAACTCCAACTAAGATTAAAACTTCGCGTAACGATCTATATATATATAATATATATATGTATATATATAATATATAGTGTTAATCAATGTAGCATGGAGCGCTAAGCATGTTGGGAGTGCAGATTCCAGTACATAGGAGAGAGATGTATCCTGAATATATATATATATATATATATACTCTGGCGGTAAAGAATTAGAAAATTGTATTTAAAAACCTGTAATCTGCCGTTACTGTATTTACCTTTTCTTCTCCAATTTCCAAGTCTTGTAGCCGTCCAATGGAAAGAGAATAAACTCATCTATATTTCACAGTACATGAGATCTTACACTCGCATATGTGGGATTGAATTCCATCTATATATATAATATATAACCCAGAAGAAAAGCTTGAAAAAACTTTTCGTTCACTCACATCCTTCAAATACCGTATAGTATTCGAATTATTAAGTCGTTTCGTTGAATCAGGACAGATCGATATATATAAGTACAACACTTGCGTGCCTTGACAACTCTGAGTTCATAGAGGAAGCAATGAATGTAGCTGTAGATCGTCGTAAATAGCTGGTAGGAGAGTTATATATATCAACGGTTTTCGTATATTATATAATATATATATATATATATATAAGTTGCAAGTTGCTCTTTTCAATAAAAATTTTGATATAAGGGACGCAGCTAGCATCGAATTTTTCCACAATTCATACGAAGATCCTTCAATTGTAATTGATGTGCACGCAAACTCATATGCAGCAGGTAGTGCTCAACCCACATGGAAGGAAAATTATAATTAATACTTCCAAGCAAGAGAAGCAATTTCCATATATGTATATCCTAGGAATTCTTTGAAGACAAACAAAGCTCATGAAATAAAAGTCTATAAATTAATATCAATCGATCTCAATTTTTATAATTTATATATATATATATATATATATATAGTTATATATACATGTGTAGATTATTTTATGATGATCTAAGTATAATTGTTCATGGTTTGGTATTCACGTATGGTCTATATAAGATATATAGACTCCTGAAAGACAGTGTGGATAAGTCTCTCGGTTGATCTCTCAACAACCTAAAGGCCACTGTTTTCAGTCCTAAGATGCCTCTTCTAAGAAGAAGGACTCATAAAGTAGTAGATAATAGAAAGGAAGCAATTAAAAGGACCGAAGTACTAAAGAATACTTGGTTTCGTTCGCAGAACCAACGTCGATAAACGTTGATAGACGCCTATAGTCGTTACAACTTGCAGATTACAAAATATATATATATATATGCTTTCTTTCTACTGTGTATTACGTAAAACGTATAATGAAAAAGAAAGCACTAAATTCGTAAATGATCTGGTTTGTTGATTGATTGATTAGCCTTCCAGTTAATCCGGTAATGAAAAATATATATGAGTGTTTATCTCTTATAAACATATTTTGTGTGTTCGACGTTGACTCTCTCACTGAAGCTTCCCTAGGAGTTACCCTACAAACCGCACGGCGGGCTTCCAAAGGTGTACGTTCCATAGTGCTTCCCCTATTTGTCTTCTCCTCATTCTGACTCGATAACCTATGTCTTTCTTCATCACGTGATTTCATAATATATAGTCGCAGCAAGTATCACTGTGTTTGGTCCCAAAGTGTTGTCTTTTGCCTAATGAACGGCTCTGTTACGTAAAAACTGTTGTTTGCGTGGGAGTTCTACCTTCTCTCTGGAGAAACTGCTTTTGTGTTTAATATCATTTTTCCATTCAACTTACTGTCTATCTAAAAAATTGACTTTATATTTAAGAATTATTTTTGTGGATATCTTAATATATAGAGAAAGTTAGTTTTAACTGGTAAAGATATTTGATGGAGTATGGGGTCAAAACTTGAGTGGAAAATTAATTCTTTGTGAAAAAATTCAGTTCTCCAAACAAAAGGATTTTTCTTAGAGGAAAAGAGCCGCTCTTACGTAACAGAACTAAAAAAGACAGTACTTTGCGACAAAACACCGTGAGAGTTGCCGCGACTATATATATATATATATATATATATTATATATTATATATTATGAAATCACATATTACAAGATATAAAATATATTCTTGCAGCCAAAAACATATAACGCTGCATGAGGTCTACCCCTGTCAAGCTCCAATTCCCCACAAACGATTTTCGCTCTTCTCCATATATGTTCACGAAAATGCAGAGAAGTCGGGGTTGAATTCTGATAGGCAGAGAACTGAACTCAAAAAAGTTGCCGAACAGAGGTAGCTTTTTTCTTTTTTCCGCTTCTTTTTTAGGCAGTTCAGTTCCGGAAGTTTTAATGTATACGATAAACCATAACTTCCAAATTACTTGTAATATGGTGTTCCGATGATGAGTACTAGATCCACATAAGCTTTTGTTTTCTGGTACTAACTCTAGTAGATTAAATGGTGGAGCTAAGTTTAGAAACTGAAAGAGATAAAAGCTGGAATGTTCAAGAAATTAATAAAATTAAGAAATGACTCGTACATCGAGTTTGTAATTTCCAAATTTGATGTTTTGGTTATTCCAAAAGCACATTTGGTATAGGACTCTTAAATACCATAATAAGACGTACTATAACTATCACAAAAGAAAATAAGTTCCAATATCTGCCTATCGGCATAATTGCGTTCCACAAACAACCACCTGACATCTGTAATGTCATTAATTTACAATATAGACCATATATCATACTTGATTTCCTTATATATATAAGTTTTAAACCAAATTCTTATGTTGTAGCACGCACACACTTCTCTCCACAGTAAGGAAAAAAATTTGAACGTTACCAGTGCGCAGATCGTGATTGTTACAATGCTATGCAAAGACCCATCAGCTCCACCGTAGCATGCAGCAAGCAGCAAACCACATGGATCATGACGTACGTTTATATATTATATATTATACGCGCGGTGAAGGTTGCACCATTGCAGTTGCGGCATTTGACCATGGCTAGCATGTATATATATAATATATTATATATAAATTTTGAACCTTTCAGCAAACTTCCAGACTGCCAGCAGCGTGGCTCGATATGAACGTATAATCATGATATATATATATATATATATATATATAATATGCGTCAGTTATCATCCTCATATGTTAAATAATGTTCCACGTATTGCGCACTTCACAGCTTATATATCCTTCCTATTCTTCGTGGACATATCATCCCTGAACCTGATATTTAAAGAAGTCATTGACAGTTCTGGTTTGGCTGAAAAGAACGATTAATTGGAAGTAACAAATTTCTATCTATAGATAAGTCGAATCCCCTGATCCCAGATGAGCTCATCTCTCAAATTTGTATCTCGTAACTGACGATCTGGAAGACCACAGAGCAGCCAAAACATATACCGTACTAAAAATACTTTAGGTATAAATGTGTCCCTGGTCCATATGTCGACACACCCTGACTATCGGCGAACTGCTCTAACAAGTTATTAATGATTAACTATCTATATAGATCATGTTATATATATATATATATATAATAATCAGTACAAGTGCGCAATATCGTAGTCAATGGAGTTGACCGAAAGTTGAAATAATTTATACGATATCTCTTCTTTACAACGTTCGAAGAAGGTCGGGACTCGGTGCTGGTGCAGCCCTCGGATGGGCACTGGGCACTGGACATGCGCAAAAACTCGAGTTGGAAGATTGGAACTTCAAAGATTCCCCTGAATCCGCAACCATGAAAAACGATGATTCCCTGGCCGGGCGGTGTGCCCTCTACAAGGTGTCCCTCACCCACAGCCACGGGAAGCGCGCTGCGTGCTGCGTCGCTGGCTCACTGCCTCGTTGAATTCAGAATTGGCCTATACAAGCTGACAGCCTGACAGACTCCTCCCGAGCACTGGCTGCGGCTACTCTGTGCAATCCTTAATGTCATCATTCATGGTGCCGGCGGTGCACCTCTGACAATTGCAGAGGAGCCGGGGAGGGAGAGCGTGAGAATAATTGGCGGTTTGGCTGCAGGAGAGCAAGGCTCGCATCCCCCTGCTGCCACTGCCGCCGCTGCTGCTGAGCGGGCTCTTTGAAGTTTGCATTGAGTGATCGGCCGCTTATCACTTGGCGACTTGCAAGTTGTGGTGCTGTAAGAGCTTGAGTTTAAAGTGCGACCGCTTATTCAGGGCTAAGATAATTTAATATTTTCTTCGACACCTTGTTTGCAACGAAGGTTTTGCTGATTCTATTGTCCTATTATATCGATCGATCTATATGCCAGGTTGCGTCAACAACTGATCCTTCGTTGAATATATATATATATATATATATATATATATATTATAACGTTTTCAAGGCAGAGCTTTCTTTCTTGATCTTTTTGTCAATATATATATATATAGGCCGAGAATTTTAATCTCTTCAGATTCACATCAGATTCTTCTTGGACGGTTTAACGTTCTATACAACGCTCGTTTGGAGAGGGCTAAAAAAGAAAAGTTTTTGAGTCTGTCGGTTAGAGTTTTGAGTCAACGCTGATGTACCAGTCTTGTGCGTCAACAACAATAATCTACATATATATATACATGCTCACTTCCATTTCATCTTTTCATAACTGTTGTCCGACCTCCAATTATTTACAGACAATTAATAACTTTTTTTTTGCAGGTTCTTTCGCGTTACCCTAATATATATACGTTTATACAAACACAATGTCATTCAATCCTAAAGCTAGGAGTAGATCTTTCACACACCGTAAGGATCCAAGCGACGTTAAGCTCAGCAAAAAGACTAGAAGCTCAATTGCTTGCAGCTTTTGCAGACACCGGAAAGTTAAATGTGACGTCAAATTCAGGAACCCTGAATTGACGACAAAGGTGCTAGATAAAGACACAGTTCCAGTTTACGCGTGCTCTTTCTGCGTCAAACATCAAGCGGAATGTATTGTCCCGGAGTCGAGAAGAAGAAAGTTTAACCGGGATGAATCAAGTGTCAAGAAAGCTGCTGATGCGGCTAGTGATGACGATTCGGAGTCATCCACACCTGCAAAAGGTGATATTCATTATATAGGGATTGCCACAATTGAGATGCTAAGCGCCATCAGGTTGGACATCAACGTTTTCAGACCCTCCTTCCAATCTCGGGGCAAAAGCGAGTATGAAGGTGACTCAAGATCGCCTTCACCACTTGTTAAGCTGGTTATTAACAAAGAGCCAGCCTTTAGGCCTTCTATTGGTGATTTTCGTGACATCGACTCTACTATGGTTGAGGGTTATGGTGCGTTGCTACTACCTGAAGAAAATGTTTGCTGGAGCTATATCAATGCCTATTTCGAAAACTTTCATGCGAAATTGCCTGTTGTCAGCAAAAACGATTTTTATAGGGACTATACTGACCTCACCAATCCTCCCAGTCTTTTGCTTTTGCAATCTGTGATTCTTGTTGGTGCTATCCACTATGATGAGCCAAACTGGACAGACGAATATCGTTCCAAGCAACAAGATGTTGTCAGAATATTGGAAAAAAGATCACAGGCTATTTACCAGTTGAAGTTAGAAACTGACCCTATAGCTATCTGCCAAAGCTTGTTACTCTTTGGATGGTTCTGGGAAGGTCTGACTTTAACGGAGAGAAATATTTTTTATTGGACAAGGCTTGCACTAGTTCACGCGTATTCAATCAATTTACACAAGGATTGCTCAAATGACCCAACATTGACAATATATCAGAAAAGATTGCGGAAACGACTTTGGTGGATGATTTTTGTTGAGGAGAAGATGGCCTCTCTTTCATACGGAAGACCGTTTGTTATTCGTGAAGCACACTTCAATGTCCCCCCCTTGACAGCTGAAGATTTCATCGAAGATGACCCTAACTTGCCAACAACATTACCATCGATTCAAGTTCACGTCGATTACATCTTGAATCTGGTTAAACTTTGCCAGATATTAGAGGAAGTCATCAAACAGCAAGGCCTTATGAACAAAGAAGAGTTCAAAGGGAAAGAATTCTTACCAACTCTGAAGCGCAACGATAAGCTACTTTACAAGTGGTTTAATGAGCTTCCAGAAACAATGAAGTATGACGAAAGAGATAACGAGGAACATAATAATAAAGACAGGATTCTTGTTTGCACGTTGACTAGTTTCTACAATACTGTCATGTCTTTGATTCATCGCTCCAATATGCTGAGATTAACAAGATCATTTGAAAGAACAAATTACGATTCTTCCAGAAGCCCTTATGTTCCAAAAGAAGACGATCACATGTATTCTTCCAGTATGATTATCTATTCCTGCTGCGTCACCAACTCCAAAATTATTGACTACTTGACTAGTTCCAAGATGATTTATTTTTGTCCACCCTTGCTATGCATTACTGTGCATGTTACATCCATCCAACTTATGCTATTTGAACTTTTAACATATGGTCAGTTGGAGCAAGCTACTGTTGAATACGTTAATATTTTCCTCAAGGGTATCCAAGAACTCACGAAGATTTGGCCTCAAACACACTTTACCTACTATGTTATTAGCTTTCTCCGTGCAAATAGACTTTATCAAATTGAACACACGTTGAAATGGTTTCAATTGGCTAATAAGACCGCCGCCGAAAAAGACGACATAGAATTTCAGTCAGGTTCACTTTACTACATTAGAATCTTAGAAGGAAAAGCGAAGGAGTTCCTACAACAGAGGAAGGCTGATGAAGAGTATCTCTCACAAACATCAATTCTTCCACAAGACCAACATGGACGCTCTTCGACTTCGGTGCCCAACACTAGCGGAATGAATACCAGTGAAATACCTGATAGCGCAATAGGAGTGCCCATTCCAGGTTCTGGTGGCGTCGATTCTCAGGATGTTGAATCATTTGAGTTCAGTTCTCAGTTTCAAAAAAGCCTTCAGTTGCAACCAGAAAACGTTCCTTCTCAGATGTATGCAGATAGATCCAGTCTGCAGCAGCAAACACACCAAGGACAACAGCATCAGATGCATCTTCCACCACACGGTGATCTTCACGACCAGCACATGTTTCATCAATTCCAACAACAGCATCAGCAGCAGCAAGAACCGCAGCAAGAACCGCAGCAGCAGCAGCAGCATCCACTACAATACAGCAGCAATTCACACGGCGAAATATATATTTTAGAGCAGCAACAGGCCAACGAGCAAATAGAGCAGAGAGTGGCGGTACATCCAGAAGCCACAACCCAACAACAGTCGTCTCATTCTATGGGTAATGAACAGCAGGAACAAGACATGCAAGACAATTTTGGTGTTTCTCTATTTCAACAACCGAACACTGAAACTTTTACTGAGACAACACATTACCAAACACACTTAGATATTATAAATGAGATGTTCCAGGAAATAAACCAATCACACCTCAATCCTAATCCATTTATATTTGGGGTTACAGTTCCAACCGGAATGTATTCTTCGGAACAAAGATTTAACCCATATACAAGCAGCCTAGTTCCAGATCCTCACCAGATGTCCGAAAATCCACAAATGCCGCCCGACTCGCATAACTTTCCTTAGTTGGTTGCTAGCTAAATCCTAAAGTTAAGTGAAAAGATTCCAAGTTCTACTTATTTTATGTTTTCGTTTTAGTTGTTTTACTGAGGTGCCGAGTTATTCCATATTCATCGTCATATCTATTCTGCCATTGTTTTTCAACCATTGGAGTTTTTGTGCATGCTTTTTTCATTTTTATTATCCTTTTCTTTTTATCTAGTAAATATTAACTTTTATAGTTGTTTTGATTTTTATCTCAGATTCATAAATAGCACTTGAAATACTTTTTTCTTGTTGTAGGGGTCGACGTAGCCAGGTCCCAGTGGCCAGAGTCCGGAGGATAATTTTGCTACCTTTTCGCTGATGCTCATTATGTGACGGGGATCGACTTGAAAATTTGAAGTCGAAAGACTCGTCGCGTCGACTTTAGATCTGGCAATAGTTATCTTTTTGAATCTTGATATATATATATATATATGCACTATAAGTGGTCCGTAATCACCTATACGCTCATTGAACTTTTTCAACACAACATTTGTTCCCATTAAATTGAAGTTTTGCCAACCGGATATAGTTTTAGATGCTATCTATAAAGATAACATTATGGTTTCTACTATTGCTTGTAATTATAGTGGCCATCGTTCTTTTTGGCGACTTGCCTTCATTTAAAGGGACTCTCATTGAAAGAATACAAACGCTTTTAGTTGACAAATTATACACAAGATTCATATTAGTTGTCTTTCGCCACATCGACAGAAATCACTTCAATGGTTACTTGGCAAGGATACTTTTGGGCAAGGAGCTGAAGTGGATTGTTTCTTGGATTGTGCCTTTGTTTTACCTTGTGGTGTTCTCTAAGTGTATCCAGTACTTCTTCCAAACAACAATGAAGTCACTATATCATTATTCGCATATGAACTCATTTCAGCTATGGCTTGTCATTATTCCATCAATTCTCTTTAATTATCTTGTATTTGTCATGGCAATAATAGTGGACCCTGGAACCTTGACAAAGATTAGTTCAGACCCGGAACGATTAGAAAGAATCCGTCGCTTGAACAACTTTAGACCTAATGGAATTATTTTCTTTGACGAATCAAACTGCAGGACATGCCATATTCCCAAACTTGCCAGAAGTAAGCATTGCTCCTCATGTGGTAATTGTGTGCTTATGTTTGATCACCATTGTGTCTGGTTGAACAACGATGTGGGCCACTATAATTACAGGTACTTTATCCTCTTCCTTCTTTCCTTAATATGGATCTTTGTATACGGAGGATTCTTAAACTACCAGGCCTTAAGACTCTATATTATCAATGAAAAGTTATCTGATTCCATAGTTTCTGCAAGTTACTTTAAACAGTTGTGGTTTGTCATAACGAAAACAACCCCCGATAACGAATACATAGGAATACTACTCTGTCTTTGCATCTTGATGTGTCCTCTATTATTGATATTCTTGCACGAACATATCAAGAATATGTACTTGGGTGTCACGACAAATGAAACTGATAAATGGGGCTACATCAGCCACTTAATTGATATTGGGTGCCTATACAAGTTCACTGGATCCGACGGTATCGTTGTTTACTTAGTACTAGATATAGAGCAAGCATTCTCTAATAACAGACCAGTTTTTACCACTTTACAGGATGAGTCAGTCAAGTTTACTGATATGGCTGCTGGCCACTTGAGCAAGATCTCTAACTGGGAGGAACTTGATAATATTTATGATAAGGGGTTTTATAAGAATGTGATGGATAGAATATTCCCTGTCGCATAACTTGTACATAAATGTTGGGAATATTCCAAGGCGTGCAGCTATTTAGGAGATTTGACCCTAACATTCATGTAGCAGAATGGTAACTGGCACCCCACAACCAGATAATTCCGAATTGTTGATTCAAATATACAACACGAGTACTGGACGTTATGCCTGGTTTTACATCAAGTTTAGTTTGTATAGCTTATACACGACCTCATGCATCAAGTCAATAAAGAGACTACTCATCAAGACCATATCTAATAATCAGGTTATCTGCGATACTGTGACCAAGTATTAACAATAAATACTAGCGGAGGTATAAACCTACGACGCGTATTAATAAAAACTAGCTTACTTTAATAAATGTACACAGTAAAAGAATGAAGCAAAAAAAAAACAAAAAAAAAATAAAAACAAAAAAACACAAATTGGAAACAAAAATTTCAACGAAGGAACTAGAGAATATAAAAAGTTGAAAAAATAAGCTTGAGGAATACTTCGCAGTCAAATGATAAAAGAAATAAAAAATACAAAAATATAAAAGCAATCAACTAGTAAAATTCAATAACAGTTTCACAAACAAGTAAGTGACTTGTGGTAAATATACGTGAAAAAGTTTAATGAACGAATGCAGCAAAATTGTGACTATGAAACAAATGAAAACAACGGTTTGTGTATTTATTAGAATGGGGAGGATAGATTTATTATTTTTTGTCTTTCTTACCGTCATGCAAGCGGCTAATTAACAGTTCTGCGTTTGTCAGACCCGGAATCTCCAAACTAGTTCTCACGTGCTCAATCGAAGTATTTCTCACGGTTTCATCTGTGTAAGCCATGTTTCTTCTAGCGGCATCCAATGATTTCTTTCTTTCGGCATCTAAGGATATTCTTTTATATATACTATCTCTCAACTGGTTAAATCTATCGGCATCGGTAAGTATACCTGGATTTCTCTTGACACTTAGCGTTGGCCTAGATAACGTACCATCTTCCATTCTGTTTCCATGCGTGAATTCCATCTCTATTTCTTCTGTAGCAAGGGTATCCACAGATTGTGAAACTGGAAGAATGGATGGAACTCTATTTTTGCTTCTGGAAAACATTCTTTTGAACAGAGATCCTCTGTCACCACCAGTACCGTTGATAGAATCCCTGAGAGTCGGAGTACCCGGATTCGAGACCAACCGTATTTGGTTATGACTCTGCTCTTCCACACCTTGTTGTTGACTGTATTTTGATATTTTACTCTTCTCTGGATCAGTTGGGTCATAATCTTCAGGATAATGGCTGAAATCACCCTTTGCAACACATTCTCTAATGATATCAATATCATGTGGGAAGTAAATCTTTTGTAAAAAGTCGTAGCAGAAACGAGGTAGGATACAAATCAAGAAACCAATAAAGAAACAAGCCCAGAATGAAGGGGTTCCATATAGATTGGCTGCAGCTTTATAAAATTCCCCAGAGTAGGTTGCAGAAGACCAGACACCAGTCCACGCAAATAATATCAATATGGACAATGCACAAATTAGCGAAGACAACCAATCCCATCTGTATTGATGCATGAAGATGTAAAGATCACAAGAAACGATAGCAATACTTGCCACCAAAGCACCCATGAAGAATCTGTGTTCTAAAGGTAAACCATTCATGGTCACAACACCATTTTTGTAGTACATAAAATAGGGATAGAAGAAAGCAATTATCGACTGATAGAAACCATCAAGCATGTACCACCAGAACTTTTCGGTCGTCCACTCAGATCTCAAGATACCACTTCTATACAACTCAGGAACCAACAGCGACACACACGCGGTAACATCCTGATCGAAAATACCCATGAAGATAACAGGTAGTGAAGTGAAGGCCAAGTTGTAGAACATAAGATAGGTGTACTCAAATAGATAGGAACCATCAAAATCATTATAGATACCGTACCAGAACAAAGTGATCGTGAAGATAACGTTCTTGTAGAAAAAACTTGGAATCATCTCAGACAATCTCTTATAAGACCATCTACCATGGACCAAAACCAATCTTGTGAGGAATCTAAATTGACCCAAAGCGTAATCAGCAGACATCACAGCTTGAGTACCTTCCTCACCAGCAATACCAACACCAACATCAGCGGCTTGAATCATTGCAACATCGTTAGAACCATCACCAATAGCAAGAGTCATCACATCCAATGTATCCTTCACTAACTTGACAACATCAGCCTTTTGAGCTGGAGAGACTCTGCAACACAAGACAGCTTTACATTGCTTACATAGCAACAAAAACTTGTATCTAACCTTGTCGCTTAAAGCAACCTTTAAAGCATCACCATCGATCACAACACCATAGTTACCGCTAGGAGGTTCGTGAATTTTCTTTGCAGTTTCTAGTTCTTCTTCGGAACCTTCCATATCAAAGGTATCTCTCAGGTACTTTTCAACAAGCGCATTAACAAGGCTGTTCTTATCCCCTTGTAAATTAGAATAAGTCGTTTCACCCAAAACTTGCTCAATATCTTCACCAGAAGTCTTGATAACTAGTAAATCCATTCCATTTTCAAGTAAATTACAAGAAAAACCAATGTTGATAGCAGTTTCAACTTTATCACCAGTTAAAATCCAAAGTTTAATACCAGCCTTTGCTAAAATTGAAATAGACTCTGGAACACCGTCCTGCAATCTATCTTCAATGGCAGTGCCTCCAAGCAAAGTCAAGTCTCTTTCCACAGAAGAGGCAACCTCTTCCATTTTTTCTTCTCTTTGATCCAAAGCAGCAGCAGCAATTTCATGCCTCTTCTGCCATTCTTCGTATTCCGACCAAGTGAGTTCTCTTTGAGCAATACACAATGTTCTTAAACCTTCGGTGGCAAACTCCTCTAGATGAACAGCAGTCTTATCTAACAGGGTTTGATCGTTATTCTCAGATAATCTCGAATAAATGATCGAATCAGCACCCTTACAGATCAACAAAGCGGTAGGTTCACCGTTTCTCGTAGTCGGTGGAATCTTGATTATCGCACTCATTCTCTTTCTGGTCGAGTTGAACTCCAAAATGTTCATGATTTGATATTCTTTTTCCACACCTTGGACGTTTAAAACAACACCTTTTTTAGTTCTATCAGTGAATGCAAAACCGACATCTCTAGCAGTAGCAACCAAAGCTGCTTCATCTGGACTTTGTGCCTTCAATTCCAACTTTCCAGGCTTCGTTTCAGATGGTTCAGTCAAAACACTATGACATAAAGCCAAGGCAAGCATGAAATGTTCGTTTGCAAGCTTCTGTGCTTCACCATTCTCACCTTTCAGGTCATCAACAAACTTCTTTGAGACGAAAGTTAATTCTTCATCGATATCAGCTGACAAAGAACCACCGTTGATCTCTTGCAAAATGTTGATCATCAGTTGTTTGTCTCTGGCAATCTCTTCCTTTTCTCTTGCTGATTCTTCTTCAACATCTATCCCTTGTCTTCTTCTAATACCGGCATAGGCCTCAGTATATGCTCTACCATAACTGATTCCATTGATGGTACATTTCTTGAACTCCATGACATTTTGTGTCAACGTACCAGTCTTATCACTGAAAATATACTCAATCTGACCAAGATCATCAGAGATATTCCAAGACTTGGGGGTGCATGGATAGTCTAACTTCTGATAGTACATCAGAACATCCGAATAGATGAAGAAGGCTTGAGCAGTCTTGATAATTTCAATAGAGATGTACAAGGAGATAGGAATCAAAGATTGATATAAAATGACAGCCACAAAGAAACTGACAATACCATTGACAGCAGGCGATCCTGCAATTGTACCGAATTCATAATAATCTCTGGATGTATTACTTCTGTCATAATAAACACCGTTGACAATACCAGACACAAGACACAAGACAAACAACAAAATGAAATTCAAAACAATGGACCAGTTCAATTCTCTAGCAATTCTGGATCTCTTGGTTGGGGTAATACCCGCATTTAGCATAATCTTTGTATCATCACCAGTGAAAACAACTATACCGACCGCCCACTTCGTATTTCTTAAAGTACAGCCTCTCAATAAGAGGTTGTTGATTGTCACCGGCTCGTTGGAAATCTCGTTGTTTTCATCACCGCTAACATAGTATTTCATGTTACCTTGATAACTGTATAAGTTTGATTTTGGACCTTCACTTTCTAACCAAAACTTACATCTGCCAAGATCGTTGACAGATTTAATCGCAGCTGCAGAACATTTTAGTGCCTGTTTGACCTTCAAGTTGGTTTCACCATCTAAATTTTTAGTTTCAACGTAACATGCCCCATCATTATCAGAAGTGGATAAAATCAGCAAATCGACAGGAATGGAATCGTTATTCTTGATCTTAACCACATCACCCACATGCACATTCTTCCAGTAATCTTTTTTGAAGGTTGGAGAAACAGCGCCCTGTGTGTAAGCTGCGGATGGAGCGGCTGCAAATGGCTTCATTTGCGTAGTATATGCATCCCGACCGTTCTCTGCGTTTGCGTCATCAAATGGATTTGGATTATCGACTAAGGATGTGGAACTTCCACCATAATTCATACCATCCAACTGCACAGACTTTCTGTTATCAAAACTATCCCTTCTATTCTCCTCTTCTGCTAAAGGATCGATCGACTCTTTACCTTTCATCTTTCTGATCAGCTTCAGCAAAAGTTTGGATGTAAGTTTCTTTGTTCTTCTCCATAAGCTGATGTTCTCACCATTGAAGTTTGGATTATCCATCCCTTTCAATATATGCGTCACCTGATTGTTGACTTCCATATCCAAAACTGTTCTTCTGGAATCCTCCAATGCATCCTTGAAAGCGGTAATACAAACAATGACAATCAATGGGACTGCAGATAATGCTGGACTTGGAACACCAAAAATTTCAAAGGCACCCAAGATAATCATTGTCAAGAAGTATATATTGGCAACATTTTCAAACTGAAAGTACAAATTCTTAGGAACAAACGATAATGGGGTATATTTCGTGGTTCTAATCTTGTTTCTGGCATAGTTTGGTGGATTCCCGTCTTCATCTAGCTGCGTTTCCGGTAGTGGTAAGTTCCAATACACCTCCCTCTTTTCTTTTGATCTATCCATAGCATCCACTTCATCCTCATTGTCGTCCACAGGATCGTCTTTACCCGAGCTGAAAATTCTACCCTTTTTCATTGACATAGTCTTCCTCAGAGTTTTATTCCTTGTCAGAGGGTTTCCATTTTTGTGCCTCTGTGTACCCCATCTCAATCTCTTGATCGTGCCTTGACGTTTGGATAACTCTCCCAATCCGTCTTCGTTTTCTAGGCCCTCGTCCTCTTCGCTACCATCAAAACCTCTGGTGTGGGCATGCTTCAAATTAAGGTTACTGTTGTGTGAACCAAAAGTTCCGTCATAATCCATTCTGGGAGTTGGCAGCACGCTATCCGTATCACTATCTATCCAATTTGCATTTTGCTGGTACGGATCTGCAAAATGAATGTTTGTATTTTTTCTAGCGGAAGAGGATCTACTTCCTCCTGTCTTCAAGACTGATCCCGTTTTGGAGCGCTTTGGATCTTCGGGAAACGTGTTTAACGTGTCATCTTGGAACTCATAGCTGTCATCAAATGGACTTTCAACAGAGAAACTGCGATCGGGCTGGGACATGACTATTTGTTTGCAGAGTAAATTGTATTTATAAAAAGATTGGTGTTGTTCTGTGGCTCACGGTGGGTGTAGATATAGGGTGATGCGATCCACAGGAACGAAAATTTCTAATGTATAGCTGGCTTTAACGACGAAGCTCTATGTGAAACACAGAAATATTGTTAATAATTAATTAGAACCTTGAATGTGACGTGTTGACAACAAAGTAATAAAAAATTTGAAATCTCCAACAACTTTGCTAAAATCTTGTTACCCTGTGAGAGAGATGCAATTCCAGTGAAAAATAAGCTTTGATGCAAGCAAGGTCTGGCAATCAAATAACAATCAATTATTCCGAAGGGTATGGTTCAGAAACAAAGTGTCGTGAAACGAAATGCTCTGGCTTCAACAAAGAACCCTTAATTCAAGGACGAATGAACAAATGAATTGGTTGGTGGTTCTTACAAATGCCACAAAGTGCCAACTCAGAGTGGATGAAAGCACCACTGGTTCTCTGTAGGAAAATGGCGCTCGTACCGTCCCGGGCGGGATAGGAAGCCGACCCGGTTGGCACTCCGGCGCGTGAACCGGTCAGCGGTCCGTCCCTAGGCAATGAAGCCACGGATAACCATACTTGTGGGCAGTGGATCATTTATGCCCAGAACCAGTGCTGGATGTGCACTGAGGAAAAATTCTATCAATCCTGAATTAACGATTACATTATGCTACTTTTGATTTATAGATCTTCGCTAAAGACTAGTTATCAGGCACTGGCTAATCGTTCTTCAAGAAGGACGTGTTCGGGTATCGCAGCGTGCGACAGAACGGCCCAACACAACGGTTTTTGCAGGCGGTGTTCGGAACTGAACCGTTTATGTCTGATGGCCCCTCTAACAGGGCTTATGTGTTACGCTAACTTCCAACAGTTGAAGGCAAAGATATATATATATATATATATATATGGTTGATATACCAACTATGCCTACGACACGAAAAATGTGGGGTTGAGTACGGGTAATCGGTGTACGTGTCCGCAATATATAGCGTGTATATATTCTGTACAGAAGGACGGATCAATGAGCGCCCGTGTTTGTCAGCTGGCCTGCCGCTATTCTGCCCGCGACGCCATTGACTTGCCGCACGTTCCGGTTCGGCTCAAACATTAAGTTTCCTCAGCTGCTGGTCGGCTTTACGAGCGCATTGGTCAGTAATATGGGCTCTTAATATACACATGCAACTATATATGTTTATATATATATATATATATATATATATATGTTTATTGGAATCTGCTGTTTTTTGAACACGTTGCTATATGCAAGAATCTATGTGGACAATCTTTTAACTCGAAGAACAGATAAATATCCGCTTATATATACACACGGATAGATAAAAAACACACATTAAAGGAATTTCTAGTACGCGAAAAAAAGGAATTTATATAATAGAGAGCAGGTGAAATCAAGTTGGACAGAAGATGATTATTATAGAGAACGAACGGTAAATATAATGGCTGACGATAAATTTTGTTAGCGCTTAACTATGGGGAAGATATCAACAGGTTTTATAATTATCACTGGCCACTTATACTTACCAACACCTGCCCAACCTGCCTTCATCGACTGTATATATATATGTGATGGATGTACTACAGCTTCTTTAACGATGATCCATGTATAAGACTTTGATCAAATTCGTACAATCTAAGATCCCAGTGAATTATACACCGACAACAGTCCAACTTTGTTCTGTAACGTGCAGATATTCCGGGATCCAAGTATGCATTGAACTCTACTTATAAGACTCTTGTTTTTGGGTTTAGCAACTAGAGAGACCAAGGTTGACCCGTATGAGACTATTCATCTCAGAACGATCCATCGACGTCAAAGGTGGTTGGGCTGCTTAGAGCATTCAGGTTCATGTATAGTAAAACTTGATATATAATATATATATATATGTTCATGTTCATGTTGTGGATAACTATCAGTAGGTAGGGACTGTATATATTAGACTAAATATTGTGTCAGAAACCCCACAATAATTAATATATATGTAGACCGACGTGAAGGGCTCGACTGCGCGTCAAGCTCACCCAGCAAAGTTACTCGCCACATATGGCTGGTGACGGTCGGACAGTTAGCCTTGTGGCTGTGACATTGACCTTTGAGAAAGCCGCTCTCTCTCCCTTCAAAATAAATAAAAGTATTGAAATCGAAACAAAGGCAATCAAGACGGACTTCTTTGTCTGGATACCAAGAGTTGCCTACAGTTGCCCCTACAGGCACTCGGTTGTCCTCCAGACTCCATCGGAATCACTCATATAATTGAATTAAATATTTGTTGTTTGGTCTTCATTTACCTGCTCCGCTTTTCCTGTCAATTGTCCCCCCTTTTTCCATCAGCTATGGCTTCCGATCACCATGGCTCAAACGAGTCTTTTGAGATTCCACGACATTCTTACACTGTCTTTAGATTAAAGTATGACAGCTCGTACAATTTACATAGACGAACGTTAGTGGTATCCTTGGGAATTATACCTCAGCCGTGGGTTCTGAATCAAAAATCGTGGTGGAGATCTGCCATTTCCTCTGCAAGGGATAAAAATAGAAAGGTAAGAAATGAAACTGGTAAGGCCACATGGAAAATCATTGAATCCGTCGGAGACAAGCTCATGCGCCGGAGTGACAAAGCTAAAAGGAGCAGTCGACGTCGTCAGAAGGCCTCAACAGCTACTACAGATCTAATCGAAGGAGATACACAATCTCTGCAACTTTCACTAACTGGAGAATCCGAGTCTGATTCTGAAACCGAGCTTACATCCACTTCTAAAAGTAAGTCATCTATTAAACGTGCAAGTAATTTGCTATCTCGAAGATCAAGCCGACATGTTCCTTCCGATGAGTTACCGAATGGTTTTAATGATGATGTGGGCACATTGTCATCTCGAGGAAAAAGGTTGTTGAATGCTGACTTATCTAAGACTTTTCGTTCAAACTCAATACCAAGCCGATCTCGAAGTCTCTGTTGGACAAACAACGATTTGCTTCAGTTTCAAAGGGTTTTGACTGCTTCCTCGGACTTTGATAATGAGTCGTCGGAAAGCAAAGTTGAACCAGAATCTCTAGCAGGTTCGGAAACTGATGAATCTGAAGTGCATTCTTCGACCGACTTCAATGATGACATGGTCAATGATACGGAGAGCGTTCGAATAAAAAAATCTGAAGTGTATTCTTCCACTGACTTCAATGATGACATCGTCAATGCTAGGAAGAGAGTTGAAAGAAAGGAATCTAACTCAACCGAATTAAGTTCTTCGATTTCTTTTGTTACGGCCAATGAATCTTTTGAAACAAACGATGAGGACGAACATGGTAGTACCATTGCTGTGGATCAAGAAACGTTTGTTGATGGCTTCTATCCAACTGCTCCCCTTGAAACAAAAACGCCATCTAATCACAGCATAGCAGATAATTCAAATATTGTCGAACCACAAGAGTATCTTACTCTTGATGAAACAATAGATGCGCTTCCCCCACAACGGAGAAGTGTGACATTTTCCAAAGTTTCGAATAACCCGAATCCGAAGCTATCCAGAATACGTTTGCGTAAAAGCAAAGGCGGGCAGCGATTCAGGCTTTTAAAAGCTGAACCGGTGCCAGAAGGGGTCTTCGGCACAGAAACTGAAGATGACCGTACACGCAACTTCCAAATAAGAGACATTTATGCTCATGTCAATGACGAGGTTGTTAAAATGTATGAAAGGCTTCAAGTAAAATCTATTGGATTGAATGGGTTAACAGGATCTTATTCAAGGTTTGAACAGAAGAAACAGCAAAAAAAGCTATTTGGGCAATTTTCAGCAGGGAGTATTATTAAAATGGAAAAGATGTTGGTGCTAGTCATGCAGACAAATTTAAAGAAGAAGTTTGAGAATTCAGGAGCTCCAAGGGTCATTGAAAGGTGGAAAGAGTATATTGTAGTTGCAAGATCGACTGGTGATCATGAGTTTCCTGTGGTGCTGCAGTTTTTCAAAAAGCGTAAGATTTTGTCTTATGACAACGAGTTAGCAGAAAAAATCAACTCACACTCAGTTTTTGATTCCGAATCGGACTCTGATATTGACACAGATTCCGTTGATGGAAAAAATGAAGTTAATTTGACAAAAAGGAAATATGCTGTCAAAAAGCTTAGCGAATCAAATAGAAAGTATTGCGAGTTCGAGGTGCCACTTTCGTACAAAGACAGTATGGTGGGATTCCACAATTTGTTAGACAGATCAATTTCCATTCAAAGAAGACCAAGCAACCACAGAAGATTTCAGTACATCATTCTACCCCAAACCCCTTCATCTTCAATTCGTTGGTTATCATTTCTTACCGCAATCCTGAAAACAGGCGGGAGAAAGGGCCAGCAAACAATTCTTGTAAACATTCCAGATATAGATATGTCAGTCACTTTTAGAAACGTGCACCTTCTATCTAGTCCTGATGACTTCCAATTTGATGCAGACAACTCGGTAGTGACCTATACCAAAGAAGGCTACATTTTTCCCAGACTTAAGATGTTCACCAAATTAGTTCGGATGGTGTCAAAGGAGATTGAGAAGATCCATGTTTGTAGAACTCCACAGACACCGCAAGCCCTTGAGTTCCTCCGGCAGCTCCAAGGGGACTATTCTATGCTTGCGTTTGCTGCTAAGAAGTACGATAGGTTGGAATGGATTTTGGGAGAAAATGAAAAGTTACTCCACACAACCTGGCTCTTGCTAAATGAGACCCATGATATCGAACTTCGGGAGATACAGCATGAAATGCAATCCTTAAACGATAGATCACTACTTGAACCGCCCCCAATAGAGGGTTTTTTGTCGAAATTATCTAATAGAACAGGTGGCCTGAAGTCCTCATTTGGAAGAAACTATTACAAGTTGAACTACATAGCATCTATGGATAACCTTCTTCTCTTTCAAAATTTCTACTCAGCGGTCCCATTATTTGAAGATTCTATGGCTGGAATAATTACTCCAGTTGGTGACGTTTTAGATCCTGATATGCTTGATGAACGACTTTCTAGCCGATCAGCTATGTTCAGCCATACTCCTTTCCCTTTGAATGTGCTAGACAAGGCTCATATTGAATGGTTGAAACCAGGAATAACACTTGAGGAATTTCAGAGAAGGGATACGGATGCCGTGTTTGAGGTTGAAAGAAGGTCCTGCCTCATTGCTAACAGTTATGGCGTGGTTGACTTTTGCAACATTGAAGATATTCGGGTAGTGCCTTACAGTGAGATCCCCACCTTAGTTAATTTGGCAGCTTCAGTATCTTGGGGGCTTACCAAGGATCAGCAAGACGATCGTGATTTTGTTGATTCATGCTTTGATATTATCATGAAGAATGGATCCAAGATCAGATTTCAGGCTTGTAATAGGTCCATCAGGGATGAATGGGTAGGCAGGTTGCATTCGCTAGCCGAATACTGGACTTTAAAGAAAAGAGAGAATCTAATGAGGTTACTCGATCTCCGAGAACTGAACATGGGTATCACCAATATTTCCGATGATTTCTTCGAATCTGTTATGGCGACCGACGAACGGGCCAACAAGTGGGAGATATCAAAGGCAAAGACTGACGCCCAAGTTTACAATGTTTCTTCTTGGTGTATAGATTCGCCCCTTATAATGAGTGGTATGATGTACATGAAAGGTAAGAAGCATAAGCATTTTGAGAAATACTTTGTCATTTTGTGTCCTGGTTTCCTCATCTTGTACGAAATTTATGAAAGAAAGGCAATCAGCGGGGTGGGAAGGCCGACTGCGTACTACAAGCACTACGCGTCTATCAGCTTGAGTAGTTGCTATGTTTATTCGAATCCGTGTTCCGATGGTGACTTGATCACAAAGGACAGAACTTTCAACCCGATGTATCCTGGGAGCCATTCCGTTCCTAGGATCTATGCGGATGGCTGGAAGAGTTCTGAAGATCAAAACAGCAGATATTTTACGGTTTGGTTTGGCTCCAAGATGGTGATGTTGCAAAACTCACGAAAGAACAAGGCAAAGCTTCACGAATCTAATGAAGACGATGAAAGCGACATCGGTGACGATTCGAGTACAGAAAAATCTGAAGACGAGTCTGAGAATGATTCTCCAGAACGTGACAATAAGAGTCACGGTAGGAAGACTGAGCTCCTCAAGACGGCTACAAGATTGGGTGTTCGAGGACGTAGCATTATCTTTATAACGAGGTCCAGAATCGAAAGAGATTTATGGGTGACCAAGATTTTGAATGAGATTGAAAGGTTTTCTAGCAATGATGACGAGGAGATCAATTTGGTGTAAAAGATTATATCATAATTCTTTTCTAGCGAATAAACTAATTAGGTATACCTTAATTTATTTAAACAAATATATATATATATATATATATGTACTTACTAAACTTATTAAAATTCTGGAATCGGTTCCAATTAACGTGCTATCAAAAGGGGTAGAAGAGAAAAAAAGAAGAAAAAAGGGAATAAATTTACATGTACAGATTCCTCAAGTTGCCTTCCAAACGTACACCATCTCGTCCCAACCTGTACTCGCCACAAACCCGCTTCCCCAAAGTGACCAGTCGCACCCAATCACAAACTCCTTGTGCATGTCAAAGTTATTGACCAGCGAGTGGCCATGGTAGATCCTATTGCTGTTCAGAAACCGAGCCTTGTCGTCGGTTTGATCCTTCCAAACTTTACAAGTCATGTCATACGAACAACTCAACAACGTGTCCGAAGAATGCGGGCTCCATGCCACTTTCCGCACTGCAAAATCGTGTCCGATCAACTTGTTCAAAGGGGACGGTCCGATCTTGTTCCCATGTGGTAAGAACTGCTGGTTTAAATCAGGCACCATTCTCAGGTCCCAGATCTTGATTGACTTGTCCACTGAGGACGTTGCAATGACCGAGTTTCTGTACTTGTTGAAATCGCATGACAACACCTCCAACCCTCCGTGTGCTATGAAGTCAAGTTGTAAAGGGTTAGGCGTTCTGATGTCCCACACCTGACAATGAGAGGATGAGTTCACCGATATGAGCAGTGCTGGGTCGTGTGGTGAGAAAGTCGCCTGATACACACAGTCACTCGTTAGATTATCCACGTTAGGCTTATTTGCTGCCAGTGGTGGTTTCTGCTGTGCTTGTTGTATTGGATCGATATGATGTGTGGTGACATCTTTTGTCGACGTCAAAGTCATCATCGATCTGTCTCTGTTTGGACTCCAGATCTTGATGGTACCGTCCCAAGAGGATGAGCAGAAAGTTGTCTTATCCACCAAGTTCCAATAAACAGAAAACACCTCCCTTGTGTGTTCTTGGTACTTTCTGATTGGGTAGTTAGGCAAGCCTATATCAAAGATGGAGATCGATCCATCACCCGAACTCGTCACTACTTGGTTCTCGTTCAATTCAGACCAGGCAACGTCAAACAAACCATCCTGTGTTTCAAATGCTGTGTCCTCTGATATGTGTCCGTTGTCTTGGATGCTCAATATGCTGAGTTTACCGTTACCAACTAGACCATAGTTGGCCGAAGTGGCTACTGCCAACTTGTTATCGTAGAATGGTGAGTACTTGCAAGCGTACCCGTTGTAACCCCTTGTTCTGAACGACAACATGGTCACCTGTAAAACAAATAAATAGACGAAAAGTGAGAAGTAAAGATAAGATAAGATAAGATAAGATAAATGGAATCTATATGTACAGTACGCTTAGGCGGTGGTATCTCTTTTTGGAGTCTAATTCCATTCACTGTGGTGACTACGGTGCATGTCGTTGAACGCTGGAGTTAAACCGTCAGCGGACGCCAGTTTTCTTCCTGCGCTCCAAGTTCGATCGGCCAGCCTCCCAGGAACGTCGGCAAACGGCGCCCGCCCGCGTTTGTCTCCGGCCCACCCCACGAATCGCCCGATACGGCTACTTGATACTTATCTATCTATCTTTCTCTATGTCTTCTGCTTTTGGTGTCTATAAATCACTAAAAATATCTAGCTATAACGGTATATATCCTTACATCGGAACAAGTTTTCTGTCCGCTTTAATTCATTTATTATTATCGGTCGTCGCATCTGACGATGTAACAGGTGATGACGAGGCATCCCAGTTTCTCGCCAATAGCCCTGATCTTTCAGTAGTTGAAGTGTCCGGATCCTTTTCATCCATGCAGATGGCACCCGTTGCTTTACCTTTAGCTTTACCCAGCTCAGCAAGGTCGTCGTTGCCGCTCATAAAGAAAGGTGAACTTGGCATGTTGATCAGTTTTTTCGATTGACTACTTGAAGGCTGCGCCGGCGTATGTAAATTTGCAGCAGATGGCCATGTTGCTATGATAGGGTTTTTTGATGCAGACGCCTTCAACGCACTAGATGACTCATTCGGGAACTTGGAGGTCACCATTGCACCTGGTGTGTCTGTCTCTGTATCTGCAAACTCTCTGGTGTTTGCCGTATCGGCATCTCTAGGAGTAACGTTATCCTTTGGAGTCTTGTCAAATTTGAGAACTAATGGAGATCCTGATTTGGATGCCAAAGCTAACGGTCCCCTCTTGTTGCTGTTCATCACCCTAGAGATTTCAGCATCATCTTGTGGAATTTCCAATCCCTGGTCTTCTTCTTCCTCTTCGTCGTGAGTGAAGAGATCGTTGATCCAGAAAGCTGGTGACGCTTCTCCACCTTTAGTTGGCGATCCTCTCTCTTCTATCTGTGAGAAGGATTCAATTAATCTATGAATACTTGGCGATATCTCATGAACTAGCAATGACAAAGGTGGCTCATTCTCCAAATTATCGTTTTTGTCGTTTTCCTGGTCATGTGAGGCGAAAAGATCGTTGGCAAACTGTGGGTTGTTCTCTTTGTCCTCGTCATCAAATGGAATCAAAGTTGTGTTCATCTTGGTGGCATTAATGGGCTGATCTTCTCCACTGTCACTATCTTCGTCGATATTGGTACTGTCTGTACTCTGAGGTCCATTGAGATGTTGGTTTATGGCAACTGAATTCTGTCTACTTCTGGTACGATGAGAAGGGCTCAACCCCTCAGATGCTGGTTGCCTAGAATGGTAGACAGGATCCAAGTCTGTCAATATATTCTGATTCTGTTGCCTACCTGGAATATCGTCGCTGATGTCACTAGACAGGTTTAGAAGTTTCTGTATTTCTCCTGAATTGACCAGGTTGTTCCAATCTGCAATGCTGTCTTCTCCTATAGTTGATGATTTGAAGACGGCAACTTGCTTTAACGTGGTACTATTGCTGTTGTTGTTGCTGAGAGAGTTTGATCTATTCCTCAGTTTACCCTTGGTCAAAGTTGACGTTGTCAACGGCGAAGAGCAAGTAGCTGGAGAGCTAGTAATTTCATCATCAATACCCTTCTTTCTGATTGTTCTTGGCTTTTTTCGGGCTATCGCCTGGTATTGTTGTAGTGAGCCTGACGAACTTCCTAAGGTACTAGCATTACCATTGCTTGGTGTCTTTGAATATGGACCATTGAGTAGTCCCCTGGACCCCAGCTCACCGCGGTTACGTAGACCTTTACTATCATTCCTCACTTGAAAATCGTTGCAAATACAGCATAGTAAGCCTGAATTCCCAAATTCAAAGATTCCCTCTCTGTGGAACTTGTATGGATGGTCTGTAGTTGAACCGCAGTTGACGCATCTACTGATAGGAGATTGCTGTTGTGGTCTGTTTTGCTCTAATATCTTTGGAATGTAAGTCTTACTTCTCTTGGCTTTAGATGGGGCATCGTTATCTGACTTCATCAACTTGGAAAAACTGGAAAATCTAGCAGCAATGTCATCCTCCCTCGTTGGCTCGTTATTAGTCATGTCAGACAACATTATCTTATGAGCCAAAGAATTTTCACTCAAGAATGGTAAAGATTGTGTCCTAGTAGCTAACTCTGGAGCGTTCATTAGCGCGTTCTGTTTCAACTGTGCTGCTGACACAAGAGCGGGTTGGTTAGTAGAATTAGTATTATATTGCAGTGACGTAGTGGTTGTTGTTGTAGTTGTCGGTCTTCGTTTAACCGACGGCTCTTGGAATGTATTCGTATCATCTGATGGGAGGTTGATTGGGCTGCTGTTGCTGTCATCCGAGAACTGAGACACGGCAGGTTGTTTTCTTTTCTTGCTCTTTGACGCTGCTGAAGACGAAGAACTACCAGTGGCATTCTTGGAAGTTTTTTTGGTTTGATCGTTATCGTCAACCAAATTGAATCGAAGTCTTACTTCTAGAGTGTCAGCGGCCTGTGCACCACTGGTGTATAAACTGACAAAATTCTTACAAATACGTCCTGTGACCAGGACGGCAACCCTCTTATCTATAATTTTGGAATACAGTCCGTATCCAACAAAAGGCTCGTCTGGTTCAACAACATCTTTTGAGTAAATGGAGTAATCTGAATTCTGGCGAAACTTTTCAGGAGACATCTCAGACACGAGGTTAACACATTTTCTAATGTCTACACAACCTATAGTGGAGCCGTTATAAGGAGATTGTGAAGGTAGCTGGATAACTTTGGAGCTAATAGTCTTGGCGGATCTTACTAAGAAAGTGGTTGTGTTGTCGAACGTGTACAAGACCTTCAATATGACTTGCTGGTTGTATGTTTGTGCTTGACCGTTGCTCATGGTAAAAGAAGAAGATGGAAGTAAAGGAGAATGAAATCGTGGATGGAATTGAGGTGAAATTGGTCACAAATGTTGGGAGGAGTAGATGAAACGGTCTTGTCACGAGAGGGAATAGTCGAAGGAAAAAGAATAAATCGATATCAGGATTATGAAAGAAAGAAAGCAAAAAAAAAGCAGAGCTGTGATGAATGCAATATAGCAGAAAAAGTTTTATCAAGATGGTAATAAAGAGGAAGCTTACAGTTTCAGGCACTTGCTTGAAAGGGAGGAAACACAAGGAACTGTTTCGTGTCTTGTCTGTCAACAACGGCCACCCTCCCTGGAAGCTTATACTATATAGCGTACAGGGAAAAAAAGTAAACAATGAACTTGAACCTCACACCCGCTCGCAGTACAGACACCAGCAATCGTCGCGTGGGTGTTGTACTATAAATTATACTGAATTGTCAGTCGTTGGTCGCAGTTCCAGCTGCCACAAGTTGTGACAATTGGAGTGGCTAACAAAACCGAGTGCTGTTTCATAATGTACTTGCACACACCCCTACGAGCAAGACAGAGATCTCGATCGGTATGGCAGTGGCAGGCACTGGGCACTGGGCCGTCCGTCAGATTCCAATTAATACGTGCCACGCGTCCGTCTGCACAGAACAGGAAACTGCCTCACGAATCGGACGCGACCTGTTTTCCCCTTTGGGACAGACGCGTGGAATCTGGATCCCCTGGCTACAGGCTACAGCGCTGTGCAAAGGTCAGGTTTTTGCTCCCTTCACGGTGCTGTTTTGTGTTCTATACTAGGGTTCGGTAGATTAACAATCCTGCACGAGTTATATTAAATAATAACTGTTGATAAATTGGAAGTTATCAATTACAATATTATATATATATAATATAAATTTATACTTCCATATAATGATTTACAGATCCCTGCAACGAGCATATAGCGTTGTTATATGTATATATATGATGATTATTTATCTCATATCTATATATGATAATGCGATAATTCTTATATACATCTCTACCCTCTATTCTAGCTTTTCTTGCAAGGCCATAGATTAAATAAATAAGACATCATGTGACTTGCAGATCCAAAGATAAAGAAAGAGTGACAATCATTGTCTACACCAGATATCAGCGACATCAGGGTTGTCTAGCAACCCTCTCTCCATCTAGAGAGCTGTAAGTCACTTGATGTGTACGTTGTTTTGTCTTAGGAAACATTGAAAGTCACATCTATCAAATCTCAACACTTATTTATGGCATACAGCGTTAAAAGTGCAACCTTGCTTCTCCTGTATGTGGTACCTCTTCGGTTGGTGTCTTACGTGGCGGAGCTTTGTAATACATCACTCTACGGTCCTCAAAAAAATTTGTAATATTCCTTATCCCTAGGGGTGATGTGATCCCAACAGTATATATGTTATAGAAGTTATGGCCGTGTGTACATACAAGAGAATCTTAGATCTCTGTGGGAAGTTACTGCTGACATTTTGACATGTCAAATTCTCCACCTTTCGGATATCTTACGGAAGCAAATTTCACTAGGGCAACTTCAAACCTTAAAGGAGAACTTATATTATCGGTGAATTACGAAATAGCAAGTATTCTAACTTTATGTTTTTCTTGATCACAAAACCCAGTGTGCTTGCGAACAGTACGATTTCAAACAGTAAAATGTTTATTTCCTGGCAGCTGTATACTTAACATTCTCTATTCTAGGACAAATCTATCATATTCGGAGAGTAATCCATCGTATGCCTGCATGTTATGCCAAGGTAATTTTTCATAGTGAAATTCTAAACTTAATACTCAGACAAATAATGGTCATAAAACGGTCGCTACAATACAGATCTAAAGACGATCCGTTCGCAATTGGATGAAGAATGGGCATCATACGGAGGTTCTTAATATGTGAGGGGGAGATTCCTGGTTTTTTAAATCGTAAAATCAGCAGTGCAACAACTTGGTTGATCTCCCTAATTCTTTGGGAATTACCTATAATGATTTATCAATTCATCCTTTTTGTAGCAAACCCAATATCTATTTCATCTCAGAACTCCGGCTCGGACTTGTCAAAGCCAGAATAATCAATACTGTTATAGTACTTAAAAAAACAGGAAGCATTTTGCCCAAATGGACACGTGATGGGCTATAAAAAATGCTTTAATGCTAATACATACTATTTGCAAATTTGCCAATTTTCAGGCAAAATAACGGTTTATTCCCGGAGAAGCTAGTACCAATCGATCCAGCTTTCTGTCAAAAAAACAAAAAAAATTGACACTTTTCTGCACTATTAATCATTTATGATTAAATTAGATTAATTTTAGCAGGAATCACCGGGCAGTTGCCGAATTGGTTTCGCTGGGGAGGGCGTTATCTAAGGGAATGTACTCGTTGCCACAGCCCAGTAGTTATACATATATAATATATAATATGGTAGTATCCTAGCTAGTAGTATGTGTCAGGTGGGTGTCACTTGATAATGCAATCAATCCCGTGGAGTCACTGTAGTGTAGAGGGCCCCGGAGTCCCAGGCGATGAAAAAAAAGAAATAAAAATTGATAAATGATATGCATCAGCCCAAAAACGGGTTTGAACCACGATTGTTCCTTTCCAGAGCTATGTGATCGGTTACTTCTACGGGTGTGTTAGTTCTGCGAGTATTCAAAAGCTCCGAGGAATGTCAAATACGTTTACATTTAAAGATTATGCTCGTATACCCTCTGAAATAATCAATGTTTGGTTGTTGTATAGATGTATGTATTATATGTAGCTTATCAGATAGTAGTTTATATCAATTGCTCTTACATTTTGCAACACGGAATGGCTTGTAACATTTTTTGCAGCACGTGTGCTGTGCCGTCCATGCCAAGGCGTAAACATGTTTTTGGTTGTGTCCACACCCATCGAAGTGTTTTTTCTTGCCAATTTATAATCAAGAGATCTCTATAGTTGATACCATCCAGCATAGAGTACAGTTGACATGGCATACATATAAGTTGTTTCTTATTCCCATGATAATGTAACGACATGTTTGCGAACATGTCGCTGACTCCAGTTATTGAGTCATCCCCGGATGGTCAGATCTCATCTCGGGGTTAGCCACCCCTTAGAACAAAACAGTACAGGATATTTTTGCGGATGACGAGGCGCATGCAGAAAACTGTGGCAAATTGTCCCGTTGTGGTAATTCGTGGCCGCATTTTGGTTATCCCACCCTGCAGAACATGACGTAATCTTTGTACCGCCACAGCACTTGCCACATTTTGTATCATTTATGGTTCCAATTTCTTGAATACATACAGTATAAATTAAATTATAGATGCATATATATATATAGATCGATATAAATATATATATATTATATATAGATATATATTATAAAACTGAAATCGATCAATCCATATTACGCCGTGGTTATTTGCCCCCTCGCGCAGGCACTCAGGGAGAGACCCTTGAATTGATATCCCACCTGCCGACATGCTTCCGAAGACCACCCGAATTGCCACATGGTTGAAAGTGCCCATGCAACAAGGCCTACAAGAAAGAGAACACACCAACTGTAAATTGATCCATATATATATATATTATACACCAAGTGCGTGTGTACATTGAATATCGGATTAACACCTTAAGCACCTTATTGGCACACAAGTTAGGAATCGCTACCCTAAACGGCGGTGTAGTTGTAGCAAGAACAGCCACGATACCACTCCAGGAGGTTGGAACTTGGAGCCCCAGCCCCAAGCCCAAGGTGGCCGCACCAGCCACCATGACCAACGGGTGCAACAGGTGACTTCTTGGCAAAATTTCTTTTTGATCTGCACACTACTAGGTTCTAGACTTTGTGGCACTACCCTAGCATGTTTCTCATGGAATTGCTCTTCAACTTCACTTTCAACGGGATGGAAAACTAGTCATAACGGCAACATATTGGCATCATCATAGTACTCATCGTGAAGGTCTGAACCTCAGAAATCAAATTATGGAAGTTAGAAAATACCAAAAATGAAAATACGCTTTGTAACCACCAAAAACCGTTCTTCACGTTTGGTTCCAAGACTTTTCTGTTCCTCCTCCTCTTTTTCCTTTTTGTGAAGTAGAACTACTTGCAGACACTCATGTTGGTGGGATTTTTTCGAATTTTATCTGCAATTTTAGGAGGTTAGGTCTTGGTATCCGATCATTATATAAGGAACCATGTTTCCCCCTTTTATTCCCAATTGGTGCTTTTGATTTTCTTATCTCTTCTCAATCAACACCCAAAGTTTATTATACTCTATTCTGGAACACCAGAGATTATTATGTCCTTTAACAAAGAAGAAAAATTAGAAGAGATTGAAAACGTTACTGTCACAAGAAACACAACAAACTCAAGCCTCGATGCTGACCCTGCAGGTTACTCCTACTTGATAACCGTTCAACGATGCGTGGAAGCGTACCAGACAAATCTCCAACATGGATTGTCCAGTTCCGTCATCAATTCGTTGCTAGACAAGTATGGTAAAAATAGCCTTGGTGATGGTGGTAGTATTTCTATTGGTAAGATTTTATTACACCAATCTTGTAATGCTATGATCATCGTCTTGATTGTATCGTTGGTCATTTCGTTTGCCATCAAGGATTGGATTACAGGTGGTGTCATCACTGCAATTGTCTTTTTGAACGTTGCCATCGGTGCCCAACAAGAATTCCAAGCTGAAAAGACAATGGGCTCATTGATGAGCTTGTCCTCCCCTTCTGCCAATGTTGTCAGAGATGGTAAAGACTTGAACATTCTGGCAGAAGAAGTCGTCCCTGGTGATATCGTCATGGTTAAAGTTGGTGACACTATTCCTTGTGATATGAGATTGTTTGAATCAACCAATTTTGAAGTTGATGAAGCATTGTTGACCGGTGAATCGATTCCCATTTCCAAAGATGTTTCCCAAGTTTACTCTCAAGAAATCCCAGTTGGTGACAGATTGAACATGGCATTCTCATCTTCCACGGTCGCAAAAGGTAGAGCTTCTGGAATTGCAGTTGCCACTGGTCTGAACACTGAAATCGGAAAGATTGCTAGTTCTTTGAAACAATCAAGTTCCACCATCAGAAAAGTTGAAGTCGAAGATGCTCAAATGTCCGACTACATGAAGGCTACCTGGGGTACCATCTATGACACAGTTGGATGGGTCTTAGGTACCACTGTTGGTACTCCATTGAAAAGAAGATTGTCCAAATTAGCCGTTTACTTGTTCTTCATCGCTGTCGTGTTTGCCATCGTTGTCATGGCATCCCAAGAGTTTAACGTTACAAAAGAAGTTGCCGTTTATGCCATCTGCGTTGCCATCTCCATGATTCCATCTTCCTTAGTCGTCGTTTTGACTATCACAATGGCAATGGGTGCGAAAACTATGGTCACTCGTAACGTCCTCGTTAGAAAATTGGATGCCTTGGAAAGTTTGGGATCTGTCAATGCCATTTGTTCCGATAAGACTGGTACACTAACTCAAGGTAAAATGATTGCTAAGAATGTCTTCATCCCTTGTGTCGGTACCTTTGCTGTCTTAGATTCAAACTCTCCATTGGATCCAACCGAAGGTTCAATGGAATTTATTGAAAGATCACCAGTTGAAATTAGAGACAATGATGAAAACGTCTGGATGCCATACGATAAATTTTTAGATTTGAATTCCAGTACTGAAAAGTTTACCAAGTTCATGAAGTGGGTTTACACTGCCACTTTGGCAAATATTGCCGTTGTCGTTAAAGATCGAAATGATGACGGTTCGATGGAATGGAAAGCCAGAGGTGATCCAACTGAAGTTGCCATTCAAGTGTTTACTACGAGAGTTGGATTCCCACGTTCCAAGTTAACAGACGAAGGTAGTGAATTTGTTCATCTTGCAGAATTCCCATTTGACTCCTCCATTAAGCGAATGACTGCCGTTTACAACAATACTAAGACTGGTGTTGATCAAATCTTTACTAAAGGTGCCGTTGAAAGAGTTCTGGACTGCTGTGTCAATTGGACTAACCCTGAAACTGGTAACTTGGAAGCCATCACTCCAGAGACTATCAAGTACATTGAACAGAACATGGATGCTTTGTCATCTAAGGGTTTGAGAGTTTTAGCATTTGCCTACAGAGATCCAAATGTCAGCAATGGCACAAGCTGGACGAGTATGGAGAGAAGTGAAGTCGAGACCAACTTGACTTTCCTAGGTTTAATTGGTATTTACGATCCTCCAAGACCTGAATCCTTACCTAGTGTCAAGAAGTGTCACAAGGCTGGTATTACAGTCCACATGGCCACTGGTGACCATCCATCTACTGCCCGTTCCATTGCCCAGGAAGTTGGTATCATTCCTCACAATTTGTATCATTATTCCAAAGAAGTTGTTGAGATCATGGTTATGACTGCTGCTCAATTTGACGCTTTAAGCGATGAAGAAATTGATAAGTTACCTGTTTTGCCACTAGTTATCGCTCGTTGTGCTCCACAGACTAAAGTTAGATTGGTTGAAGCTTTACACAGAAGAGGCCAAATTGTTGCTATGACTGGTGATGGTGTCAACGATTCTCCAAGTTTGAAGAGAGCTGATATCGGTATTGCCATGGGTAAGAACGGTTCCGATGTCGCCAAAGAGGTTTCTGATATCGTTCTATCCGATGACAATTTCGCTTCTATTTTGAACGCCATTGAAGAAGGTAGAAGAATGGGTGATAACATTCAAAAGTTTGTTTTACAATTGCTAGCTTTGAACGTTGGTCAAGCATTCTTCTTGCTTATTGGTTTGGTCTTCAAGGATGCCAATGGTATGTCGGTCTTCCCATTGTCACCTGTTGAAGTCTTGTGGGTTATTGTCATTACCTCTTGTTTCCCAGCTATGGGTCTAGGTTTGGAGAAGGCTTCTGTTGATATCATGGAAAAACCACCAAAGGATGCTAAGGAGTCTGTCTTCACTTGGGAGATCTTGATTGACATGTGTGTTTATGGTGTCATTGTGGCTGCCTGCTGTATGGGTCCTTTCGTCATTGAAATTTACGGTTACTCTAGCGGTAACTTGGGTGTCGACTGTAACCAGATGAACTACGGTGCCACCTGTTCCGATGTCTTTAGAGCTAGATCTTCCTCTTTTGCGGTCATGACTTGGTCTGCTTTGTTGTTAGCTTGGGAAGTTCTCGACTTGAGAAGATCTTTGTTCAGAATGAGACCTGGTTCTGATAACATGTGGACCCAATGGATGAAAGATTTATGGTCGAACCAATTCTTGTTCTGGTCTGTGATTGTTGGTTTTGTTACTATCTTCCCTGTCGTTTACATTCCAGTGATCAACAACAAGGTGTTCTTGCATCTGCCTCCAACTGAAGGTTGGGGTTACGCTGTTGTCTTCAGTGTTCTGTTTTTGGCTGTTTCCGAGCTCTATAAATTCTTTAAGAGATTGTACTACAGAAGGGAAGTCGCTCACAACCCTGAGTACGATCTTGAAAAGAACGATGCATTTGCAAGATACTCCTCGTTCTCTAGAAACCCAACTTTGTTGCCTGAATCTGGTTATCTGCATTAATTAATAGTTTGAGTTTTATGTTATTTATTTCCTAAGTACTTTTTGTGTTTGTTTTTGCCTTTTCTGTTTTATTCATCGATAATATTGTTTTTCTTTTAATCTGCTTTTTTCTATCGTGATACATTTGATTTTCTTTCAATTCTTCGCCATTCCTTGAGGTATTGTTTAGTTTTAATTTGACTTTTTTTACATCCATATATTTGCGAAATCAAACCATCTACAAATAGTCAAATCAATTATATTCTCCAAAATAAAATATTAAAAGTAAAAGGTAGCAACATAGAGGCAAAGACTATTAGAAATGCCCATTTTCTTAGTTATTGGTAGTAACTGAAGCATATGGGGGGTGGCTCATACTTTTCACGGCGGCTGGGTAACGATCCTGGATCTGTTTGCGGCTGAGTTTCTTCAACTGCATAATCTCTGCATCTCTCAAGAGCAAACTTTTATAGTAGCTCCATTTGAAAATAACCCACCACGTATTGTAGAAACCAAAATTTGGCCACAGGACGTTAGAATACTCGATAACACTTTCCTGATGACATTGCCATAGCATGTAGTCACTCAGCCGTGTATGACCAGAAGTTCTGACGACGATATCGACTTTGTGAGCATCTTCACCATAGTAGAAATTCTTTTCAATCTCGTTTTCGTCAATATCTTCAGTTTCCAGTTGACCATTTTTAACCTTGCTAACTATTTGAGTCATCGAATGGATGATGTCGTCACGGGTAGTGTAAGGTGAAGCAACAAAAAGGGTATTCTCACCATACTCACTAGTTGACTTCTCAATCTCTTCTAAGTCTTTCAAGATATCGGGTGCAATCATTGACCGATTCCCAATGATCTTAATCTTCACACCATTCTTCTGGCAGAATTCTTCTCTATATGAGATGTATGCTAATCTGGATTTGAGCAACTCAAAAATGGTATCGATCTCTTCTTGGCTTCTGTTGAAATTTTCTATGGAGAAGGCATAAACGGTCACCTGCTTGACACCAATCTTAAAGCAGCAGCTCAGAACATTAGCTAGAGCTTCAGCTCCCGCTTTATGGCCATCCTTTAAAATTATTCCAGTTTGTTTAGCAAACCTTCTATTTCCATCCATGACGAACGATAAATGGTTTGGAATAGGGCCTATGATGCTATGTTAGTTAACAGATTCCTCAAACTGTTATTAGAAACACACCCTCGTCAGTGAAAACTTACCTGTTCTAATAACACTAACCATAAGATCCTCAAGAGCACCATTTAGGATATCAAAACCTGGAAGTTTCTTCCATTGTGTTAAAGAGGAAAGCATGATAACATAAAAAATGATCCCCTTTTAGGCTAAGAAGTCAATTGATTGGGGTTCTTTCTTTGTACTTTCTGGATTAAGAAGGCTTTTGAGTTTCTTACACCTAAAACCTTTCAAACAAAAAAAATTTATTAATGGATCTTTTGATGGAATATAACAAACAAGAAAAAAAGGCTTCTTAAATGGGCTCAGAAGAGAACGTTTCCCATCAGGCAGCCCCTTTTAAATAGGCAAAGTTAGTGAACACGCTAATATTCTGACAGTCGCTAGTAGCTACCCAGCAGGCGGAAATTGTCCGGGCAGGGAGCCTTTTTTTCCTTCCACATTCCTTAAATAACCTAGTTCTATGGCTCTATATAAGTTATTGACACCTGGATACACAATTCTAAAGTTTATTTCTTTTAAGGGTAAGCAAAAGAAGATATAATCTATTTGTTTACTATGTTACTAGATAAATTCAACAGCTAAGCATCAGAAACGCAAATTTGTATTTTTTAGAAAAAACTTGAAACAATATAATGTTAAAAGAACATGTTTAAAAACAGAGAAGAAACTGTTTGGCATTGTAATAATCAAAAATCGCCATAAGAAATACATGTAAAAGAACGAAAACGCACTACATCAAGTAAGTGGAATCAAATTAAAGCCAACACAGCGGAAATTGCAACAAATCCTAAGCTAATACCCAAAGGCAAGCTTCCTTCCACTTTGTAACCAGCAGCAGACGAGGAAGATGATGAAGCAGCTGATGAAGATCCAGTAGCTGATGAAGATCTGGCAGCAGATGAAGAACCGGCTTCAGAAGATGAAATTGCGGCGGACGAAGACTCGGCAGCAGATGATGATCCTGCAGCTGATGATGATGATTCGGCAGCTGATGATGATGATGATTGGGCAGCTGATGATGATTGGGCAGCTGATGATGAGCCCGAAGCTTCAGATGAGGCAGCAGTAGAAGATGCGACATTTGAGGAAACAGATGATTCAGCGGCAGAAGACGAACCAGCTTGTGATGACCCACCAGATGTGCTAGCTCCAGATCCTGAAGCCTCATCATCTGACACTTCGGCTTCAATTCTAGTATACCATGGTAAGCCGGTGGCAAAGTTTGAGATTGAGCTTAGTTCTGCATCATCAACTAAGGTGGTGTAAGAGTCATCGGTGTAAGTTGCAGCGCTTTCGTACAATGCCAACAAGCCTGTGTAGTCACCCGATGGGTTGGCAGAAATATATGAAATATATTGAGCTAAGTTGTCATCAATATCATCTTTTAAGGCAACCAATAAGTCGTCGTAGGAATCGGCAGAAACGAAAGCAGCAAAGATTGAAATTAAAATAGAAGAAGTGAAACGCATCTTAAGAGTTCTAGTTGTCTAAGAATCGAACGAAATTGGGTGAAATTTTTCAATATTAACAAAAGGCTGAAAACGTTACAAATGAACCGAAAAGCAAAGAAAGGTCGACGCAGGCGGAATCTTTGCCAATTTATAACAGAGTAAGAAAATGGTAACTTTACCAGATAATGCTTCAAAACAGGGAAAATTTAGTAAATCTGATTTCAAAAGTGGGTAAAACCATATTGGGTCTGAATTTAATTAAGGTTGCTAAGAGACAAAGGCGGAGAGAGGGGCTCATAAACAGCTACCGTTTCGAGTTTCTTTTCAATTCAACCAGTAAATGCATGTTTTAATTAAACGATAGTTTTATATATATACATATATAGTAAATGCTATAGGCACGGCATAGCAGAAAACAAACGAGGCGATCACCCGAAACCCATATTGACTCCAAAATGCGCATATGAGTTACTGTTAATATATATGAGACAAGAGTGCAACCATATATGCAGATCTCCGTCTCCGCAGCTGTATATACGGTTATCGATTTTATGGCTCTCTGTGGCGTAAGTCTGTAGCAATGTTGGAAGTGGAAATTTCTCGAGACAAACGGGAAAGTTCTTCGTGTTGGAACAAGTGCAATTTTGCTGGGGAAAGTGGACAGGTTTTCCACCTGAGGAGTGTGGGGTAGCAGGTTGGGCGGCGTTGCGGTGAAGGCTGTGGGTGCTCCTCGAACGACGCCTGCGACTGCGGTGATCTAGCTGTCGGGTGCCTCGCGGGATGACAATTTTTATCCGTTTTCTGTGCTTTGTGCTTTGTGCTTTGATGACACCATGTGCTTCACACAAAGCGATGCATGGGAATTATAAATCATCTAATAGCTATATGGTTTCTACAGTATGCTGCAATTCAGATCAACCAAATCCTAGCTTCCGTATACAACTAGTTCACCTGTGCAACGTGCCACAACCCTGGACATCACCAGTTGCACGATTAAAGTAACCAAGTAATATTTTCTCCAAGACTTCTAAGAGTATTGCTCAGATATCTGGTCCTGCATGGGTGTTTACACATGTCTGCAATATATACGGATTTGGATATTATTTCTTCAGATAGAAATTTTGAACACCTCAAAAGGCATCCTTTTATCAAATTTCTTACCTTTTATACTTCAGACTCTCAGAGAGTGGGGTAGAGTGATTTCTTTGTCAATGGCTCAAACGCTCCCAATTTGAGGCACGAAATACCTCATTAGTGGGGTTTGTGAACGTAACAAGCAACTTGCCTGTGAAATTGAATTCCGCGAGCTACAAAACTATCACATGCCTTCGATGTCACGTCTTGGATTCAGCCGGGATGAGTGTAAATTTGGGGTAATCAATCTACACCCGTCTTAAGTCAATTCATTTGTTTTGACTAAGCAATCACAGTCAGGGTCCTTTCAGCGGCCTATAAGTATATAACATATACTGTATAACTCGAATGCGGACGATTGCTACATCGTTTCTTAAGTTTGTTATGTATGATATATATATCTATATGTATTATATATAGCTTTATAGACAGCTTGCTGACGCACTGCGAGGCTGCTTGGTGAATCGATGTAATCATTTTTCATGGCTGTGCTAGTAGCATGCAGCTCTGCACAACCTGAGTTTGAGATATGACATGGATTTTTTTATATGCACTCTAGATCTTCGTCTATTAATACTTGTCAACATCAAAGGGCAGTTACAATTAGCTGCCTTCGTGAATTCACTCCCTATCTTGACCTTGATATCACAGTGCAGGAATGTACCATAGGCAAACTCCATATCTAAGTGCTGATATAAAATAATCTGATTGACAATAATGGTTTCATGGACTGATCGGATTAACAGTAAGATCCAAATGAGACTACGTAAATTTGAAATTGGAATTGGAACAACATCATACTGCTGAATTTAACTTAATACAGTTACTGTTAATATGAATCTATCGTGTGTTATTAAAGAAACAATGGGTTTGTGTGGTACAAATTAAGATACTGCGAAACTGTATGGTCAAAAAAATAAGCGGTGGTAACAAATGTTAGAAGGTTTCCAATTGCTAGGACTCCGAAGCTAGAATTTCTGCTCTCTTGACATTTTCAGCTTTATCAAGGGCCTGTTCCCTCAACTTTTCTTCCTTCTCCATAACAATATGCAAGTTACGATAGTGAATAACGAACCCAACAGCTCCAAGACCACCCGCAATGGCTATGGCGGCAAATGGCCATATCAAATATGGATCTATCAAAGCACCAGACACTCCTTCGGAGATGGCTGATGAAATAGCTCCCATAAACATGAGAATCGCCATAACAAGACCTTTGGAACTTGCAGGAGCTCTAGTGTAAGCCAACTCGTAAGCTGTAGTATAGCAGAAACATTCACCTGCTGCTGCTAAGGAATACACGATAACTTCCAACCAGGCACTCATTGGGGCAACTTCGTGACAGGTAGTGGAGTAGTATCCACAAGGTGACGTTTCATAGATTCTGTATTGGAGCACAGCAGCAACCATCGATGAAATAGCAGCTAACATGAATCCAACAAAGATTTTCCATACTGGTCTGATGATGACTCCCATTCTTCTTAGGAATGGATAGAAAAGGTAATCCAAGATTGGAAGTAAGACAACAACGGTGATCTGATTGAAATTACCGAATAAATCATTTGGAACACCGTTAGAATTCATAGAACCAGCCTGTGAAGTCAATGCAGATGATAAACCGTTATCGTTCAAGTTGAATAACACAAAGTATAAGAACAAAACGCCCTGAGAGAGAGTTTGTCTATAATCTCTAACATCTTGGTTAGTCCACTTGAAACCACTCTCTCCCGTGGCAGCAGTGACAGCTCCATTTCTCTTGGTCATTTCTGATGGGTAACTGTACTCCCAGAAAGTACGGTTACGGATTCTCTTTAAAAAGTTTCCGCTCAAGCAAACTTTTAAAACTCCAAAGAATTTTGATAGCACTGAACCTTCAGGAGGCACTCTCACAATCTTTTTACGTAGCAAGAAGACAACAGCACAAACGATTATGTACATGAAAACTGGAACCACAAATCCTAGCCAATACCCTACACGCTTTTCACAGTATGATGTTCCGATTTGAAGGAAGGCACCAATGTTAATGGTCCAGTAGAACACCAAGGTGTACGATTCCACACTGGCATCTCTATCGACATAGACAACTGATCCATCTTCGATAGTCTTTAAAACACTGACCTTGTAAGGATATTGATCCAAAAATAATGGCAACAAGTTAGCAGAGATACAACCACCGCAGAGAGCCAAGAAGATAATACCAAGTATAGTTGGAGCCAAAGCCGCCTTTCCAGAGGCAATAACAGGAGGCAAACCAGCGATGAAGAACAAGATATGAGCGCAAAATCCAAGCCAAGCACCGATACATATAGTTTTGTATCTACCCCATCTCGAATCTGCAAGATAACCACCAATCAAGGGGAAAACATTTCCTGTAAAGTGCAACAACATGATAAGCGCATTGGCTGTTCTCAAACCCATTCCTAGTGCTCCAGCGGATTCGTGTAAATTCAGAGGCTTACCTGTTGTGGATCCCAATGGTAGCGGACGTTGAATAAAGTTAGTTAAGATACCGGTGGCACTATAGTATGAACCACACTTGGCAAACTCTGCAATCAAGAAGCAGTAACCATACCATGGCATCTTACCTTTCACACAGGGGTAGTTCTTTTTATCCGAATCATACGCACGGACCAAACCATTTGGGTTGAATTCATCCGCGTACTCAGTCATATACAACCTATCAGAAGGAAACTCCCTAGAGGATTTAGAATTGGAATTGGAGCTGGAAGATTGAAGACTGACTTCTTCAGCAATCTCTTCAGCAAACTTCTCTTTAGTATGTTCTGGAAAGGAACCCGACATTATTGGGTCAGTTGTTTGTTTATCTAACGCTATCTGATTTGGTACAAGTAGAATATCCCTCAACAACAGTTCTGTAATTGCAATTGCTATTACCAGAAAACATGGGGTAGGAAAACAAGAAGTATTTATATTTTGCAAGAATTTGGTAACGTTGCTTGATCAATCGTTTTGTCTACTACTGAAAGATTTCACTACCGTAGGTTTTGGGGGCTATTTTTCGAATTTACTGAGCTGCTATTCAATCGGATGAGGAGAGTTAAAAATGTTACTGATCGAACTATTATTTATGACAGAAAGGGGAAATCACGAAGACATGACGATAAATTTGAAAAGCATGACGGGTAGGCTAACCGGTATGAAACCGTGAGGGGATTTGCAGTATTCTCATGTTATTGGTACCATCTGAAGACCAAAATATACAATATCAACACAACGCACTGTTTTAAACATCTTGATTATACACATGGAGATTGATATCGCGTGCACTGTATATATATATATAGATATGAAGATAAGAAAATTGACATCTATCTATGGAACAAAATGAAATGAGGAGAGACAGCGGCATAGAAATTAATAAATGATTCAAGGCAGAGTACATATAGTCACATACACGGATGCAAATGACATAGCACTACATTCCCAAAGGAGGTAGAGTGCGGCAATGAAGATAGTGCCGTGCGAGGAGGTGGACGAAGTGGTCGACTAGACGAACAGGCTTTTTGATTTTGACAAGGGATGAGGATTATCGTTTAAGTATATATGGCGTGAATCACCGAACCTCACGAGAGTCATGGCCACCTATCTTAGACTCGTACCTGCGCTGTGGTGGCGATCATGAATCGTGATTCGTGGAATATTCTTGATCCCAACTATGGAATGTACACGTTGTCTTATAGTATTCTCAGTGGTGCTTTCCGCGGAAGAAGAAGGGCATCGTAGCGAATTGTACTCTGATAACCTACATACTATAGTTTATAAAATATAGGTTCAAATGGCGGGGGGTTGACGCATTTTTTGGCAAAGCACAAAGAAATGGATTATTTATCCGAACACCCGCCAAACCCGAATCGGCTGTCACAGTCTACAGCTATAAAGCTTGTTTGACATGCCGAGAGTTTCTGGCCTATGGATCTGTAGACGGTCTGTCTGACCAGAATTTGAAAGATAGAGCTAAATCTTGTGCTTAGCGATGGATCTCTGGATAATATAATGTAAATATATAGATTGAGTTGTGTGATTTGTTTTTCTTTTTTGAGGTCTGATGCATAAGAAGAGTCAAAAATAAGTGCACAAGAGCACAGTAGTCTTGTGGCACACCCTTATACCTCGGAAAAACATCTCCAATATGGTAGCCCCTCCCCCATGAAATCAATTTAGTACCGTCCGCTAATGTTAATTATATATATATATATAAAAATAACCTGAAATTTGATCAGCAAATATATATATAAATACATGCGCAGATACCACTTCTACTTGATTCCCTGTCATTCGCTCACCAAACCTAATATTACAATTCTTAAGGTGCGGTTATATGCAATATAGTGAATCCTCAGATGAAAGGAAGGGGGGGGGGAGGTGGTTTTTCGAGGATGTAGATGTAGGTCTATTTCATTATTTCTGATCGTGCAGATATGCGCATTAGTGCTACATTTGAGTCTTTTGATTGGGTATGAAGATCTTTTGAAAGATCTCGAGGGCTGGCAGTTACTCGAGAGTTATACCAACTCCACAGTTGAAGATAAAAAGGAAAGAGGGGGATCCGATCCTTTCAATTATTTATTAAAACTGAGTCATATAATAAGATCAGTTTTGGTAGACGCGGTAAGAAGCAGTTCGAGAGATGGGAAATTTTGTCGATTAGAGTAAACCAACAGATTTTTCACTAGCTCATGTTGTCTTCTTATAATATGGACTTGTATATATTGCCCCTCTATGTCATTTCAATGCTTATGCACTTCAAAGTGATTTGCCTCTGCAATACTGCGAAAAAGCTCATTTCGTCTCAAGGTGCCATCTTATCGGATTCTGGATTGCATCTTTGATATTAACTTCTTGAGCCAGTCAATCCAAGGAACATCAGAGAGACAATAGATTTAAAACATCAACATGCACCAGAGGTATTATTATTATAAGATCTTGACCCAAGAAAACGGTTGATATCTTTAGATTTTGTTCTCCTTATCCTATATTTAGTCTAATTGGGATTGGAGGGGGGGTCGGCTCACTCCGACTCAAAATGACTCTGAAAACGTTATAGCCAAAACTTGACACCCTTTAAGAGCAGTAAACTCGTAATATAAAAATAGAATCACTTTGAAAATGATCCCATATATACGATTAAATAGGGGGCCAAAGGATTATTTTGATGTAAATGCTATCGGCGCATTTCTTACCTGTCGTCGTTGTTGTGGGATTGGGGAAGAAGGAAGGCAATTAGAAAAGATTTCATGGCTGTGCATAATGAAATATCCCGAGGGCGAGGGTTGGATAGGCACACGACCTCTGTGCAAAGCTTAGCTCGACATCCTTACACTAAGGAGTTTTTGAGAAAGTGATCTTGGCTCAAACGCATTTTGCCATCCAATATATCTAATCGAATGGATCAACATCCAGATTGATATTATCTTTCAAGTATTGAATAGAATCAATTGAGACGATTATTTGGAAGTAATTGTTTTCATATAAAAGCAATTTTTACTTTAGATAGTCTTTGAATACATAAAAATAATATATTGCACCGACCATGTTTTTAACGAGAAGTGAGTACGACCGTGGTGTTTCCACCTTTTCACCTGAAGGCCGTTTGTTCCAAGTTGAATACTCCCTAGAGGCCATCAAGTTGGGATCCACAGCAATTGGTATATCTACAAGTGAAGGTGTCATACTTGGTGTTGAAAAAAGGGTCACTTCGTCTTTATTAGAATCCGACAGTATCGAAAAGATAATGGAGATTGACAAGCACATTGGTTGTGCCATGTCTGGTTTAACAGCAGATGCCAGATCTATGATCGACCACGCTAGAGTCACCTCTGTGCAGCATGACCTATATTACCACGAAGAAATTGGAGTGGAATCTTTAACCCAGTCTGTGTGTGATTTGGCATTGAGATTCGGTGAAGGCGCTTCTGGTGAAAAGAGATTGATGTCCAGACCTTTTGGTGTTGCATTGTTGATTGCTGGTTACGACAGCAATAAGGGACCTCAATTATACCACGCTGAACCTTCGGGAACTTTCTATAGATACGATGCCAAGGCCATCGGATCAGGATCTGAAGGTGCCCAAGCCGAATTGCAGAACGAATACCACAAATCCTTAACTCTACAAGATGCCGAATTGCTAACGTTGAAGGTGTTAAAGCAAGTGATGGAAGAAAAATTGGACTCTACTAACGCACAATTGGCAAGTGTTACAAAAGAAAATGGATTTAGAATTTATAGTGATGAAGAGGTGGCTAAGATCATTGCCACGTTGAAAGAACAAGAACAAGACGAAGAAGGTGTCGATGCACAAGATTAGATAATCATCTGTACTGTTTTAGAGTCTACGTATTATAATTTCAAACTATGATAGTTTTGTAATTTTTGTGATATAATTAGTTTTTTTTGTAAGAGGTATACATATAATTTAAAGTACATAAAAGAATGATGGTGTTTGCCCATCTATTGTTGCATCATATCAATATACTGCGAATATTCAGGGAAGTCCTTCAACTTGTTAATAACCGATTTCTCCAATTTGGTGGCGTTTTTATAGAAAGTTGTATTCTCACCGTTGTACTGCTTACAATTGTTGAATATCAACTTGCAATCGTAAATGAAATCATCGAAGCTCTCATACGCATCGTTCTCCAACTTCACCTCCATGGTGCTCAAATCCATCGGTTCTTTAATTACTTCGTAGTAGTCAGGAACTTCCTCTCTATTAACAGGCTGTAAGAACGGCCAATTCGACGGATGATTCTGCATCTCCGTCAAAATCGTCAACATGACAACGTGGTGCGGTCCTCTCTTAGGTTTTTGTGCCAACTCATCCATCTCTTGAGTCCAACCAGCCTCTTTTACCCCTGGTATGTATATAGGATCGATAGGTTTTCCATTCGGCTTTAGGAATTGTTTCAAGCCAGGACGAACCACATGGGATTGACTGATCGATCTGATCTTTCTCAATATGGCGGCTTTTTGTAAAGTGAGTATCTTTGGTGTATCCAAATACCGTATACGGGGTAGCATGGAACACTGCATCAAAGTACCACCTTCATAATCTTTAATATAACCCATCCACACCTTCTTAGGCAACGTTATATCCTTTGTGAAACCTTGCTTTTTGAAGTATCCAATTGCATAGTTATCTGCATAGGTTAAGAAATACTTGATCTTGGTCGTGGCCCTAACCCAATCTTTCAAATGGTTCATCAAATGTGCACCATAACCTCTCACTTGTTCCGTAGATGATATAGCACAAAACACAATTTCAGCAAATTCGTGGCTTTCAAAAGGTCTAATTGTAATACCACCAACCACAGTTAAATACGGTTTACGAACCACCGCGATTGAAACATGAGATCTATCGTAGACAAGTCTCGCGATATAGGCCTTGGGCATCTCTGGTAATTGCTTTTGAAAAATATTTTTTAAACCAGTTAAAACTATCATGCTTTCCTTGCAATTGTCATTATTAACAACTCTGAACTCAATTTTGCCCTCTTTTTCTTCAATGACAGATGGCCTTTCCTTATATGTGTATGGGTGACCATCGAATTCAAAGGAAACTATCCGCTTTTGCTCCTCCTCTTTTGCTTCTTGGTCCTCGTCATTCTCTTCTCCGTCCTCGTCTTCTTCTTGATCTTCCTCACCATTTTCTTGTTCCTTTTTGTCTTTCCCTCCGTTCTCTTCCTTCTCGTTAAAATCGTTAGTTTTGTCCGTATCATCTTCATTGTCCTTGGTGTCATTCTGTTCTGATTCTTCTTCGCTGACATTTTCGTCTTCTTTTGCAATCTTCACCTTTTTCAACTTCGGTTCCGGAGTGGAATCTCGACCGCCTGTTTCACTGTCTGCTATATCAGAAGCCTTTCGCTTGCCATCTTCGGTCATATTGTGACCGATTTTGCTGTATATGTATGTTTCAATGAGTGTGGTTCTTCTTTCGAGTCTGTTAGCACTGATTTGCACTGTTGTGTCAGTATTCGAGCAGTTTACCTTGCTTCTAATTTGAGAATTCCACTCTACAGCAGAAATAAATTTAAATACAGAGATTTCTGGAGTATTTAACGGTAGTTTACGAAATGACAAGCGTCTATTTACCTCTCTAAGTCATCTTGTGGACTTCGTAAGGGCTCCAGTAAACGCAAACTCGAGCCACGCTCATTATTTTATGGTGCAGGGGTGCAAGCCGATTTGCATATGTGAGTCGATCGACGTAAGTCTTGGACTCCGATGTTTGAACTTCAGACGGATTTCTTACATCTACAAAGTAGGTTTCATGCATTTAACTTTGTTCTCCATGTTTATTCTGTAACAACTATCTATCTATTTCTATATATTTATACCATGTCTGCTTTGTTAGAAGACCCTGCTTGCTCAATCCAGTACTCCATTCTGGATGTTAGCAAGGAAGAGCAATGGTCAATTAGTTCTGTGAATGGAGTATTTGATGAATTGTCTCGGAAATATTCTAAATAAGTATCCAATACCAATTTGTTAACGTTAATCTTGGAAACACCTAATGAAACGTTTCGTTTGATCAATTCGGGCGTGAAATCGTTTGTTCCGTGTAGGCACACCCTAATGTCTTTTGCCTTGACATACTTATCTAATTTTTCCAATATATCCCATCTGAGTTGGGGACCTTCCCTTGGGTAATCTCCGTGAAAGTTTCCAAATGCAGGTGCAATTATATCAATACCTGTGTCTAAGAACAAATCTGCCTCTTCAGGGGTTGTTATTATACCTTCCAAATCCACAGTGTCTCCCACACCATCCTCACCACCTTCTATTCTTCCTGGTTCGGCCTCTGTTGCCTTCCTGTGCTTGTTGCAATACTCCACCAACTCTTTTGTTAGCCTTAGATTTTCGTCCTTCTCATGATGCGACATGTCTATCATGATCGAATCGAAAGGCAACTCTCTTGCTGCAAATTTCACCAACTCAATGTCTTGAGCGTGATCCAAATGAAGTGCCACAGGAACAGATGCATTTGCACAAATTGACCCAAATGCTTTAGCCAACTCACCTCTAGTAGAAGTTATGGCCCATGGAAACATCAGTAGCATAAGTGGAGATTTCTTGTTCTCTGCTGCTCTGACCATGGCGACAGCTTGATCCATCGTGTATGCGACAGCAGCAAGGACTCCGTAGCCACCATCCTCTGCGGCCTTGAGGATACGTAGAGACTTGTTTTCTTCTTTCCAAACGTTCATCTCGTCACAAAAGCCAACCTATAAAGCATAATCCAATAGCAATTCGGATAAAAGTAATACGGGACCGTTAATCAACTATGTAGCTTCCCTGGAAAAATATATCTCCAGAATCTCCCCACATTTATATATATATATATATATATATATAGATAGCTAAACATTTCCAGATCGGGAGGCGAGGCTCACAGAAGTCAAATAACAGTATTATGTAATCCCACGATCGACCCATGTTTGCTCAGTGCAAGTCGATCGACGCAGAGGATTCAAGTCACAGAGCGAAGCGGTGCGGCTCTGATTCTGACTCGTTTTGATGCAAAAATTGGCAGCTAATAGAAATTTTAAGAAACGGTGAGGATGACTGTTGTAACTTGTCACACTGCAGCTGACCTCTGGCTAAGTGTTTAATTTTTTTTTTTTTTTAGTTCATGGTGATAGCTTTGATTCTATTGGTTCGGACTTTTTTTGATCTACCAGTCCTGGATTTTCACACTCTTTAAGTCTGGTTCTAGTCCTCAAGTCGCTTCAAGTCTCTTGATTCTATTTGAATTACTTAATTCAAACTCCCCCTTCATTTCAAGCGTATTTTGTTCGTTGCTTCTTTCACTAGTTGTCAATCAAATACAGCCACTTGGAATCACAAATCCGACTGAAAAACTTTGAAAATATCACAGAAAAATCACAAATCAATCACTTAAATCGTTCCACGATGGCTTCTGGTAAAATGTTAATCATCCCTGGTCCTCAGGCTCTTTCCAATTTTAGAGTCTCGAATTTGACCAATGATATCAACAAGTTGGTTAACTCTTCCGTTGTCTTGTCTGTCAAATCATGTCAAGTTCACTATGTTCACTACAAAAATGAATTGGACGAAGAAGTTCTAAGCAAGCTAAAGCTTTTATTGAAATATGATGATGAACTCGATTTATCCGATAAATTGAACAAGGAGCTATATGATTTGGTTCAACTCTCTGGTGATGATTCCGAATCAGGTAAAGTGTTATCCGAAAGATTGGATGCTGACACTTATTTGATCCGAGTTTTACCAAGACCTGGTACAATTTCACCATGGTCTTCAAAGGCCACCAACATTGTTGAAGTTTGTGGTCTCGGTTCTCAAATTGATAGAGTGGAGAGAGGTATGGCTGTCTTATTGAAAGTTAGAGAAGATTTCCCAATCATGCAATACTTCACTACCGACAACTATGCTTCCTTAAGCTCAATCTACGACAGAATGACTCAATCTCTATATATCAATGAAACTATTCCAAAGTATAATGATCTATTTGAAGACCACAATCCAAAACCACTAGTTTACGTCGATGTCATCTCTTCCAAGGACAATTTGGTCAAAGCCAATAAGGAATTGGGTTTGGCATTAGATCAAGGTGAAATTACTTATTTGATTGAGGCCTTCAAGGATACTCTAGGAAGAAACCCAACTGATGTTGAGTTGTTCATGTTTGCTCAAGTTAACTCAGAACATTGTAGACACAAGATCTTCAACGCAGATTGGAAAATTGATGGTCAAGCTAAGGACATGTCGTTGTTCCAGATGATTAGAAACACCCACAAGTTGAATCCAAAGTACACGATCAGTGCATACAGTGATAATGCGGCCATCTTCCAAGGTTCTGATGCTTACTTCTTTGCTCCAGATGCCAAAAACGGCAACAAATGGTCCTCGAAGAAGGAAACCGTGCATACTTTAATCAAGGTCGAAACCCACAACCATCCTACTGCTGTCTCTCCATTCCCTGGTGCTGCCACTGGTTCCGGTGGTGAAATCAGAGACGAAGGTGCTGTTGGTAGAGGTTCCAAGTCCAAGTGTGGTTTATCCGGCTTCTCTGTCTCAGACTTGCAAATTCCAGATTTGAAGCAACCTTGGGAGTTGGATGTTGGTAAGCCAGCTCACATTGCTTCCCCACTTGATATAATGATCGAAGCTCCTCTTGGTTCTGCTGCCTTCAACAACGAATTTGGTAGACCTTGTATTACTGGTTATTTCAGAACTTTGACTACTACAGTTACCAATGCCGACAAGAAGCAAGAAGTGAGAGGTTTCCACAAGCCAATCATGATTGCTGGTGGTATGGGTGCAGTCAGACCTCAGTTGGCCTTGAAATCAGATTTAAAGATCACACCAGGTTCTGCTATTATCGTGCTAGGTGGTCAATGTATGTTGATTGGTTTAGGTGGTGGGGCAGCCTCGTCTGTTTCATCCGGTGAAGGTTCAGCCGATTTGGACTTTGCCTCGGTTCAAAGAGGTAACCCTGAAATGCAAAGAAGAGCCCAACAAGTCATTGATTCCTGTAACGCTTTTGGTCTAGATTCTCCAATTCAATGCATCCACGATGTCGGTGCCGGTGGTCTATCCAACGCTCTACCTGAATTGGTTCACGATAACGATCTAGGTGCCAGATTTGAATTGAGAGATGTCTTGTCTTTGGAACCAGGTATGTCGCCAATGGAGATTTGGTGTAACGAATCCCAAGAAAGATACGTTTTGGGTGTTGCTCAACACAACCTAGAGCTATTCAAGGAGATATGTGAAAGAGAAAGATGTCCATACGCTGTTGTTGGTGTTGCCACCAACGAACAAAGATTGGTGCTAACCGATAGATTGCTAGGTACCACTCCAATCGACTTGGATATGAGCTTGTTATTTGGTAAGCCACCAAAAATGTCCAGACAAGATGTCACCAAGCCATTGTTGTTGGAACCGGTGTCATTTGGCAACGAAATCACAGTCAAGGATGCCTTGTCTAGAGTGCTACAGCTACCTTCTGTCGGTTCCAAGTCCTTCTTGATCACCATCGGTGACAGAACTGTGACCGGTTTGATCGACAGAGATCAATTCGTTGGTCCATGGCAGGTGCCTGTTGCTGACGTTGGTGTCACATGTACCTCGTTAGGTGACGAGTTGATCTCCACCGGTGAAGCTTTAGCTATGGGTGAAAAGCCAACTTTGGCGTTGATCTCCCCAGCTGCCTCTGCTAAGATGTGTGTTGCTGAATCCTTATTGAACCTGTATGCAGCCGACGTGAAGGCCTTGGATGCCATTAAGTTGTCTGCTAACTGGATGGCCCCAGCTACCCAACCTGGTGAAGGTTCTGCATTGTACGAAGCCGTTCAAGCTATTGGTTTGGAGTTGTGTCCAGAACTTGGTGTTTCGATTCCAGTCGGTAAGGATTCCATGTCCATGAAGATGTCTTGGGCCGACAAAGAGGTTGTTGCCCCAATGTCCTTGGTGATAACTGCCTTTTCTGGTGTTGATAACACTTCCAACACATGGACGCCAGTGTTACAAAACTCCGAAGAAGAAACTGTGCTAGTTCTCGTCGACCTTGCCGCTAAGGTTGCCAAGTCATTGGGTGGTTCTGCATTGGCCCAAGTTTACAACCAAGTTGGTAACACTTGTCCAACTGTGCATGACGCTGCACTGTTGAAGTACTTTTTGAACGGTATTGCGGAATTACACAAGACTTTGGACGTTCTAGCATACCACGACAGATCCGACGGTGGTTTGATTGTGGCTCTATTAGAAATGGCATTTGCTGCAAGATCTGGTTTGAACATTGCTTTGGAAACCCAAGAGGATCCATTCACTGTTCTGTTCAACGAAGAATTGGGTGCCATTTTCCAAATCAAGAAGTCTGACTACAACTCCTTTGTTTCGATCTTGGGATCCAACGGTGTTTCCGAAGGTTACATCTCGGTTGTCGGTACTCCTGTGTTTGACTTGACGCAGACGATCAGCTTCTCTATCAACGGTGCAACTGTGTTGACGCAATCAAGAGGTGAATTACAACAAACTTGGTCTCAAACTTCTTACCACATGCAAAAATTGAGAGACAATCCAATTGCCGCCGATCAAGAGTTCCAATCCATCTTGGACAACCAAGACCCAGGTTTGACTTACAAGTTGACGTTTGACCCAACCGACGACTTGGGATTGTCATCACTAACCGTCAGACCGAAAGTTGCCATCTTGAGAGAACAAGGTGTGAACGGTCAAATGGAGATGGCTTGGTGTTTCCAACAAGCCGGTTTCGACTCGGTTGATGTGCACATGACCGACATCATCTCGGGTGCGGTCACTTTGGACGACTTTGTCGGGTTGGCTGCATGTGGTGGGTTCTCGTATGGTGATGTTTTAGGTGCCGGTAACGGTTGGGCTACCTCTGTGTTGTACAACGAAAAGGCAAGATTGGAGTTTTCCAAATTCTTCCAAGAAAGAGGCGATACGTTTGCCTTTGGTGCATGTAACGGTTGTCAGTTCCTTTCGAAGATCAAGTCTTTGATTCCTGGCACCGAAAACTGGCCATCTTTCGAAAGAAACAAATCCGAACAATACGAAGCCAGAGTGTGTACTTTGGAAATCATCGAGGAGAACACGCAAAGTCCATTGATCTTCTTGGACGGCATGAGAGGTTCCAGAATACCTATTGCTGTCGCCCACGGTGAAGGTAGAGCCCACTTTGGTGACAACGACGAAAAATTGTCTGGTTTCGTTGGCCAAGGTCTAGTTGCTGCCAGATACGTTGATAACTACGGTCTTCCAACGGAAAGGTACCCAATGAACCCTAACGGTTCTCCAAACGGTATCACCGGTATTAGAACTCCTAACGGTAGAGTGTTGGCTATGATGCCTCACCCTGAAAGAGTCACCAGATTGGAGGCCAACTCGTACTACCCTGCTGAAGCTAAGGATTCTTGGGAAGGATATGGTCCTTGGATCAGATTGTTCAGAAACGCTAGAAAATGGGTTGCTGAAAACTCGGCATGAGCGGATCCAAGCGTTTTTATTCTTGTTCCTCCTGTTTCCTTCATTTTAGAATTTTGAGCATCTTGGATGCGCTGTTTCGGTTTTGTATAGTTTGCCGTTTCTCGTATTGTGGGTTTTTTTTTTCTTTTTCCTTTTTGTCTTTTCCTTCTTGTTTTCTCTCTATTTCTCACCCATTAACGGGATTTTTTCTAGAGTAATAATATTATAATTTTATATTCGTCAATTACCGCATATATAAATACATTTACATACAAACTTCAATTCAACTTTGCTAGTGCAACCAAGGCACCGTCTTCCACTCTACAACCAGATGGTATTTCGCATTGGGCGTCAAACATCTCCTTTGGACCGCAGACACCTTCCAACTCATCACTATTGTTTTCAAAAGCAGCCTCCATATCCGACCATTTACCACAAACCAAGAGCACGTTCAACCCGGTCTTGTTCTTCCCCTTCAAATCTTTTAATTGGTCGTTAACACTATCGCGGTCTGCCAACTTTAGACTTCCGTAACTTTTACTTTCGGCATTGTTCAAGAAGTAATCTCCACAGTTAACGTAGATCGAGGAGTCATATCCGTCAGGATAACCTGACTCTGTGAACATCGACACAAATGATCTTGCTATCCGCACGTGGTAACCGAAGGATGATTTGGCACCGATTACGCCGTATGCTTCAATTGGAGACACGATATTTTTCGTTTTCATGTTGACAGTGACACGGACGTTGGTTGGCACCTCTGTCATGAGTTCGAGTAGTTTTTCTTCACCAACGTTAACAAATTTTGTTGTGTTTAAGTTCTTTTTAGCCTTTTTAACTTTACCAGAGGCAGTCTTTTCACGCTGTGGTTTTTTCTTTGATACTGTCAAACCTTCTTTGAATTGGTCATACACCCTGTTGTTCTGCATGAACGGAAGTGTGCTGATCTTCGGTAGCTTGTTGGCGTACTTGAAGTTTTGTAGCAGGTCTTTCTTGAAAGTTGATTTGACTAGGTATGGTGGAGTGACAAAGAATTGTAGAAGAGCAGCTAGTAAAAGTGATGATTGGTCGTATGTGGATTCCTTCTTTTCCGGTGTACCTTTTGTTGTTGTTGCCTCAGGCATGTGTATATCATCGTCGTCACCAAACGTCTTCTTCTTTGCACTTTTATCCTGCAATTGTTGAACAGACACTGATGAACTTGAATCCTCTTGGCCATTTTCTGGAACTTGCAAAATTACTATCTCTCCAACGTTGTATGTACATGCTGCTTTGGCAATCTGGTAAGCTGTGTGGGTGACCTGTTGTAAATTTAAAGAGTTTGATCTGGATATGCAAGTGGATGGAACACATAGAGTGTACTGCAATTTAGGGGCAGTTCTCGATGGTTTTTTGTGCTTTTGTTCGGGATTGGCAACTTTGGAATTGTCGGCACTCATAACGATAAGAGAATATCTTCAACAGGTGGGTTTATTCTTTTCCACCCAAATAGCTACTTATCAGGTAAAAAGAGAACAGATGTTTTTCTGAACGGTAAAAAAAGTTAAAAAAAAATAAAAATTTAAATCTGAAAATTATCAGTTATGTGGCGAAGCAAGATCTGGCTGTGGCTGAAACAGAGAGATTGCAAAGTGTGGCTGCGATGATTGCGTTTACCGTCAATTAAACTTGCTCACAAACTGGTTTGTCTCCACTACTTAGACTGCATTTTGTATGGTGTGTTTTGTTGTTTTTTTTTTTTTTTTTTGTTTTTTTCAAATTTCCTTATCAAATCTGAAATAATAGAAATAAGATGGTTTTGGTAGCAGCAGGTCAATTGTGTGCGTCGTCATGTTTGAAAGAGAATTCCCTCAAGGCGATCAAGCTTATTGTCAAGGCTTCCGCTTTGAATTGTAAAGTGTTGTTCTTGCCAGAGGCATCGGATTACATTGCCAAAAATGCTGCACATTCTAAGAAGATCGTGCAGTCAGCGACAGAATCTGAATTTTTGTTGCCTATCCAGGAGAAATTGAAAGAATTGAACTCTGTGGGTAAATCTTTGTGCGTTTCTGTTGGAATACACGAACCTTCTAGTACATCTGATAGAACAAGAAACACTTTGATCTGGTTGAACGAGGATGGTGCCATTGAGCAACGGTACCAGAAGATCCATCTATTTGACGTGGACATCAAAGATGGACCTATCTTGAAGGAATCGCAGTCGGTGGAACCTGGTGATTCTGTTTTAAAGCCGTTCGCTACTCCAATAGGAACGGTTGGTTTTGGTATCTGTTACGATCTCAGATTTCCTGAGTTGGCATTGAGGTTGAGATCAGAAGGAGCTGAAGTGTTGACTTACCCTTCAGCATGGACGATGAAGACAGGTCCTCACTTCCAATTGTTGGCTCAATCGACTGCGATCTTTACACAGAGTTACGTGGTTATGCCTGCCCAGAAAGGTAAACACAAGACTCAAACTGACGAAGAGATTGTGAAAGATGGGTTAGTGCTGAACAGGGAGTCATATGGCCACACGTGTATCATCGATCCTAGTGGGACGATTCTTGCGCAGTGCAGTGATATCGACCAAGAGGAAGAGATATGTGTGGCCAACATCGATCTTGGGAAGTTGGAAGTTGTTCGAAAGAACATGCCTTTGTGGAGCCAGAGAAGACCGGATGTGTTTGGATACAGTGTGTGAAGATATATATATATATATATATATATAAAGTGTACATGGATAATATACTAATATTGGAATCCACCACGAATAGACTAAACGACTCCGCGCGGTGTTTTGCCCGCGGAAGCAACATGAGATCACGGGGTGCGCGCGGGCGGTGGGAGCAGCGGGCAGCGGCGGGTGGCTGCGGTCACGGAGTTTTCTTCCAATTACTGATTATAATACATATATATATATATATATATCACTTGATTCCCATATGACTGTCTCCCTTCTGCTTTGTTTGCCTCTTGTTGTTCTTATTTCCTCAACCACCACTCTACCATGTCCATGTTCAAGTCTCTAGAAAATATGCCTGGTGTCATCACCATATTGTAAGTACTCTACAATGCCCCCGTCCTCCCCCACGTAGATTGCTGCCTTCTGGGGTAACCGATGTGTTTGAATTTGCCTTGCTTGCATTCTCAGTTACTAACATGACCATTATCAATATAACAGTCACTCAGGTAAGAGCCAATTGTCGAGCCGTATGCTCCATAAATTGGAGATGAACGCTTCAGATAAGTTACGCAAGGCAACAAGCAAAGGTACCTCTTCCTCTTGGAGCTCTTTTCTAACTGGTAAACCAAAGCAGGAAAACTTGAAGTTCAACTATCAAGTTGACATTGCACATAGAATCCCAACCCCTGAACAGTTCAGTTTCATAAAAAGTACGTTGTCCATGAACCCATCCTGTAAGAAGGCCTTCAAACATGCGTTTCCCTCACTGACGGGATCTACGGATCATGTCTCCGATCTGCAAGAATTGGAAACAAACAGATTGGAAGAGTTGCAATCAAAGACTTTGGAACAACTTTCAAGTGAAGGCATATTCGAGGCTCCTTTGGTTGTTGATTGGGATAACAAGTTGATTGCATCCGATCTGAAAGGTTTGGAAAAAATTTTAAAAAATTATGATAAGAACGAGGAAGGATTATAAGGGATAGTTATGATCAGTAATTTTTTCTTAAGTAGTTATACCGATTCGTTACAAATTTATAGAGATCAGCGATTTTTGTGTGTTTTTTTTTGCTTTTTTTGCTTTTTGTGTTTTGTTTCCTGTTTTTTTTTTTTTTTTTTTTTGTTGTTGTTCCTGCTTCCTTTCTTTCTAGCTAGCTATAATGATGAGATCAATTAAAAGTTATATGAAAATAAAATACAAAAACAAATAAAAATCATGAGAAAGTAGATAGATTTAATTAGGAAAAACACACAAAGAGATGTAAAGGCAGAACATTAAGCACTTGAACTAAAAACTAAAGTTAATATTAAATCAATTAAAAGCAAAAAGAAAAATAATAATAAATGAACAAAAACATTTAATAACCCATACGTTTAATGATATATGTTTGAGCAAGCACACCAAAAGTCATATCCAACCCTTTGTTCACCCAGTCAACAACCCATTCACTAGGATCAACGTCCTCTACTTCATGTCCAGATTCGTCAATTTTTCCATCCAGCCATTGAGCCCAACGTAACGGGAACGGTTGTGATCTATTTATGATGGTAATATCGTGGGTCTTGTCGATCAACACAGCCGTGAAGGTGAATGAAGAAGCCTGGTATTCGTCAACGATGATCGTCGAGAACTCCCCTTCGTCATCCTTCTTTTCAGCTTGAGAATGAGAGTTGACTGATATCGCTAGCAATCCAATGTATATCTGTGATTTATTCGTTGCTGTATAAGTTTTTCCTTCCTTCTCCGGCTTTTCTTCTTTCTCATTCTCCTCAGTTGACGATTCTTTAACCGATTTGATCACAGATTCAATGTTTGCATTGATCAACTTCTCACCGTCAGAAATCTTTCCCGAAAACAACCCAAGATTCTTGGAGTTCCCATTGCCAGAGTCAGAGGACAGAGTACCGCTTTCGATGATGTGAACTTGGATGTCTCCATCAACTTGGGATCTCATAACCTTCTCAAAGTTGCTCTTGACAAATTTAGTCAAATTCTTGTAATTCTGCAAATCATGAACCAACCTAATCTCTAAAACTTCGTCACTACCAGCCTCCATATCCTGCTGGATCTTCTCTATGACGTTGTTCAATTGGGTCGAAAACAGGTTGAACCCTTTGTTCAACGACTCGACAGCTTGCTTCGTGTCCGGTAACTTCATGATCATGCTCTTTTCATCTTCAGTCAATTCACGATCACCTTCCAAGACACCGGTAATTCCAATGTCCTTGAAAGCTTTCTTCAAATTGTCCTCGATTTTTTGATCTTTGGCCATCTTGATGGCACTCTCGGCTTGTTTCTGCGCTTGTTCGCTCAACGATTGTGCAGCGCCCCAAAAAGATGAAATCTGCGAGCTGACTTTTGCTGATCCGTCTTTGGACCACCAGTTCGAAAAAGAAGTTATAGGGTCGTTCACCGGTGGATTGCTAAAATGCTGTGGTTGAGATTGTTGTTGTTGTTGTTGTTGTTGTTCAGAGGCAGTGGACCCTTCGGATGGTGTAGCCTCTTCGTCCTGGGATGACGCAGTCACTTCATCGGATGCTTTAAAACCCTGATCTACTTTACTAGTTGCAGATTTGCCACCCTTGTCAGAGGCCTCGATCTCATCTAGAAAATCCAAAATGTCTTCACCTTCTTGGCCACTCTTGGTGGCTGGAGTGGAACCAGGTTGCTTATCTTCAGGCAAAGAGTTTAGAAACTCGAAAACGTCGTCCTCTTCTGTTGCTGAAGCGTTGGACATCTTGTGTAATTGCAGTGTCTAGTTAATTGGCTAGAGTGAGAAACAGTTTAAATGCTGTGTATTACAAGATCGTATCCCTTTCTGTTTCTCCATGTCTCACCCAAAACCAACGAGCAGTGTCTAATTCGAAACATCCATGCAGCTGTTGAAGATGATCGACGCGGCGTGTGTCATTTGGCGTCGATCGACTGCCGGCGTTTGGCAAGAAAATTTGGCTCGGCCAATGAGAAGGAGGCTCGGGTAAGCACGAGATCTTTATCTCTCTCTCTCTCTCTTTATGTGTTATTCTTTCTACTACTCTGGCTGTTCAGACACATACGTACCTACATACATACATACATACATACATACATACATAGCCAAGATGCATCCTATGTTAGATAGAGACAAGTTCATGAGTAAGTGCCGTCTTCCAACTTCATAGATGAAAACCTCCAGGTTACTAACAAGCTTTGTTCCACTAAAGGATGTGAGGATCTCATTGATCAACTTGAAGAGTGTCACAGATCTGACTTCTTCGAAAAAGCGTTCGGTAAATGTAACATCATCAAACAAGATTTGACCAACTGTTTACACAACGCTCGTCTTGCTGCAGATAGAGAAAAGATCATTGAAAGAAGAAAAAAGAATAAGGAGTTCGAACTTAAGAAGAAGAAGATGGAAGAAGAGGAGTACGGCAAAGATGGTTATTTGAAACAAGTTATCGAAAAGGAATATCAAATGAAGAAACAACAACAACAGCAACAACCAGCCAAATAGTTCAAAACGTTGTTATTACTATACACATGTATATAGGGAAAAAAAAATAATATATGTCGATCGTCATCCACCAATTTAGATGTATTCAAGAAGTAGTCTGTTTTCGATTACAAAACATTTACCAATAAGAACTATAAATAACATTTGAAATATAGAAAACGACGTTTAAAAGAAAAGGGTGATGGGAATAGTACAGTCTCACACCATCATCCTTCTATATGTAGATCTAATCTTTCTAATTGTACAGGTATAAAATCGCCACCGTCAAAATAAAGCACCCACCATCACAAAACAATTTTTGACTGTTTTTATTTTATTTTTATTTTTTTTTTTTGGTCTTTTCTTCATTATAATTGTTGTTGTTATCTTAATCTTGACGGGACTTCAAGTATCTTTTGGTGACTTTATCCTTGGTAATAACATAGACCACGGCACCCCAACCGGACAACGCATCTCTATCAGCAGCATTCAACAAAGCTTGAGAAACGGTCTCAAACAAATCTTCAGGCTCCAAATTTGGCTCGTACAATCCTTCACACATACCGTACAACTGATCGGTGGCTGTACCACTCACGACGAAATCTTTGGCATAATCAATACACCCGATGAAATCAAACCCACAGATGAAAGGCTTACCCGTCTTGCTGTTCAATCCAGCCACAATAGGACCCACAAACCATGGACCAAAACGTCTTTCGTATAAACTCGAAGACACCAAGTTAGCCAAACTTTCAGGTTCAATCTCACGTTCTTCACGCATACGGTATAGATTGGTCTTCATTCTGAAATCTTCGTTCACCGTCAACACATCGGTAGCTAGACCTGTCAACCCCATGAAAACATGGCCGAATTGAAACACTTTTTCAAAGTTGTTGGACACACCGAGAGATTGGCTGCCCAATCTTAGATCGCAGGCTATTGCTACACAGTCCTTGCCCACCATTGCCACTGCAGTACCACCTATACAAAAGAAAATCAAAATGTTTGTTAGTATATATATATATATATATACATATATATATTTCGTTTGTCAATTAAATGGAGAGGAGTTGAAGAATAGGAGGATGGTACGTACCATTGATTGAACTTGGATCAGACATCTGTGCTATATTATATGAGTGTGGCTTGTATATGTATTGTACCCAATTGAAACAGGATGCAAGAAAGAAAAAAAAAGGATTCAATAGATCGCAATTGCTAATAAGAAAGAAAACTTTTAACTTAATAGCAAAAACCAACAACTGTTCATCAAAAACTACGTAGACATTTGTGCCTTGTTAAGGTGCTCTCTACCTTCTCTCACTCGCCCTTAGTCTTTTCGCCACCTTAGATTGCATCGATTTGTGCACGCACTTTGAAATTTCCATGTTATACATAATTGATTATGTCATTGATTCTCTATCAGGGTCAAACTACCCCATTTGTTTGTTTGTTTGTTAACTGTATATTGACAATACTATTATTAATAAACGACTAGAAATGAAGAAAGAAGAAAAAAACAAAAACATTCAGTAAGATGGTAACGGTATCAATGCAAAACAATTAATAGTAGAAAAAGGATATAACTAAAGAACGAAAAACATATGATTCATAGCACACAAAATGAAAAGAAAAGAAATCAAAAAAAAAAGAAACATTAAAACTTTATGGAAGAAATTCACCCAGTAAACTCTTCCTCTGCAATTAAACGATCAGCAACACGCATCTTCTCTGCACGTAACTTGATGGCATTCTCTAAGATGAGAATATATGCTTGGAATCTCAACAGTTCGTTATCCAGATAATTCAACTTGTTGGAATAATTCAGCTTGATAGATTTGATGTTCTTCACGGTGGCTTCCCTGGAATGTCTTGTAGATCTCGAAAAGATGTTGTTGAAGGAATTATAATAGCTCGACATGAATCCAGTCACACCCGCAGAGGAATTGTTAGAGTTCTCCGATAAACTTGACAAAGAACTCGAGTTCTTGTTGTAGATGTCGTTCAATTGCGAAAAATGGACGTTCAATGCACGGTGCTTTCTAAATCTTGATTCCAAATCAAAGTAAAAAGTCTTCAAGGTCTTCAATTGGTCCATCATCGGCAAATTTGTAGGTATCAACCCGTACGTCATCGGATGCCATTTAGGTATCTTCGATTGTGAAAGGTAACTTTCGATGTCGTTGGCTTTGTGGTGTTCAAGCATACCTAACAGCTTTGAAGACCAACCATAATCAATAGAAGAGATGGATTCGTCAGGTGGGATGGCAGACGTTCTAGCAGACCAGAAATTACAAGAATCGGTGAATTCTTGAGCCGTTTCTCTGGTGCCTGCATAGAAGTATATTCTTCTAAAAAAGTTCATTCTCTTCGACTCACCAAACGGTAAATTCAAAACCCAGTAAGTCTCATACCCTGTCTTTCTGGGCATCGTCTCATAGGAGGTCTTCAATCTCGTGTACATCTTAGAATCGGTTTCAACCATCTGTGCATAACAAGAACACAAGTTGAAAGTGGCCAGGCAGTCGGCAAAATTCCACCAGTCACCGTCACCTTGTCCCCTCAGAACCGCGGAATGATCTCTAGTATTAGAATTGAACGAAAACATTCTCAATTCACCTTGTGAGATGACGGTGAATAGATGCTGCCACTTCTTGGAACCTCTCTTATGAGAGGACCAAAAATGACCATTCATGAGCGACGATGGGGCACCACCATTATTACCATTGTTGAACGGTATGTCTTCGGGCAAGATCACATGTTGTAACCCTTCTTTCACCCATGGTGGACCTTCCAACTCCAATTGTAAGTCACCTTCCTCTTCAATGACGTACCCGCTGTTTATACCTTCATCTGTTTCGAACATGGAATGGTGAGCTTCACCATCCTCATTAAACTTCTGGATCATGGAAGTGTAAGCTGAATTGAGTGACACGCGACCGCTATCCATGGAAGCCATTCTTTTTAATTTCTTTTCTGTTAGCAAAGCTTTAGCAAATCCGTACGAGTTCCCATTAACAGAAACATCTTGAGCTTTGCTTGTAGCCCCACTAAAAGACATCCCAGTTTGCAGTGTACCATTGGAGTAGATCGAATCTCGATCGGAAAACTTAGATTTTGCCTTCGACTTCATGGTGGTGTTGAAAGAAGAGATTGAAGCTCTCTTAACCGCAACATGTCTGCTTGGCGAATGGTATGCGCTCGTCTGGACGCTTTTTTCATCGGCACCTTCATTCTCAGTTTCTTGACCGGTTAATTTCAATTTAGTAGCAGCCAGAGTCTCGTAAAACTGTCTCAATTCGTTGGATAATCTGCCCAATTCCTTTATTGGAACTTGATTTTGCTGCATAGCAGCAATGGTGTTCTTGATAAATCTCGATTTGGTGATTCTTTTCTTCTTTTCGATTTCACTAGAATGTAGGTCGGTGTTTAACAAAATTAACGAGTACGAAATGAGGTAGACACCATTAGAATTACCAAACAAAGATCTACCGTTTTGAATACCATAAATTTGGAACCAACTTTCACTGAAAGAGTCCAAAATCTTATCGATAAATTGGGATTCACCTTTGAAAAACAACTTGTCACACAATAGTCTTAGAGATTTCAATAGATCAATGTCCCATCTGAAGCATGAGAAATAGAGGCACCTGATGATGGAGATATCTAACGTTGTTTCGTTCAGAGCTCTCAACCCACCACCTAGATATGCCAGATAGTCAACAGTTCTGATCATTCTATAATTGGACTGGTACAAGGCAAGAGCAATTCTAGCCAATTTGTTTAGTTTGTCAGGAGTAACTTGAGGGTCTGATAAAGAGACTTTGTTTTTCTTCAAAAGAGTCAATAGTGTGGAGTTTGGGTTATTCAATTCTAAAGATAAGATATCATCATTTTCAAATTTTTCTGGTGGGTTCTGATCTTTTTGTTTGTTGATAGATGTGGATGAAGGTGGATGACGTTCAATTTCATTTTCGTTAGTGGTCTCTTCTAAAGCCTTCGTGGTGACGTGCCTCTTTTCTGTTGTAGTGGTTGGCACCAGGGTGGTGGAATTGCTTTCTGATGTTTCAGCAGGGGAGCACAAAGACGAATCAAAGTCGATTTCCTTTGTGATGTCAGTGTAAGCTGTGCTTCTAGGTACGCATGCAGGGACTACTGGTTCGTCCATAGGAATTTCGGCAGGGCGTCCTTCGATAGGGGCCATGATCGACATAGTGAAGATTATGAGGATGATGGAGATGTTGTTGGAAACGCAGAAAAGAGAGAAGCAGCTGGGTGAGAAATCAGACCACAAAAGCGGTGGGACACAAGAGCAGGATATATTGGCCAAAAGAGAATTAGAATGAGGCGTGGGTGCAGTAATTGAGAAAGGGCGGATCAACAATTTACAATTTATATTTTAATATACATATACATATATATATATATATATACATGGTTATTTAAGCAAAGAGGGTTTCCAAAAGTTCTCCAAATTCCCTTTGTTCCTGCAAGTTTGCAACATTCCGGTGGGTCGCTCGTCGGCGTCGCGTCCTTTTTTTTGGCTTTTTCTCTTAGTTCTTTTTTTTTGCCGCTTCGGGCGTTAATTGTTAATTGCTGGTTGCATCTGCTGCTGTGAGCGGCCATTGTAAATTTGAACTTATATTATATATACATTTAAATTGATAAATTGTTGTACAGATCGATCGATCAAAATTGTCACCACTCCTGCCTGCCACACCACAGCTGTGTTCTAACTTAACTGGGTTCTCTCCATCAATTTTCATTAGTTGTGGTGGATCTGCGGGCTATTGCTGCTGCTGCTGCTCAATTGTATAAATTAATTATATAATATATATATATATATATATATATACTTTATCGTAGGTCTACCTTCTATTCGATGTACAAACCGTCTGTGTGGCATGTGCTTGGACAAATTGCCTCTATCTCTTCCTATTGTGCCAACTTCCAAGTTCCCATAATTCTATTTGTCAAACGGTGCACCTCATACAAATTAACTATCGACGCGTCGGACCGGATTCTTCCCAGTTGAAGTTTGAACTTTGGAGTTTTCACTTTACGCGTCACGTCGAGAGTCGATGAGTCTTGTTATTCTTGTTTGACTTTGGTTTATGCACACCACCATTCTTTTTGTTAATTATACGTTATAGTTGTTATTCTGTAAACATTGAACGTTTAAGTTGCACCTTTCAATACATTCTCTTAATCGTCCATGAAATTTGTCAGCTCAACTTTGAATGTCAAATAATCTTTAATCGACTTCGAAAAGCGGCATCCCGAGTCAGCGTTATCTGTAGTCTTGACCCAACTTTAGTTAGGGGGATTCCAATTGTTCATATAGTCTTAGTCTCCCGATTCAGTTGAGTCCAGACTCGAAACACAGCCAGAAAAATGTGGGAATTTGGAAGCGATCTGATTCTAAACTTCAACACCGCCTTAGATATCCAGTCATCACTTACGTCATTTGGGATTGCCTCAACTTTGAAGGCTGACGCGTACTGTTTGTTTTTGTTTCGTGAAAAGAGGCAAAAAATACACACACCGTTTGTATAATTTATGCCCTACCATACGGACACAACAAGACAGATTTTACCGCCACTCATTAGAAACCAATGACAGAGCAAGAAAGCATAAGCTTGATTTCCCAGCAGCAACCACAAGACTTGCAAAGCCAGCATCAACAACAACAACAACAGCAGCAACCTGTTGATCTACAATACCAAGAGTTAGAAGGTGAAGATGACGAGTTCGCAACTGGTCCAATCCCAATCGGACAACTTGCAGGTAACGGTATCACACCTAACGATATAAAAAAACTGAAGGATTCTGGATTTCATACCGTCGAATCTATAGCTTACACCCCCAAAAGACATCTAATCACAGTGAAAGGTATATCTGAACAGAAAGCTGACAAACTACTTCTGGAAGCAGCCAAGCTCGTTCCTTTAGGTTTCACAACAGCCACTGAGTTCCATCAAAGACGTTCCGAATTGATCTGTCTAACCACAGGCTCCAAACAGTTGGATACTTTGCTTGGTGGTGGTATTGAAACTGGTGCCATCACCGAAGTGTTTGGTGAATTCAGAACTGGTAAGTCCCAATTATGCCACACTTTAGCAGTCACTTGCCAACTACCCGTTGATATCGGAGGTGGAGAAGGTAAATGCTTGTATATCGACACCGAGGGTACTTTCAGACCGATCAGATTGGTTGCCATCGCTAGAAGGTTCGGTTTGGATGAGAACGAAACTTTGGATAACGTTGCATACGCAAGGGCTTACAATGCAGACCACCAATTACAATTACTCTCACAGGCCGCAAGTATGATGACAGAATCCAGATTCTCTTTGTTAATCGTCGATTCGATAATGGCACTATACAGAACAGATTACTCCGGTAGAGGTGAATTGAGTGCAAGACAGACCCACGTTGCCAAATTCATGAGAATGTTACAAAGGCTAGCAGACGAGTTCGGTATCGCTGTTGTGATAACGAACCAAGTCGTGGCACAGGTTGATGGTGGTGCCATATTTAACCCAGATCCTAAGAAACCAATCGGTGGTAACATCGTGGCACACTCTTCAACTACTCGTTTGTACTTCAAGAAAGGAAGAGGTGCAAACAGAATCTGTAAGATTTATGATAGTCCGTGCTTAGCAGAAAGTGAAACCATCTTTGCATTAGGTCAAGGGGGCGTGATCGATCCTACGGACGAGACTGAAAACAACGAAGACGAAACGTGATTCTGTTTTTTTTTGTGTTTTTTTACTGTTTTTAGGTTTTTTCTCCTGTTTTTGTCTTTGTTTAACTTGAATGTTTCTTGTACACGTGTAATTCAGTTGATCCCGTTTCTCCCTCCATGTTATTTTATTTTATTATTCTTTTTGTTTATTTGGCGGCCGGTCTTCCCCTTTCTTCATGTAGTGATACTTTTTATACCCCACCCAAATTGATTAATTTGTTTCTTGCTTAAAAACAAAATAACTGCGGTGCTGTGAAACACACTTCATTAAACCTATTAATACACACAAAATTAAAACAAGAAACAAGTGGTAACTAAGAAAATACAAAAAAAAAAAAAAAAAAAAAAAAAAAAAAAAAAAAAAAAAAAAAAAATCATAAAGAAAACTTAAAAAGTGAAGAATTTCCCAAACAAAATCTCAAGAAAAAAAAAAAAAAAAAAAAAAAAAAACAGAAGAAAAGATGGGGGAAAAACATAAGGAAGGAACACAAGGTTTCTCAAAATGAAAATAAAGTTGGGAAAATAAATAATCACTGTTCTTCAAAACTCGGGTGCCATGTTAATGTCGAACCAACCTAGGAAATCATCTCCGTTTTCCATCCAGTTTGCACCACCTTGTTGTTGGAAAATAGAATCAATGAACATGTTGTTGTTTAGAACCTCACTATTAGATGGAGATTGGTTCTGCGAGTTGGCTCCAGAATTCGTGTTGCCGGTGTTCGTTGATGGCGGTGAATACGAAGAACTGCCCGGTTGGATCTGCGCCAAAGGTTGGGGAACCACGGACTGCTGTTGGTTGATCATCTGTTGTTGCTGAGGCGTTGACGAGGTCACTGGTACTTGAGGAGCTAGCTGCTTAGGAAGGATTTGTGGTTGTTGTTGTGGCTGTTGTGGTTGCTGTGCTTGTTGTGGTGCTTGCTGCTGCTGTTGTTGTTGTTGTTGTTGTTGTTGATGTTGTTGTTGTTGTTGTTGTTGTTGCTGATGCTGCTGCTGCTGCTGTTGCTGTTGCTGCTGTGGTTGTTGCTGGTTCTGCTGCTCAATAACGGTAGTGTTTGATCTGGCTGTAGTTGACGATGGGAATAAAGGAGGTGGGATCATACCGTTCACACCAGCAGCTATCGAGGTCGTCGATGGCGTTCTCATGATTGGTTGGGCACCATTATTTCCAGAGGCCACTGCAGGAGGAACTGGCGTCTGGTTGGAATTGGTAGACATCTTACGTTGTCGTGGCTTCACTTGCTTCTTCAACTTCGCTTGATTCGTCGCAGTATATGCAGGATTGGTAACAGAGTTGGAAGACGTTGGTGGCGAGCTCTTCGAAACCAACTTCTTGAACTGTGACTTCGATTTCGAATTTCTACCGTGACCTTGAACGCCACCTTCTGGCTTCAACGATCCAGTTGCCTCTAGCATTGCCAGAGGGATACCATTGATCTCGGTCGGATCCGATAGACCCGCAGCTGTAGCTGATGCCTTAGCGTTTGAGATGGCTTGATCCGTAGGCACCAAAGTCGTCACCGTAGTACCACTTGGTGTCGTAGTAGTGATCGCTGTAAAATCATCCTTGGTAATCTGATTATAGAATGGTAGAGGCAGTGGTCTCTTTCTTAGCTTGCTCTTGTCCTCGTTCAAATTGCTGTTCTTGTTACCAGTGGTACTGCGATCCGTTTTGTTTTGTGCATCAGCAATTAACCTTCTTCTTGCCTCGTGTATATTCCACACTAAGTCGTAGAATAAAGATCCTGTTAGATGTGATCTCATGCGCACAATGATTCCTTCGGTCTCTGTGAACAACTCAGGGTTGGTAATAATGACAAAATTCAATTTTTCCAAAACTGTGGCCGTTCTACTAATATCATTCTCAACATCTTTCCAAGCAGCCAACATATTTCTAAATAATCTATGCACCGTTAAGATCGACTGTCTCGCAGAGTCAACGTATTTCGGTAACAAGTATGGGGTTAGATGCAATCTAAACAACACAAATGCAGCCATTGTCACAGAATGTCGCACATAGATCGGGTACTCTGTCAATTGTCTGGACTCTGTTAGCTTGGACATGATAGTGACAATTCTGGTTGCAGACAAATAGGATTGTGTAACATACTTTGTCTGATCTTCACTTGGAGTCTCCGGTAAGAAGGCAAAACAACAAACCATCAATTGAACGTATAGATAATAAATCTCAACAACAATGTCGTCTATCTGTAATTTGAACACCAATCTTTCCAATTCCCTTTCCAAGATTGCCAATGCACCAGCTCTGTTTTTAGGTTCCATTAATCCATCCGGACTAGTGACACTCAACCCCATCACACTAACCAGCTTCGCTTGGAAGATAGCCAAACTTAACAGGCATCTGAAATTTTTAGGTAAGCTTTGGTCAACTCTAGCACTTTCTAACAAAAAGTCTGTTTGTAAGGAAGGTGGTAAACCCAAATTAGATGACCAAAACTGTTCGGCAAAGAAAACAGCCAACCAGGTTCTTGTTCTCCATCTTTCAGCATCTGGTAAGGCGACTTGAGTTCTGGAGAATTCACTGATGAATTTACCTCTATGTAAACCCAACTGCAACGACAAATTCTTAGCCAAACCAACAAATCTGTAAGAACAATCATCCAAAACTTTCTGGTTCGGTAGCGGCCACGTACCTAATATCAACAAAGCTTGCACTATATGAGTAGATCTTGGTGTCCGTATCCAACAAGTTTCAATTGCCAATTGTTTAATTAAGGATGCTAGGGACATGTATAGCGTAGGTTCGGGATCAGATAGACATGCAGTCAACATAACTGTCCAAAACAATAGTTGAGATTGTTGATACAATTCGACACAATCATTGGAGACCATAATAGGTAAATATGGCAAATAATTATAAACAAACCTTTGGTGTAATTCAACAGCCTTCTTCAACGGTATTTTGACATCTCCCAAGTTGAATTCGGTGATTGATGTATTGGATAAATGAGAGACAGCAGGGGCTATTGGTGCCATCTTAATGGAAGTAGTGACAGGTTGCGGTTTGATATTTGGTGAAGAACTATCGGATTGTCCATTGGGTCCAGTAGAAAAATTGTGTGGTGACTCAGCTGTCTTTCTGACAGCATTCTCCAATGCTGGTGGTAGAGAATTTTTGCTTTCTGTAGAATCATTCAATAGTGGTGTCGAATTGGATCTACCTTCACTGGACAAGAGGGTATTATCTTTCTGCAAATGTGTTTTGGCCACCTGGTTGGAGCTGACATGCTCAGCCATTAGTCTTTCTTGATCTTGCTGTAGTGCATTTGGGTTTGATGTTTTCAGTACTTGAGATATCAAGCTTTCATTTCTCGTTAAAAACTCTATCTTAGAACGCAATTCATCGACATCATTACGAAGCGATTGTATCTGAGAGCCTTTCTTGGGTCTAAACTGAGGGTCTATTTCACATTTCAAATCCATTCTTTCACATCTGGAGCATGCACTTGGGAATCTTTCGGAGGCGTTACATTTGATCTTATGCTGTCTACAATGTGTGCAAGATGTTACTGGACGATGACCAGCTGGTGCATTTGATGACATATTTCCTGACAGGAGGGATGATGATGGTCCAGGTGTGGACTCTATTGGCTCTTCTTTCTTTTTCTTTTGCGATTTGGAATCCGGAGTGGAAAGTTTTCGTTTCGTGGGAGCGGGCCTTATGGTCTTTTGGCCTGATCCAGGACCAGAACCGTTGGGTGAACTTGCTGAATTCTTGGAGTTCATCTGTGCAAGTAGCTTATCGTCGTCCGGTTCAAGTTTTGGAGCTATTGGCGGGTTGGATCCATTTTCTATGCTGCTTCCAAGATATGGATTTGCATATGAATTATTTGTGGACATGTTGACGGATCTGTATAACTGTTCAAATAAATAAGGGCATTCAAAGTGACTATATCTTCAATCAAAAAAGACAAATGAAAAATGATAGATGTTGATTTAAAATTACAAGTTGTTGTTCATTCGAAGAGCCATTCTTCTCTATGCTTTAATGATATGAAAGATGAGGTGATAATATGGCAAACCAATTCAAAACCTCAGTCTCTCGTGTTTTAGCTATAAGATAATGGTCAATTAACCACCAGAACGGTTAAAAACTAGTCGATAATTGTTGGTAATGATGGTAGTGAAAGACTATGTGGATGGCAGTAACGTCGAAATAAAACCAAATCCTTGTTTTGCTTTAAGCGGGGGAAGTGCACAAATACAAAAAACTCTGAAGCTGAAGAGGTTGACGGTGTTAAATAACAAAGCAAATAGTGTATGACAGTATAAGATGTAACTGGCAGTGTATTCAGTTAAACTTTGTGTGAAGAGAAAGGTTGTTGAAGATCCTGATACCACCGAAATCGATACTCCGATCAGGTCCACTTTCAAACGTACTGTATGGCAGCGACCCTTTCTTCCCAGTCTTAAGGTTGTTGTTTCTCCTTGCTCTCTCAGGATTTCAGCTCACTGTTGGCCGCTGGGACGTTCGCCGACTGGGTCGATCCTCCACAATCGCCCGCCTGTCTGGCTGTCTGGACTCAGGCTGTCTCCTGGCTGCGTCGCCCGTGCTGAGTTAAAACGCTTCCCCATGATAAGTCGGACTGCCCGGTGAAAACTGGGAGGGAGGGGGGGTGCTCGGGGAAGAATTCTGCTGCAATTCGGCCAACGAGCGAGGAGCAATTAGCGTACTACAAAACAGCTTGAACCATCCATGGGCCATGGCCATGCGGCGGGCGTCGTCTCACCCGGTGCCCGGCCAGCGTGGAGGACAATGGAAAATTTTTAATCGATCAAAAACGCAGGCGATGTTGGTCGCGCGGAGAATGAGATGCCCCCGTTGACCTTGGCCGTTTACCAGGCTGAGGAAGTCAAAGCTCCCTTTGCCGAAATAATATATGCCGCGACACAAAACTAAAAGCCCTTGCAATTTTGCGAAGGTGACTACCATCTAGAGCTTCTCCTTTTTTGTCAGCACAGGTCGACAAAAAGATGTAGCTACCGTCATAGCCAATGTCAATTTAGCTGAATCCCGTATTACGAATAGCATGGTCCTCTTTTGTATTAAGAATCTCTCAACGCTACCATATGCTCAAAGATAAAAGGTCTCGGAGTGCGGGAGTTTTCTTAGAAAAGAGCCCTCAAAATTTCAGACTACGACGTTGGCTCCAGGGCCCAGCCGCCCAGGTAGCAGGAATCTGGAAAGTTGGAACTTGGAAGTCCAGACTCCAGGCGGACCAGGAATCAGGATTCAGGCATTCAGGGATTCAGGGATTCAGGAACGACCGGAACTACGCGACGACGCGCCGCCGAAGGAATTCTTACAATTGACTCAAGTTTACAGCTTACTGTAGGACCACTATTTTTGTAGTTTCTCTTGAGTTGTGTGATTATAACTCAGATATATTTTAGGTCACTCTAACATAAATCAAGAAACCTAATCTTTATTGACGTTTATCGTTTTATAAAATGGAAAATATGTATGTCGGATCGCTCAAACCTTGGTGAATCTTAAGTATGGCTTCAATTCCTTGAAGTCTCCAAACTTCTTCTTTGCATCTTCGTTGGAAACCTTCGGTGGGATGATAACATCTTGACCAACGGTCCAGTCAATTGGGGTAACAACACCCTTCTTGTCGGCTAATTGCATAGCATCAACAACTCTTAACACTTCAGCAGAGTTTCTACCACATGATGGTGGGTAAGTCATCATTAATCTAACCTTCTTCGATGGATCAATGACAAAAACTGATCTAATGGTTTCCACAATACCCCCGTTCAAGTTCTTGAAACCCTGTTCATCAACCATGTCGAATAGGTAGGCGACCTCTCTGGATTCATCACCAATGATTGGGTATCCGAAATCCTTTCCTTCTAATGAGATCTCCTTGATATCTTCAATCCATTTTTGGTGCTTATCAACACCCTCAGCAGAGATACCGATCAATTTGACGTTTCTTGAATCGAATTCCGGCTTCAATTTAGCAAAGGCACCCAATTCAGTAGTACACACTGGCGTGAAATCGGCTGGGTGAGAGAATAACACGGTCCATGAATCACCGATGTATTCGTGGAAGTCAATGTCACCTTTAGTTGTTGGAGCTTTGAAGTTTGGGACTGTGGAACCAATTCTGATTCTTGGTTGAGTAGCAGCATCAAAGGTAATGAATCTAGCTGGAGTGAATCTGTAAGCTGGAACAGCGAATTTGTTGGTGGATCTGGTGAATTGTCTGGCGAACATCTTTAAGTTTTACGTAATTAAAGAGCTATACGTTTTGGAGAAATCAAAAAAGCTGAAAGAAAAAAAAAGAATTAAAATCAAAAAGAATGAAGTATATTAAAGGCGAAAATTATAGGGTTTCATTTGAAAAGTCTCTCTCCAACTGTCTGTGTGTGCATGTATATCTCTCTATCTTAACTTGGGAGATTTACACTTCACAGATGCTATGCGTTTTATTCCCTATTTGGCATATTTATCAGGCTGTGTATATTTTCTTACATAATGCTTTCAAATTCTTTTCTATATGATTAGCTAATGTCTAAAATTAGCATATCTTGGATTCAGATTTCGTTATATCACGTGCCACGGGTAGTGTAAAAATGCATTTACAGGGTAGGAGAATCGATGCGTATTATAATGCTTCCCTATAGTTTTTTTCCCAACTTTTCTTGTTTAGTGCTCTTTCAAATTAAAGAAGGGATTATTATCAAATGTTTCCTATATCCTCTTGCGATATTCCAGCAGAAAACTCTGTGGGTCTACATTTATTTGAAAGCGCTCTTAAAAAAACCTACCACTCCCCACTCCAATGATTGGCGACACTGGTTTTGTTCTATGCCAAAAATTTTGTAAATTTCAACTATACAACAAAAAACCAGAATTTGACACGAAAAAGCATATATATACATGTACCTTCGCTAACAAAAACTTATTGGCAAAAACTGTGTTCAAACTTGCCCCGTTTTCTGTGGAGATACAGCGCTATACGTGCGCCGCAAAGACCAAACTTGCCATCCAACAAGAACATTCAAAAAGTCTGCCTTATAGTCACAAACCTAAAAGGTTGTACCAGGGAAGTACCAATTCTTGTGGAAGTACTGGAGTATCTTACGGAGAATGAGGTAGTCAAAAGGACATTTTGATCCTCGTAGTGTCTGGTTAGTCTAGATAATTTGCGACACACCATATGTAGATCCTCAAAAGGTGGTATGACAAAGACTTCAAAGTTAAGTTTATCTTGCCTTCATCATCTTGGCAAAAGAGAAGACAATTGGTTAGTATAGTATGGCCTCGGGTAATCTGATTTGAATTACTAAATATACATGCAGTCTTACTCTTACTCCACACCAGAACAGCAGTTTCTACTTATATATATGTATGTTGTTCTTTTTATCTGCTTACTGGTTGACAAGGCTCAAGGTCACCATAAGTTTAATAGTGATGGCAAAAGAGCAGGTACAAGCATTCTATTCAGGTAAATGAAATATTAGAGCCTAAAAAAAGTTAGCATAACGTTAACTATCATGTGATACAACTCTATGCTAGCTGTGTCTTGACTCTTGGGTTCTAACTGTAAATCATAATGAAAAATGATCTGTGCCGCAATTTATTCTGTATTGATCTAAGATCCTGTTTCACCCAAGACTTATGAGGAGGGAACTAAAGGCACTTCAAAGAAATGGTATTCTAAATTATGACAAATGTATATATATATATATTATATATATATAAGTGACTTTCCCTCTTGACTTCTAAGTTCCAAGACTCCGAAATGATATGAAGGCTAGACTGAAAATAAATAGGTGGACATACAGGGTTCTAATAATCAGATACTAAATGGAATTGAGATTGAAGTAAAATAAATTTGGAAGTTTTATGACTTCAATGATATGCCAGAAAAATTTCTGTATTATATATACGATTACAGTACACATGTGTTGAACAGCAATCAACCAATTGATAGAACTTAAGAAGCAATGCGGTAAACAGTGCCGTTTCTCCACTTTTTCTATCCCCCGTGAGCGTGTGTGTGTACTTGCTTAGTCCATCGAGCGCTCTTAAACTATCTCGCTCACCGCTTTCCTCAATGCTCATCTTGGCCTCGGTCTCAGCCCCAGCCTCGGGCTCCTCGCTGCGCTTCTCTCTCTACATTACTTGCCCCCGAGTCTGCCCATGCTTCTGGATTTCACCTAACCTCCAACTATCCGGGCATCACCTAGCTGATATTCATTTCAACCATCCTCTTTCAACACCTTTATTCAGGTTCTCTATAGGTTGCTATGAAGGCGGTAACCCCCGTGCGTCTTGTTTTTTTTTTTTGAAGAGCGCACCTCTGTTCCACTTCTTAACAGGATTTGTGGTGAAGCTCCTTCTTCACAATTCGTTTCTAATAAGTCTGCTCATATAAATCCTATATATTATTAGACGATTAAATCTTTGAATGTTGTTGCTACGAATTGAGTGACAACTTGATAGCATTTGGTCTGCTTTTTATTGAGTATTTTACACTTTTATACAACCCTTTCTTATCCGAATCGTAAAAGTGGTCGCTCAGATTTCGACTGGTTCAGTTTCGTAAACTAGAAAGCTGAAACGACCTAATAAAAATATAAAAAATCAAACAAAAGATTCAACAGAAACAAAAGTGAATTTAATTGAAAGAAATACTAAGAACAGAGCTAAGTAAAGAGGCAAGAATTGAGATTTGGACGAAACAACTTCCTTGGAAGCTGGCTGGCGAAATTCACTGAACCTACCCCAAAGAAAAACACTGGTTTCAACATAAGACGGGTGTGTGGCCGAGAGGTTTAAGGCGTCAGGATCAGATTAAAGGACCCGGCAAGGACTCCAGCATCGTCTATGCTTTCCCCTGCTGGAAGACAAAATCAGAGGGGGAGGAAGGCAGGGAAGACCTTGATCGACCTGATTTCCCACTGGGAAGCGTGGGTTCGAACCCCATCGCACTCATATCTTATTTTTTTGAATTTATTTCAACAACTGGACGATTAATCGGTCATGGATAAACCGGAATACTACTACTGGTCGTGTTTAAAGTTACGAGGATCGAAGCTGTGTATGCTGGATTGCTTCTTTTGAGTTTTTAAGGCCCATTCGTTTTTCGTAAAAAAATGTTTCTATTCGCGCGTCAAATTGTGCGGGTCTGCACCATGTGTTTTCTGTTACAGGCATTGCCTCTCTCGTAGCTAATGTTAACGTCATCGCAATCCTTTAGCTTCTACCACCAAAATGCTGCAATTTCCATAGCATTATATATATATAGTTTCAATTGGTTATATAGATATAAAAGGACGTTCAGCTTCTACAACAAGTTTTCCAACCTAAGAAGAATCATCAGGTTGGAAACTTTCTTGAAGCGATTTACTATATATAAATTACTAGGTATATATATATATATATATTATATGAATCACTATTACGTAGTGTGGGGGTAAGTCTGCGAGCCTCGTCCGGTATTCAGCCGCACGCATTTAATTTCCGAAGAAATCTGTCTGGCAAAACTCGGGCTGCTACCATTCTAGTCGGGTCATATCTATAGTTAGATGGCGGAAAATCCACTTTAAGAATTATAGTTTGCCTTTGCCTACAGAATTCGTCCATTATCACAATTAACTGCAAATTAGTGGCCATGGAATTTGGAAACCCGAAGCGTCCACTAAACCTTGACGTAAAAACAAATACCATTTTAACTCTATACAGTTCAAATCCTGAAGAAGATACAGATACCAGTTAACGCAACCTATCTATATACATGTATTCACTTACAAACATCGCTTGTCAGTCTACCTTCTGATGGATATAAAAGCTCAATTTGTTCACGGTGACTGCTTTCAGAATCATGTCAAAATCAATCGGCCATTCTGATTGGAATCTTTTATAATTCGGATCTATAGTTAATTTGTGGCAAATTACCTCATTATATGCAACTTTTTCATATGGTGTATACATATATATTCATATATACAATTAGCCCAGTATATTGATCTATTTGTTTTGCAAGATTGAATCTGGGGTAATTTAGCCTCATTTGCTCAATTTCCTACCTCGATCTGGATTTTTCAATCCACACTCTCTTCCATAAGACTCATCCACTCTCATATGGTATAATAAGGTCTGTATCAATTTCTATACAAGTGGAAAATACTGATGCGCAAGTTGCAATCCAGCCTGCCCCTGAAATAATTTCCCGGATTGAGGCTGAGAAAGCCGTTTTTTTATCACGTCAAAATATTAATTTCAAAGAAATTTATTTTAGCTGCCAAGGCTAGGCACGATTATCTAAACATTTTTTATCCACCTCGCTGTTAGCTTCGCACAGTTCACTGTGGACTACGCTGACAGCGGCCTTTAGACTCCTAGGATTTCTCATATTAAGTAAATTACTTTTTTGGAACACTTTAACATTGTGTCTCAAGGGAGCTTCCAGTTGATTATACTGCTTATATATTCACTATCATAACATGCTCCTCAGACCTGGAGATTAATTTGTGCCAAGCAAACCGTGTCGTCCATTGATTACATAAGATTGTTCCGAATAAGAAAGGTTTACGGAAATATAGATCAGTGGGGATAAGAACGGCTGAACAATGTTGAAGTTTGAAAAACGGTACATGTGGTAGTATTCAAAAATCCAGACATGCTAACACTCATTTTGTTGAAGGGAAAGACAATAAGTGTGACCAATAATGTCTATAGTTTGAACTTAATATCATATATGGTATAATCCACAGAAGTGAGTTTGAGTGAATGAAAACTTCCTCCACCCACCATGAGGAACTACATCAACTTGCCTCAACGGTAGGTCATTTTTCCGTTGTACCCAAACATGCATCATTAGCCTCAGATAATGTTATTTTGGCATCCCTTAAACACTAACAAACTAATTTTTTGGAAACGGCCGTATGCCTGCATTTGTTATGTTACCTTTTAAAAGTCAAAACAAAACTTGACAGATAAGCCCAATATATATTTGATAGATGGTATATATGTCACTACCTGCTGTATGGATTCCTTTGTGAAGCATAAATTTACTTAAACTTGAGAATAAATAATAAAGGTGCTGACTTTCCCAAGATCTGCTAAATTTTCTTTCGCTTTGCTAATTTTGTTTCGTAAAACATATCTTATATATTCAATAATATCAGTTTGCAAACTATTGACTTCCCGTCGGCATTAATATCTGAAAAAGTTACGTTATGAAATAATTGTAACCCAATCATGAATTAGTGAAGGGTTGAAAGGCTCCACCTACTGAAGCCACGATACGATAGTGCTCTACTCACTTGTCATCTTAACTTTGAAGTAATAATTTACTAAATACTGCCACAGCAATATGCGACCCTTCCATCAGTAGAGAATTCATATATATATATATATATAACCACATCATGTGCTTAAGCAAGATACCCCAAATCCGTTGCTATGAAACTTTGCGGCCCATTTGGCGCTACTGCAAAACGATGGTATCGATGCATCGTAGTGCCCGACAGGTTGTCATGTACATGACCGAATGTCAGGGCAGAAACTATATCAGGCTTTAATAATCTGAGTCCCAGTTGAGATCTGAACTTCACACGGTAAACCAATATCCCGGATTTCGGATTCTTAGCGCCACTTGCCATTTAGCATGCACGCCATTTGTGATGCTTATTGTCCTTCCCCATACGATCGCCTAAGATCTTGAGTTGGCTGATTAGTTTTTATTTCATTCTTTTTGTTCTGAAAAAAGGAACAGACGGCTCTTTACAGTCTAGTGTTTCAAACCGTTGGTTTACTTTGTGAGCATCGATATATATATATATATTAGATATAAGTACATGAGGGGAAAAATCGTCGGAAATTTCCACTTCTCGAGCGTGAAATTATTATAAACTCTCTTTGGCAACACAGCCAGCAGTTGAAAGCCACCCTTAAAATTTTGCTGTGGCTAGACTCAAGTAGAGTGAATACAAATTGTAGTCTAATATAAATTCTTAAAATGAGTAGTATGCATCCCATTATTGAAGTTTTGCAGCAACCAGATCTCTCACCTGGTAAGTTTGGTGGCCGAAGTTCGAACATTAATTATATATGTGTCTTAGAAGGAACCTACCATGAACGGCCGAAATTGAGCAGTGATCGGCCATCTCGTTTAGACTCACCCCGAAGTTCGATCCAACGTTTCTGAGATTTAGCCCGGCTTGCACGCTGATCATGGAGCAGCCCGCCGAGGCTGGGCATTGGGCAATGGGCATCCATGATCCATCCCACCAGGAGAATACAGCGCGTGCCCTGGTGGCTCGTATAAGTATTCCAGTGGGCAGGCGAAGAGCTACGTTCCTGGCTCGTACGTGATGGCATATTATACCTTGATCCTTTAAAACATTGTTCCAAAGCTGGAGTATACGATTCAACATAATCCTAAAAGATTATACAGTGGGATAAGTCTATCGAGGATGTATATATATATATATATAGATATAGTTTCAAGTTCTGATCCAGACTGCACCAGCCGTTTTTCAATCTGAACGGATTGTCCGGGGAGTTTGCAAACAAAGGCGAGCCCGACGTCGTGTTTGAAGTTTCCTCCGCTCATTCCCATGCAGACTCTTTGCGCAGCTGCCTGCAAGATGCCCCCGTTTCCCCGCGATATTCACCACAGGGGAGAGGCCAACCGTCAACTGGGCCCCACCGTGAACCGCCCGCGGTACGTCCACCCTGCGTGCCCCCGTGCAATTCGCTATCCGGGCGGGACGAGCGCCCCGGATGAACATTCAAACAGTGCACGGGAAAACTTTCTGGTATGCGGTTTTTGTCATAAACACCTTAAAATGCATGATTTTTTGGGTGACCACCAGTGAAATGGTTCTGTTCACAATTCCCCCTTCTTGGAAACAGCTGTCTTCTCTCGAGCTTGGTAAACAAAATCCAAAGGGTTCTGAATTGACGCTTGTTCGTTATTAAGCTGTATTTGCTCGACTTGTCTTTTGTGTCTGTGTTTCAGCATCCCTCGTTACACACATAAGCTGGAACTGCCAACGCAAAGACACCCCCATCTAACGGGACGAGACCGAACCCAACAGACACATTTTCTTGATCTTTTTGTTCCATCATTCGACATTTTTGAGATTTATACCATTGATAAAGATACAAACTGGCATTAACTTTCTGCATATAGATTTGATTTCGAGTATTCGTTACCTAAGACTACTCCATTATTGACCTCCAGGAAATAATAACGGAACTCCTTCGAGATGATGCCAATCAGTTGTATTGAGTGTCGTAGGAGAAAAATCAAGTGCAACAAGATGACACCTTGTAACCAATGCATAATTAAGAATCGAGACTGTGAATACCCTCCCAAATTTAGGTCCATCAAGGTGGAATCACTCATACTGGATCAAGTGAACCCTCTGTCATCAACTAGTGAGCCCACATCACCTATCAACGAAGATAATGATCAGGGAGATGACCAACCAATTGACCCTGTGCCAACGTCGACAAAACTGTCAAGGCCCGAAATCAAGAGATCTGCTTCGAGTAAAGGAGAGATTTTGTTACTTCGAAACACGTCCCCCGAGAAGGGACGAATGTCTCCAAGCTTATCTGACAAATCTGGCAGCACTAAAAGAAGGGCCGATGAATTAGACTATCCTGCCAACCCCAACGACAAAGATTCAATGATATTATCTCTTCGAAAAGAAAATGAGGCTCTTAAATTGAAGTTGAAAGACCTCAGATTGAAAAACAAGAGACAAAAGGTTAAGTCCGAAGCCGATGACTTTGACAACGATACCGAAATGAACGATGCTAACGATACAAATGAGAATGCTTCTGAACAGAACCCCGAAAGTTCAAGTATTTACTATGGTCCAAACTCTACGAGATTCATGATTTCTTCATCTCTGACTAAAAGTGATGTCAACGAATTTGACAATTTCATAAAGGTTAAGAGACAAATCAAGCAGAAGAGAGAACTCCCTGTTTTGTATAATCCTTCTACATCTTCGAACAACAACGGTGGATCTCCTAATTCTTATGGATCTAGTGCAAATAACAAATCAAAACCATCAAAGATAAAATCCCAAGAAAATATCAAGCTCTTGATAAGTTTGATCAATAAGTTTTTCCACCTTAGACAACACTATTTGAATTATCTGGAGAAGGAACCTCTGATAGATTTTTTGAACAATTATCAAAGCTCCAAAAATTGGAAGAATGATGATGATATTCTACTTTTGATAATTATGGTGTTAATAGTCGCTTTGAGAAGTCTTCCTCCCGATGATCCTGTACTGGTTGAACATAAACTTAATTATGAACGAGAAAGACCTATTCTATACAAACAGTATAGAAATTTAAAGAATGGGTTACAGGTGGAAACGACAACAAGTTTACGTGCGTATGTTTTAGAATGCGAGGATTTGTTTTACAATGACCAGATTGAAAGAAGTTGGTCATCTTTGTTCAAGACTGTGAGCACTGCGTATTCCTTAGGTTTACACGTCTACGACGAGAACATTGTCAACACCTTGAAATTGGAGGAGCATGAAAAAGCATTGGACGTTGTGAAAATGAACCCTAAGGCTTCTCTTTGGTTTGTCATCAACTTCATCTCTGCCACTCTGTGTTCAGTACTAGGCAGACCTAATCCAGTGACGTTCAATTTTCAACCATTGTTGAGAAACTACGAGATGCGGTTGAATTATAAGATGGCATTGGCTGAGTTAGTCAAGAAGTCAACCAATGTTTTGATTGAATCATACAAGGTGCAGATCAACTTTGATACAATTCTGGAGATTGATGAGTCCTTTGTTAATGAAGCCTTGATTTATGAGAAGATTTTGATTGATACGAGAATCATGAGAGACTTAAAATCAAGAGATGATAAAAAATCGAGTTTTATTACATTGCCCGTTATTGATAACAAGAAAACTTCAAAGAAAGCCAGTAAATCGAATTCATTCAAATCATTGAGTCAGTTGAATCTGAACAAAATTCTGAATGATTGTCCCCTGGATATAAGATTTACGATCTTGCGTCCCTGCCCAAATTTTAAGAATGAAGAACCTTACTGTTTGCTGAAGACAGATTGTGATACTCTGTCGGATTTGATCCTACTTTATGGTAACCGTGCCAAGTTTCATCAACATTTTATGTCATCATATAAGAAGTCATTGGAAGGTTGCCTTGACTCAATTTTGAAAGTGTTGGAGCACAGTCTTGAATTAACTGAGCAACTTCTTAAAAGATTTCACCTTCCTTATTTCCAACAAATCTATCCATTCTTTTACACCTTCTTGTATCAAACTTTTGTTGTTATGTATACTTTGATGCACTTGGGGTACAACAAGTTGTCTCCATACTACAATGAAATTGGATTAATTAGGCAGAAGCTGATCAAGCTGTTTGAAACCGTTGGTTTGAAAAACTGGAGACCCAACGTGGTTAGAATCATTCAGTACATCAACGATATGTGTGATAATTTCTTTAGAATATATTTGGAAAAGGAACAACAGCAAACGTCACACCCAAACAACGAGAATATGAATCCAGAAACGCGGTGTAATTCGGAAGTTCATTTGAGTAATCATATGACGCCCATGGCATCGGGTGAACAGCTACCAACGCAAAGTTATCAACCACAGCAGTTGCCTCAAAATGCAATGCAGCCACAGCACCAACCACAACGTCAACAGATTCCCCAACCACAGCCCCAACTGCAACAACAACATCAACGTCTTCCACCACATCCAAAGCCGATGTTTGCCTTTGGATTAACTCCTCTCAATGATTCTCCAAAAGTTCCGAATGAAGCAGAACTACAACCGAGTACTCCGAATATGCAATCTCTGCCATCGTTTACAAACATTCAATTGCACAACATCCCAGAACATCTTGCTGTGCAAATTGGTCCTCATATCCCACCTCGTCAGGGTGCCACTGATCAATCGATGACTCACTCACAAGCGCATCATAACAATAGTCATACTGAGCCCAACCTGGCACCACAGCAACCACAACAACTGCCACCGCAACCACAACCACAGCAGCAACCATCGGGTCCGCCTGGGAACTTATCTCAAGCTCATTTACAACCTCAAATGTCGCATCTTTCCTTTTACAACAATAATTCCACTTCCTTATCGCAGATTTCCCTTACAAATTACAATTTGGATTATTACAACCCAACGCAGCAACTCTTCCCACTACCTCAATCTGCCCAATACAATGGGGCGGACAACACCGATTTCAACCCTGCGTCATTTACGATCGACCCACTTCTTGGGTTTGATCTATCGGATCCATTTTTTGTTCAGAACCCAAGCAACTTCAACTACACAGCCGGTGAGCCAGATAGATTGGGAGCCAACATCGATACAGGTACCACTAACCCTAGTGGGAACAATAGAAATGACGAGAATGATAGCATTGGATCAAACACGCACGTCTACGAAAATGGTGGTGTTGGTAGTGGAGGAATTGGAGGTAGTGGTAACGGGAAAGGTGCTAACCGCAGTAGACCGGAGGCCAATCGATTGAATTCGAATGATTCCAATGAGATTCTGGATTACATCACAAGATGTTCAAATAGCCGAAGCCAAAGTATCGATCGCGGTAAGGAGTAGCCGATTGATGAAAAGCCGTTATCTATTTTAGCTCGGCCTCAGGCGTTGAATTCAAGGGGAATCTTAATTTTGTTTAAAAGAAAATAAAAAAAATTTCCACCATGCGGTTCTTTAATTTAATTCAAGTGACAACTTAGCAACTGCAGATGATACAGAAGGGAGACTGAAGGGTCACTGCAAAATCATATTTGAATTCATGATTATATAAAAATTATTCATACTTTCTATTCCCGTTTTATTTTCATTACTTTTTTTTCTATTCTAATGTATACTATAATGCCCATGCAAACTTTTTGTTGCAAGCTATTTTAATTGGTAACCTCGTGATGGCTAAATCCAAAATCATCAAACAGAAGTCTCCTCTGTGCATCAGTATCAAGGGACAGAAAACCGTTGCCAATTTGAGGCATCAAACGGTAATCGACGGTCTTCGAGTAAATGAGTCAAGTGCATGACATGGCTTTCGGAGTTTACCTGTCAGTTTTGACATGACTCCCTTTCCCCACAAAAAATAGAAATTTATATATATCGTCTTTGATTGAAAACGTGCAACCGATACGGGAAATTACGAGCGAGATTCACCCGAGTCTCACTTCCCACTTCCCGAAATGACGTCATGCATGTCTCTGAGCTATGATCTATATATATATATATATATTATAATATATGGCTCTGCCCAAACGCCAGTTTGAAGAGCTGCATGTTGCACACCAATTTATTAATTCTGTTAGTACGATTATCTTGATCTCTACCCGCCGGGTGGTAACTTTATGCGCGTAACTGGGATATTATATTGTATACGATCTCGAAAATTAGAGCACACATGTGCAACAATAACCGACCCCTAGATTTGGATGTTAATTGTGGGCATGTGGTGTTGAGCGCGGGTGTGTAACCGTTAGAATTCAATAATAGCCAAGCCATCCTAGGTTGGATAAACAGCACATGGAACTCAAATCATTTGGCCATCAACGGTTTTCACTATGTCGATTAAACTCATGGATTCCATCGATACTGGTGCGCACATGATAACTCGAGGTATTGTTGTGCGTATGATCGTTGGTGAATATCAATGACGTATATATATATATATATATTGTTACTTGGAATTCAGCGCATTCAGCAATCCATGTGAATTACTACAATATGACAGCCGACAAACAGAGCCACTGTGTAGTTTTTTTACTGGTATTGGTTGTAAAGACGAAGAGAACTTCGGAGATTGCAGAGAGATGAAGAGCTCGTAATAGAGGCTGAGTAAACGAGCTGCTATCAGCAAATGCCTGACATTAAACTCTAATGAGCCGCATGAGTCCATTTTGCTTAATAAATTAAATGTGAGTTGAGTTTGAAACCAAAAGCACAGTTGTAGTACCATGTGTGTTCAGTCAATTAATTAACAATTCCATAGTTCCAAATATGATTGATTACCGGGCGTGGCTAATAAACAGAACAACAGAACCAAAATCCAAGCCAAAATCCAAGCCAACGATTAAGCATACATCGAAGTAACAGGCGATGTATTATAGCTTGTAACGTGCAAGCACAAACGCAACGGTCTTCGTCGCCCCTTCCGGATTTCTCAACTTCTGAGCCATCGACAAATTACAATAGCAGGGCAGTGCACAACAATGCGCCGCTTTTGTGGGTGGGATACGGGGGTTTTGATTCGATCATATTAGCTGACTCAAACATCACACGCTGATCTCAGAAATTAGAATTCCATAGTCCTACGGTCATTGACTAGCCGACAACGCATGAACTATGATGCCCGCTAGCTTTACTTTGAGCTCAAGGACGCATAACGATTATAACTCTCTAGCATCTAGTTGCTCACAGTTGGACTTTTTTTTTTCTTTATCTCGAAATAGGTAGATGCCCAGATAAAAGATAGCGTCTCTTAAGCAGACTTTTTGGCATTATAAATAGCGGAGTAATTTTCCTAACTTTATTGGTTTAAAATTCTGGATTGCTTTAATTTTTTTTTTTTGTCTTTTTGGTCTTCATCAGATTACCAAGCTTAATCAAAAACTTTTACGAGCAACTTCAAAGTATACATCATGAGCAATAATAACGCACTAGAAATCCATTCCACCAACGATGAGCTAACAAGCGGTGAATTCACTCAACAATCTAACAAGAAACCAATCATTACTCAACAACCTAAGTCAAGAGAAGAGCTTCAACTACCATTCGCCTTTGAGTGGGAGACTCCTGACAATGGTGTGTACGGTAGCTTGATCGATTCGGTTGGTTACTGTTTCGGTCAGTTAGGTTTGATTCCATGTTGTTTCTGTTTCTCCAACCCTTACAAGAAAGTTGATCAAGGTTACGTTGGTTTAGTCACCAAGTTTGGTCAATTATACAAGGCTGTTGATCCTGGTTTAGTTAAGGTCAACCCATTGTCTGAAAAATTGATCCGTGCCAATGTCATGTTGAAGACGATGCAAATCCCAACTTTGAGTTGTTACACCATGGATAATGTCTCTGTTTCTCTCTCCAGTGTCCTCTACTATCAAGTCAAGGAGCCTCACAATGCTCTGTTTACTGTTGATAACATCGAGGAAACTTTACGTGAAAGAACTCAAACCACTTTGAGACAAGTTATTGGTTCGCGTAACTTGCAAGACGTTATCGAGAGAAGAGAGGAGATTGCTGCTTCTATTGAGGAAATCATTACAGGTACAGCTTCATCATGGGGTGTTAAGATCGAAAGTTTGTTGATCAAGGACTTGAACTTGCCACAATCTGTTGCCAATTCGTTGTCAATGGCTGCAGAGGCAAAGAGAATCGGTGAGTCCAAGATTATCCAAGCTAGAGCCGAAGTTGAAAGTGCCAAGTTGATGAGAAAGGCTGCTGATATTTTAGCCTCTAAACCGGCAATGCAAATCAGATACTTGGATGCCATGCAAAACATGGCCAAAACTTCCAACTCGAAGGTCATCTTCATGCCAGGCCAAGCAGCCATCGAGAACACTGCTGCTGCTGCAGGTGACGGTAGTTCATCTAGTGCCCCAGCCAATCCAGACGACCTCAAGTTTTCCGATATCAGCAAGATGGCTGCCATTGAGGAATCTTTGACAAAATAGTTTGATGACATGAACTATTACTTTTAGTGCTTGATCACTTCCCTTTCTTGGGCTTATGTTTCTGTGTTTCTGTGTTTTTTTTTTTTTTTTTGTTTTTTTTGTTAGTGTTCAAAACATCTTAATAGGTCAACCCTATATAAAATTGGATTGTTCAGCAGTTTTACCTCTTCAAGGAGGTTATAGCTATGAATATACTGATTTACCTGTTCTTTTCCTAATTGTTGGTGTGTGCACCAGATTGCTTATGACTAACGAACTTCTCCTACTTGTGTACGCTGTGTATTTTGACAATTTAATCTGTGAATTTCACCTTTTATTACCCATTATATATAACGTGGATGAAGCTTTGCAAATTGCGAGTAAACCGGGGACGATTCACGCACGCACGACAAACGTCCCTCGGTCCTCGTCCCTTGTTCGCTTACAACTTTACAAGTTAGTACTCACACATCACTAGCAATTTCTATCAGCTTACAAAAGAAAAGTTGCGGCGTTAGCAAATTAGCTGGCTAGAGCGTAGCACAGACTCATGTGAATGGAGCGCCCGTGCCGTTTTCAAAGCTTGAACGGTAGCTTGCACTGCACGCTGCGGATCGGTTCCGCCACAGCTTAAATAATATATATTATACATACCGTCAGCAAAATAGAAGCGAATTCGCGTAGAAAGATTATAATATAAGCTATAGCTAGTACTATAATATGCATGGGAAAAACAAAAATCCGACTTCATACAATTCAGGACTGGTCAGTTACATATTGATATACGGATCATTTATATATAATCAAATTATCTTATACTCCCAACGTTATTTTTTTTTAATTTGTTAAATGCTTTTAAGAGACCTCAATTGCCTTGAGCCTTGAAGCAAGAGCCATTTTTGGAGTACAGACGGTGAGAAAGCGAATGCTTCCAAAATGGAAGGGGAGTACAGAAAAGTATGCTGATAAGTTGCTATTGGCCTCACTAAATGCAAAGGCGAATAACCTCAAAGTTCTGTGCATACTATGCCGGCTTAGAGATAAACGTTATTCAGGCATTCTTCCTGAAAAAGCAACCGTTAATTATGATAAGTACGGCAGAAAAAATGTTCGCCCAGAATACTTCGAGGAGACAGTTAGACAGGTTTGCTTTTGTTGAAAACTCTAGCATAAAAACTGTCGACTTTATTGGGATGGTTCTTTATGAATTGGTGAGTAAAGAGGATGAAGGGAAAGCAAATGTGGTGAATTATTGAGAGTATCAGAGGTGGGGTTGAGGTAACTGAGTCCGTTATCCCTCACGTGTTCGTGTAGGTGCTTGCCATAGATGCCCATGGACTTAGAAAGAGGAAATACATTCGTGTTCCGGGAATTGAGCATGGTCCTTGTCAATACATTGAGGTGACTGATATATTTGAGGCTACATACACCATCAGAAGGTCGAAGCAAACATCACAGCTTTGAAGTGACCTCCAAAGAATGGCATAAATGTTTCATGGTATCTCATTTATTAACGCAACAGGGAATACTCACATATCGTCAAAACCAACTTGGATGGATACTATGAAGTTGTTGGGGATTTTGCTCAGGTGCAAGAGAATTTCGAAAGTACTGCTGAAGAAGTTGGAGTGCCTGTTCAGGTACAAGATGTTGAATTTTACTGCTGAAGAAGAAGTGTCTTCTACATCATCCATTGTTCCTCAACCTCGAATGGATCTGCCCAGATATCCAACAGTTCAGCAGTACATGGCTAAGGGACCACCAAATTCGTCCCCTGGAATTGTTCCCCCCTCATGGAGCTTCGAGCAGCTATGCATTTTCTTCTCCATTTCAAGCTGGAATGGTCGCGTTATGGCCTCATTTTCATGCGCCAGGTAGAGCTACTCCTTCATCACATCTGGTATCATATCATGCGAATCCATCATCGAGACCTCTTCAAGCTGGTCCCAACTCAGAACAGCCGTATGACAATAGGACATTTACGGAGATGCAGCAATATGTGAATCAACGAGTCAGTGGGGTACATAGTCGTGGATGATAGTGTATAAGCACTTTGAACTTTCAGATAGGTCTCGACACTCACATATATGTAAATACTTGACAAAAAAAAAGAACACCCGAAGTCGGGGAAATTGAGCTCTGCACGACTTCTAGACTTTAGTTTTGTAGAAGACACACACATGATATGGGCCCTCTATATATTATAGATATAAAGTTTAAAAAAGGAAATTCCGCGAGGGGGCAGAAAGCAGAGGAAGTTGTTGAGGACAAACGATCTTACCTTACACTTGTTGACGTGGCGGATCAAATTAGACACTGCCAAGTGGTCTGGCGTCTTAACTGATCAACTTTAATCTTAATATATAGCCCTAATTTATATATATGGCAACTATAAATTCTTAATTTCGATCCATATTAGTCTCTCCTATCAACGGGAATCACCTCCTCGAAAAGCTGTGGAACAGCATGTGCGCATGCCTGTGTTTCCTTCCATGCAAACGCGAAGCTTCTGGGGCCTATAAATTATGGCACACGCGCCGAAACTCCTTAGTCCTGGCTGGGTTCTCTGTGTAAATATATATATATATGAGTTTACATTACCAGATGGGCGGTCGCAGGTGTAGCCAAACACGACTGCCTGCCTCTTGAACAACTGGATTCACTGTATACATTCTGATAAATGTAAACGTGGCAGGAATCGATCCCGACTCCACGTATAGCTTAGAAACAGAAAAGCAGCGACAGAGATCGACCTCCCCCTGTAATCTCAAGGTTAATAATGTAGTGCACGTCTTCCTCAGGGGTTGGCAATGGGACCGCCCACTGGCCAGCCAGCGGTGAACCTCGCCAGGCGACCCAGACCTCAGAGGCTCAGAGTCAGAGCCTGACTCAGGGCCACCCATAAATAAATTTAGATGCACAATAGATTCTCGATTTTCATTGTAAGCCTGTGTGACATAAGCATCCCGCGGCAGCGGCAGCGGCAGTGCCCGGGGCCAACCCCTGTCCATCACCGTTGTGTTTGGCGCTCTTTTCCCCTGATGACGTAAGTGGGCGGTGGGTGTCTGTTCCGTGCAACGGAATCTTTTCAGGTGTTTCGAATTTGCAACGGGCATCCATCCAGTCAATCCACTGCCACCTTCAGTAGAGTTGGCTGACTAGCTATTTAGTTATAGTTATACAGATACCTCATCCACCCGTATTACACACATACCGTCACAGGTCAGCTTATTATTTGCACCCAGTTGTATTTCTTTTTCTGTTCCAACTCCCTTCGCTGTCACGTCACAGCGTCCCGATCACTTTGATACACTTTACACGCATTGCTGGGTGAGTTTTTCACACCGTCAATTATTTCAAACCTAATTTATTTCCGTCTTCACCATACTATCAACCAACCCTGGCCCTAGTTTTACCTGTCCAGCTCATTCACTTTTCCCCACTTTCCTTCTGTTTTCTGCAAATGTCCCACATAAATTGACGACATCACTTTCATAGAGCATATATAGTTATGACCAAAATCAGTGAGGATAGTAAGAAGTTGGCTTCCAATTCTAGCGGGCTTTTAGCTCCTAAAGCTTTGGATGATTTGACAACCTCCATAGAAATGTCCTTCAGTCCAAAATCACACAGCACAACCAAAAACAGGAAAAGAAAAAACATCTTAGCTGGAATACCCTTAAACTCACCCACCTCATCGCCAGGTTACCTAGGCTTCTTCTCCTTCCCAGGCCAACATCCACCACCACCTCCACCACCTCCACCTCCACCACCGCCAGCGTCGTCATCACCGACAACAAATACAAATCAAGTTGATATTTCAAAAAGAATTGGGGCTTTGACCAAAAAGTTTAAAAGTTTTGGGTCCCCTAAAGTTGATGGCACCCTCGTTAACAAGAAAAATGTTGGGCACCCAATAATGATCAATTCAAGTTCATCCCCCACTAATGCAGCCAGTACACCATCTCACTCAAGCGGTATATCGTCTGAACCACCTCACAGTATTGGATTGGGGCTCAAGACAGTAGATGGTCCTATTCGGCGATCAGTCGAAAATAACAATTCAGCGTTGCTAGCTCCCGTGTGGAAGGGAGTGAACGATTCATCGAGTACAATAAGCTATTCCCCTTCGACGATCAACACACTGAAAGGATCAGATAAACACAAGCCTAGTATAAATGAAGTTTGCATATTCTGTGACTTATCCTTGAATGAAATATTAACATTTGATGGATCCAACGAACCAGAAAAAATTAACGATTTATCTTGTGGTCACTGTTGTCACAGCAAATGTTTACTACTGGAAATGGAAATGATATCGCATACAAACCGTGATTTTGCCACTTCTTCCACCTATTTCCCTTTCTGCCCATTATGTGGCCATAGCAAGAGAGCTATCCCAGTCGAAGGGCAGTCTGTAATGGAAGAACTGATCACAAAAGTCCTGTTTGGATACACAAACCAAAACCAAATTCAGCCTGGTACATCACTCCACGATTTGACGATGACTCCACCAACGGTGAATTCAAAACAATTTGGTTCCAGTTCCACTCATTTTTCACCGCCAAGTTTGCAACAACGAAGACGGAAGTCGGATTCATTGACTATAATTCCTCCACCTCCTCCTTTGAGTTCCGCCAGTGTGTCGCCAAGTAAGCATAAAAAGAAGCCATCAAGGGGTTCTTCCATCTCTGCGATCTCATCGATCATTTCATCAGCCTCGGTTAAATCACCAATCATTTCAACCTCATCAAATGACAGGTTATCAACTTTGAAAAACACTTGGACTGCTGAATTCCCAATATATTTATTGAGATCCAAGTTTCTGAATGAGTTGGGACGCTTATCACTGAGAAATGTTATAGCCAACATCAACGATACTGACACGACGTTACATCAATCGATAATTGATTCATTGGGCCACCTTCTATTACTTGATAAGCTAACCTGCTCATTTGATGGGGACAATTGGCAGCCATATTACTGTTACTTGTTTATCAATCATCTTCTTCTAATTGATCTTCAAAGTAACATGTTCCAACTTTTTGAAACTTCTAGGAATTCATGTACGATCGATGTTGGTTCTGATACAATTATTGTGTTGAGGTCAACAGTGGACTATTCCAACCAAGTACATTTGAGTTGTTCTAATTTGGCTGTCGTTGAAAAATGGACTGTAGGGTTGACCAACGAGAACATCGAATTTCCAAGTGACTTGATTACGTCTACCATCAGAGAGGATGAATTCTACGATTCTATAAAGCTTAACGAAACTGATGAAGAATCGCTTAAAGATACTATTGTTATGAGACAAAACACATCGAAGTTGCCAAATGGTGTTAACCCAAGATTCTATGAATCCACAATTAGTTCACTGGTCTTCAAGAGGAAACCGATCAAGATGATCATTGTGATCAACCAAGTTATTCCTTCTTCGCACTCGCTAATCTCTATTCGGAACATAGTCAAAAGCTTGTCAATGGTTCACATAGATGTTTATCTTGTTTTCACTACTACAGAAGATTTACAATTGACTTCGGAAGTAATTGGACAAACAGAGATTAGTGGCAAGATACTTGATGAAGAAAAAAGATGGAAAGCGTTGGATATACTTGATGAATATCACGATGGTTTGTCCATAATAACGCCAATAGCTGATAGTTCTACGTCAACAAGAGTTTTTCCTTCTTTTGGAACGTTGTCGCAAGTTCTCACTACGTACGTAGAGAGAAATTCTCCTTCTATAGAATTGGAAGATATCACGACAGTAGTGCTGTCCGGCACGAGATTGAAGAGATTAGAATCGTTACCCACATTCAAGAACGTTTTAGTCGAAATCAGCACAAAAGTTGGAGAGCATACAGGTATTGAAAATCAATTGAACGTTTTTAGCTTGGCCAGTTGGGATGATGCCATGGAAGTCATATGCGGCTATATTGGACTGGAGTTTGACGATAGTGACTTTGAAAGCTCAAGTTCTGACAATGATGATGATGATGACGACGATGATGGTGACTACACTCCAATTGATCTCACTTCGAAAGACGATACCCATACTTTGCTTGCAGTCGAGCATGACGATCGGGGTGATAGTCAAGATGCTGCCAATAATGATAATAATGCTAATAATGATGACAATAATAATACTACTACCGCTAATAATGATAATAATAATAATAATGGTGATACCTCTCCAAAAATAACGACAACTGAGAGATCTGCTACTGATACTGTTAGATGGAGTGCTTTGTTTGATGATTTGGACAAGGCGATAGAGGAGACGAAAACCAGCGGTCTCTAACCATTAAACCTGTCTTGATTCTGATAACTGCTCGATTCATAGACTCCTATACCACCTTAAATATATATATATATATGTGTGTGAGTGTTTATATGTTCCTGTATGCGTATCTATGTACGTATATCCGACCAGTCACAATCTAATAAACTTTTCTTCGCTTTAGAACTGGCAGCACGCACGCCGCACAAGGGTTCTCTTAAAAGGGAAATAAATACAAGGGGCTGTGGATGGTGGTATCTTCGTTCCCTCTCCTCTTTTTCCATTTCCTCCTATGTTTATATGCTACCCTTGCTAGAATTGTTTTAATAAGCACAACTCGTTACCCTATAGCTGCACTTAATCGCGGTATAGTTGTCGTAAAATTCTCTTTTCTGTGTTTCAAATGAAGTGCTACTTATTTTTACTAACTTTGGTGATTGCTGTGAACGCAATAACAACTAGGGTAACTACTACCCATCATTTGCCCTATTTTCATACGTAAAGTCCCTCTACTAACAAGGAAATCATTGTCAAAGTACAATCCTGATTTCAGTTGTGATGGCTGTATTCCTATCACTACAGCTTCTTCTTTGCAAGGAACCATTAATACAGACACCTCCACTACCAGTCCACCAACTACCACTAGGCCAACCACATCAACAACAACCACCACCCCATTTAGAACCACGTCTACAACTCCAACAACCATGACTCCAGTAAGAACTACTTTAACAACCCCGACAACTTCAAGTTCCACTAGAAGAACCACCACTTCAACATCGACCCAAAGAAACACCATTTCAACTTTCACTTCTAGGTCCACCACAAGAACTTCATCATCTACTTCTACAACTACTGGAAATGCCAGGACCACCACTACAAACCCTAATTTAATATCCACTATTGTAACCACCACTTCAACTCTACCATCACAAGCAGAAGATGATAACGGAGTTGTTGTTACGACTACAATTGGCCGCCTTCAAACAAATACCTACGTTGTATCAAGCACAACCGCAGTTGTACTATTTGTAACCTATACAAATACGTACACTATTATTAACTCCTTGGCAGTGACTGTCACTTCTCCAACTCCTAAGACTACATTAGTTCAATATCCATATACTACATCCACCTCTATTTTTCCTATTGAAACCTCATTCATTGGATATTTTAATGATTCATCTGCTACCACCTTGTTTACAACTTCGGTCCGAACTTTCTTTACGTCGTACTATAGCTACTATACCGATTATTCCTACTTGACTACAACTCTTTATCATACTTTTTACTCTACAGAGGTAGTCACATCAATGTATTTATCACTGGAAACCAAAACGGGAACCTCCCACCAGCTCAGTACTGACTACGAAACCATTGTCTACACACAGTACCCAACTGTTATTACCACCACTTATTCTTCAACCACAACCCCGGCCACCGATATCATCCTAACAACCACCAATTATGCAAACCCGACGGATATTATAACTAACAACGGTCCGGAAACTACATCCACTAGCTCTTCAACTTCCCCAACAAAAACAGTTGTTGTCACAGAAGTTACGTCAGCTTCAACAACCATTACCTACTGGGTTTCAGACACCAGAACATGCTTGTTATTTGCTGATGAAGATTCATCCACAAATGATGGAGGTATTTCTCCATTTGTAGTTGAAAGTGTTAGCTCCGTTAATGATGGGTTTGGCACAAACGCTCTATTCTCCAAGAGCAATTACCTTGCTCTATTCTTCATGCTTTTGTTAATGATCTAGGAGAAATATCAATTGCATTTTTCTTGGTTTTAAGATTTGCTAAATTTTTCGTTCTTTGTGGGCTGTTACCATAATTTTAACTAATTTGCTGTTTGCTGTTTTCCTTAATGAAATAAGCCTTATGATAGATTCAGCCATATTAATAAAGCTATGCAGGAAAGGCATACAAAGAAATAAACTAAACTAGCTAACCAATGAAAATCAAAGTCGAATTCTAGGTAATTCCAAACGATTTTGCATCGCTACTTAAAACAACCTTAGGGAAGTTCCAATTCGTCTCGTAAACAAAGTAAACCAATTCTTCTAACAACCCATCTGCACTTTCTGTACCTTGCTCCAAATCGACTTCCACTTGATCCTCTTCTCTTGTAGTGGTGGACAAATCGGGATCATGGTTTTGTAAATTTCTGTAATTTAATACGAAACGTACACCGCTTGCTGTCAAAACCCCCGATGTGAGAAGATATGAAATCCAGGTCACAACGATTAACCCCAGAGAAGCCTTTTTCATTTGGCAATTGGTTGCCAACTTGAGTAACAACTCTGCTTGCAAACTCGAAGTAGTTTCGTTGTTGAAGTTCAAGCTTCCTAATAAATTTGCTAAACTAGAAGCAACTTTAGTTTCGTTCACTGATAAAAGCCAACTGAAAGCTGATTCGATGTTTTCATCCGTGCTTGATGTACTGTTGTAATCCAAACTGTACAAGTTAAAAAAATTAAGAAGGGCATCATCTGTAGAGTACCCGGTTAAATTATATCCAGACAATAGGCTCTCAACGCTCGAACAGGATAAAGATCCATACTCACTTGTGAATGTGATCATGTTTATAAACCATAAAACGTTGGAAGAAGTCTCGACACCAAAAAGGGAACTAAAATAAGCGATCTGAGATTTTGAGATAGAGAAAAGTGAGTTTTGTCTTATTGAAGCATAACTCAAGGAAAGGTACCTTGCATTCGTAGAGGTTGAAATAAATATTCCTGGAGAATATGTTCTAGATGTTCTGGTAAATAGAGTAGGAAATACGTAGTTTACAGAGTGTCCCCCAACTCCAACACAGGCAGCCGAGATGGACATAACGGATTTCTTCCACGAGGTGTCGACGTCCAAAGTGGTTGGTTCATAATCTGTGTCTCTTTCCAACTTTCTTGTTAGAGAAGAAGTACCTTCTGATAAGGTGGGCGACTCGTAGTAATCTGAAAGCTCGGATGCCAGCGATGAGAGGGAACTTTTATCGGTGATGAGTTTCGCAGATATGCCCAAGAGACAACTGCAGAGTGCCAACTGCAGGTATTTACCTAGCTTGGAAGATGAATCCAGCGTGAGCGTGACCATTTTGTTCTACCACTGTTTATTAAACCACAACTAAGGAGAAGCGACCTGCCAGTGCCCGAAGAGAAAAAGAGGGAAAAGGGGAAACGAAAAGAGGGAAACTCGAAAGGAAAAGTGTAGCCCAGAAGTTAAAACACGGCTGTGCTTCAGACCGAGAGTCATTGTCAGGCGTCAGCGACTCACCAAGTCGCCGGCGACCGCCCCACTCCCGATCACGTGCAATTGGCGAATCCAGTGCTATTCGCACAAATCGTGCGGCTGGGGCCCCACCAGAAGTGCAATTGACGGGTAGGAATTGTGACTGTGCTAAGTTTTTCACCAGTGGTCGATCTGGGATGATGCCATTCACTGGCACCTCACATGCCGAAGTATATAAAATCAACAAGTTTCCTTCGGTTGATGTAATGGGGGAGTGCTTCTCGATCTTTTTCTTGTAGCCTCTTTTGACCAGTAGTCTATAACACTCATCAAACGACTTTTTGTATCCCTTTTTCAATTCAAGATGTCCAACGGTATGCAATTGTCCCCACATTGAACCCGCTTTTGTGTTTTTTACAATTCTTTTTCCAGATATGCTGTACTAACGTTAAATTTATAGCTTTAAAATTTGATACTCAGTGTGTCCAAGCTGGTCAAGAAGAACCAGAATCTTCTAGCAGAGCTAGAGCTGTCCCAATCTATGCTACATCTTCTTACGTCTTCAGAGATTCCAAGCATGGTGCCGATTTATTCGGTCTACGTGAGCCAGGTTACATCTACTCCAGAATCATGAACCCAACGACCGATGTCTTTGAAAAGAGATTGGCTGCTCTGGAACACGGTTCCGCTGCAGTTGCTACCTCTTCTGGTCAAGCCGCCCAGATGTTGGCCATCACTGCACTTGCCCACGCTGGTGACAACATTGTCTCTACCTCCTTCTTGTACGGAGGTACTTACAACCAATTCAAGGTTGCCTTCAAGAGATTTGACATCGAAGTCAGATTTGCTGCTGGGGATTCCGTCGAAGCTATTGCTCCATTGGTTGACGACAAAACCAAAGCTATCTACTTAGAATCCATTGGTAACCCAAAGTATAACGTTCCTGATTTCGAAGAGATCATTAAGTTTGCCCACTCTAAGGGTGTCCCAGTTGTCGTTGATAACACTTTCGGTGCCGGTGGATTCTGGTGTGCCCCACTAGATTTGGGTGCCGATGTTGTTACCCATTCTGCTACCAAATTCGTCGGTGGTCACGGAAACACTATTGCTGGTGCTGTCGTTTTCAAAGACGTTACCAAGGACAACGGTTTCAAATTCACCGATTACCCTGAAAAATTCCCACAGTTCTCCAAGCCTGCTGAAGGTTACCACGGTGCCATCTTGAACGAAATGTTTGGTGACTTGGCTTACATTGCCCACGTTAGAATTGAATTGTTGAGAGACCTTGGTCCATGTTTGAACCCATTCGGTTCCTTCATGTTGCTACAAGGTCTAGAAACTTTGGCCTTGAGATGTGAAAGACACGCTTCAAACGCTTTGAAGTTGGCTCAATACTTGGAAAAGTCCGAATACGTCTCTTGGGTCTCCTACCCAGGTTTGGAATCCCACGAATACCATGAAAACGCAAAGAAATACTTGAAGAACGGTTTTGGTGCTGTGCTTTCCTTTGGTGTCAAGTCAGTTGACAACCCATCTGGTGATCAATTTCAAGAATCTGGTCCTAAATTCGTTGACAACTTGAAGATCTTCTCTAACTTGGCTAACATTGGGGATTCCAAGTCCTTGATTATCAACCCATGGACCACTACTCACGAACAATTAAGCAGTGAAGAGAAGATTGCTTCGGGTGTTACTCAAGATTTGTTGAGAGTAAGCGTTGGTATTGAAAACATTGACGATTTGATTGCCGATTTTGAACAAGCTTTTGAAGCTGTTTTCAAAAAATAGATTAGAGTCTATATACATTAATTAATTGTATTTAGTTTATTTTCCTTTAGGTTAATTAATTATATTTAGTTTATTTTCCTTTAGGTTCTTAACAGGCGTTGTTAGCTGATAATCTCAAAACGCATGCTTCATTTGGAGCCAACTCCATTTTTGTGGGGTTGATGCAGTTCAGTTGCTTATGTAATATATCCCGTACAAACCTCGGAACTGTTGCGACTCCTGGAAGAAGGAAGGTTGTTGCAAACAAAAAGGAGTAACGATATAAATGAAGTGCTGAACTGAATGTTTGATTCCAGCTACCATTAACCGATACCTAACCAAAGAGATGGCAACTTCCAAAGATGATATACCTTTCCCTGTGCACAATATCAAACCGGCAACACACATACCATCTAGCTTGATCGACCTTCGGTTATCTATTTCCGCAAACCAATTGATGAACTCTACAAACAACCTACATGATTACGTGGACAGTTTGTTCACATTCGTAAAGAATACATCAAAATCTTCAGATTTGAACGGCACAATTGATCTATTAAAGGATGCCCAAAATGTGGTGATGTTTGAACGTGCGTGTTCTCCCACTAACACCCCTTGGGTTAACTATTGCCTTCCTATTGGGACTCAGAAGTCATCCTGGAGCGTGTACGACGAATTGGTGGTATCTGTCATATCTTTGTGTCACATCTATAATATATTGACATTGGAATCACTAGATGCTAATTATGAAGTGGGATCTTTGACCGATGACACTTGGAAAAGGTCTTCTAACCTACTCAAAACCTCATTTTCAATAATGAACGAATTCAAGAGCATTACGGATGCTGATGAATATCATGCACCTAATTTCGGCTATGTGTGGCACTTAAATTTAACATTGGTACAATTGATAGTCATTTTCAAGAACATTTACATTACTTACACGGAGATTGATTCAAAATTTGGAGATTTTGAGAAACTACCTGAAAGGTTGACAACGTACGTTAAGATACTCATATTCATCCACAACGAGTTTAGCATACTTGAAAAATTGACAGTCAAGGAAAACGAAAAAAAATTGTTAAGGTTGGAAATTAAAAGCAACTCATCTGATGAGTTTTCCCGTGTCAAGCTTTTGAAAAGATACCTTGAGATTATCTACTGCTACTATTCATGCCTAAATTTCTATAACGCTGACAAGGTTGGCGTGTCAATCGGCTTAATCAAATACGGTTTACTTAATTCTATGGACCAGAACCCAGTCAAATCAACACTGAAAATAAATTTCCAGAAAAATAAGAAACTCAAAGACAAACAAATGTTTAAAGAAGATGTTGTATTGTTAAAACCACTCAACAAACTACCTAGCATATTCAAAAAGAATCTAGTCATGGTTATTAACTTGCTAAAGATTTTGAACTTAAAGTTTGAAAAAGTGAACAACAATCTAAAGTTTGATAAAGTGTTAACCGTAACAGATATTAAGCAGAATTATTTGTTTGGCTCTAATGACTTGCCAAGCGGGATGCAAGTTCCACTAACCGATATAGAGAAGTATGTTCCAAGTTGCTTAGAACAAGGTCTCGCACAACAGCCACGAAGCTACTTCTAGAACCTTCGCATACCGATAATAATAATAATAATAACAGAAATGTACTTTTTCCTAAGTGTCTAGAATATAATAAAGTTAAAGAAAAGAAATAAAATCAACTTGCCTTAAGCATATAAAACACCAAGCTGATTACACCATTGTCCCATTACTCCGTAGAACCCAACCAATCTAGTTCCCTGAGGAACAATGAATTTGCGCAACCCACCTCCGTTACCTCCAAACATCGGACTTTCACGTTTGTTGGTGATAAATTGGATGGCATCGATCCACAATCCGCTTCTCACATTGATACCCACCAAATATTCATCCCATTCCAAATGGAAATCAGAATAGTGGCTCTTTGAATTACCAAAATCAACGTGTGAGTTATCCCTAAAATAAATTTCAAACCCATCAAGCGCCATACCGTGTGTAACTCTAATCGTGGCAATGCTCTTGTCTGGGGGAGTAATAACAGAGACGTCTCTACCGGCACCGCCACCAAACTTGTCACTTCTTCTAACGCTCATGCCTGGTAATTGGGATATCTGCATCGATGAAGAGTGCTCAACAAGGTATTTTTCCAGATTGTCAATTGACCTTTGGCCAAATCCACAAGATAACACTTCTAACTTAATAGGTTGTGACCCACCTTGGAACTTTGGTGGAAGCTGAGACTTCATCACCCTGAGACTCAATCTCACAACCTGTTGCTTACCAGGTCCATGGTAGAACTGTGGTAGGTATTCGTAGTGCACCCTTGAAAATTCACCAACATAGCATTCCACCAGATAAATTCCAGAGTCACATCTTATCTCCAGATTGTCTCTATCAAGTGCAATAAACGATGCCTCGTTACTGATTGACGACGGTAAACGCATTCCCTGGTTAATTCTGGATTCTGTAGGTCTGAAGCTCAAATCTTTAAAATCAGATGGTAGTGCAAACGCAGGATGATACAAGAATCTGATCAAGTCCAATCTATGCCATCCAGGCTCATTCTTTGTATCAACGGGTCCCCATTCACCCCTCTTAGTTCTCACACATGCCCTTTCTTTGGTCAAGAATTTTCTATCCATAGTGACGTAATCCCTTAACATGACACCGTTTTCTTGATGAGGGCATCCTAACGAATGTCCAATTTCATGCATGAATGCACCTAATGAAACGGTCAAGCATTCCCAATATTGACTACATTCGTTACAATCATTGGCCACTTCTCTGGTGTTTAGCTTCGTACAATCTGTAAATGCCTTGTGAACGCCTTCAACATTCATTGGCCATGAATGGATACCTTGAGAACCAAAGATTGCCAACTTAATTCTGTCGGTTCCACCTCCCAATGCAGCGTGGCCAAGGATCAAGTTCTGTTTGACGTCCCAATGAGCATCCAAAATCAGAACAGCAGCTATAGCACGTGCCTTATCTGTTGCTTGATCACTAAATGGGCCTCCGTAGTCTTTTAAGCTCTGCAACGCCATGTCAAATAGCTCGCCCGCTTTCTTAGCATTCTTGTTCTGTTGTGCGAAGTTCGCATCTCTAATTTCAGCAACTGTTCTATTGGATCTGATAACATGAATTTTGATTTCATCACGCATAACACCTCGTTGTTCCTCCGCTCCACTAATCGTAGAAACTGAATTTTCTTCCACAAACCTAAAGCACCGTTTCCCTAAACCATTTTTGGCCATCTCATCGATGGTGAAGGCTTGCATTATCCTACCACCAACTCTTAGTTTTCTAACAGCAGTGTCTAAGCCGTTGCCTTCAAACAGTTTGTCCTGAGGGCAATCAAAGAGCCCAGGAGAATCTCTACCAACCATCACACAGAGATGAACTTTAGGCACCAAGGAGTCATCTCCAATTGGATTGTAGTTGATTGAAGCTTTTGCTTGATCATAGACTTTACTTTGTTTTGGAAATGCTGGATAGCCGTTAACAAACTTCCCGTCAATATGTTGGATCAACAAATTGTTAATACCTCTGCTAAAATTCAAGAAGCACTTGAAATATCCTTGGGTAACCTCAAAATATTGTGGGGAAAATTTATCGCTTGTAACCGCAACTAGTCCATCTTGGTAAGCGGTGGAATGTCCTTTCAAGATATAAACAGGGACCTGGAGCTCCTCATAGTCTCTTGGTAAGTTTTCAAATGAAATTGGCATGTTCGAATAAGTGACCCCTGAAAATTCTGAAAACTCGGGCTATAATTGTAGTCTGTTAGTCAATGAAAGCCATGAACCATTCCCCAAATGCTTTTGTTCTATTCCGATTACTGGTGCATGTAAATTCAACAAATTAACAAGATCGATATAGGAACCGCCTTCTTTTGATGGTGTATGGATGAAGGAGACTTCGAGATCGATCGATGATTGATCGGTATAATTTTAGAAATTTCTTCAAAATCCCCGCGCCTGGATATTTTTGGAAAACCCCCAGAAAATGCCATTTTTGTCTTTTCAATTTGGATAAATATAGCAGCTATTACAGCCATTCCAGAAAAACTTTTCTGGTAGGAACATTGCAGATGTAGAATTAAAAATTAATTTAAGAATTATTATCGCAATTTATTCACTGGATGGAAATATAATAAACCGGGGAGCATTTTACGGAAACTTCTAAAATTGGAACCGCCGTTATCAAACAAAAACTAAACATTGCTGGTAAACAGATTAAATTTTCCATAAACGTTTATAATAAAAAGATTATACGACTTGGAGCAAATTTGGAAGTGCTACAACATTGCGCAATATAAGGCTTACCAAGATCAGGGGCACTCTGCGAGCTTCAAAAGACTTGTTATCTGTTGAGGCGGCCAAAGTCTATAATAGTAACGATCGATGTTGAAATCGGCACAAGAACCAAGACAAGTTTGAAGGTTTACAATAAAAACAGGTACAAAAGAATGCTTTAAAATCCTGTAGGTATAAACGTCTGAAGACCTTTGGACATCTTCTGCACCCCACAAGTATACTAAAATTTCGATCTGTACATTTCTAGGTGCACGGTTATAAAATTGAGATGCGGGATGAACGCTTTGACAAATAGAGAGGAAAATTTCAATTGCAATTAAAATTAGATTAAAACAATTAAAATCATACACCCTTCTTTCTTCATTTTCTAATATATAAACATGTATATACTTAATTTTATGAAAACTACTGGTAAATATTAAACTGTGCTGCCTCGGTAGTTTCTCTATATGCAGCTTATATCTCGTGCGACGAGCTACTTCTTGGAAAATTAACAAATTTACAGGAGAATTTTCCTATTTTCCTTGCCCTGCCTTCCCCGATTTGATAAATTGGTTTAAAAATTAAACAAGCTGATACTAATTGTTCTAACCAGCTGTTTCATTATTATTAAGGTTAAGCAGAAACGGTGCCCTTGTAGTCATGCGTCTAGTCGCCCTGAATTTTTGCTTAGTTCTAAAATTAGATTTTGATCGTTGGGATCTCTTCGATAATCCCTCTGTGCCCACATTTAGGAACTAAGCTTCGGATATGATTTCTTCGATGGTGTCTCGGGAACATATTACCGCAACTCGTATTTGAATTTTAATGGGAAGAGTTCTTTGTACCTTTAAACGTATTTGGACAATCAGGGATATATGTTTCATGCGATTCTTCTCTTGATCCAACGAGTTCCAATTCATAAGGCATTACCGAATTTTATAGTCGTGGTTTAGCTTTTTACGTTTTCCGCCTTCGGGACCACGATTCGTATAGAATTTTGAAGCGTTATAAAATGTTTTGTGGAACAAATATTACATTCAAACCTGGCAATTTATTATAATTAAATTGATTGTTGTATTGTCTAAATGAGATTGCTTAGAGATTTGGGCAGTTTTTATTTGTTTCGTCTGTATCTGGGGCGCCTCAAAGAGCAGATATCATGTATATGGGTAAGGCTTGATTTGATTAGTAAAAAGAAAACTTGCTCATTGGTTCTTATTGTCCGGATTTCCTAAAGCTCTGTTGAAGCGAAATGAAAGAAATTTAGCGGTTGGCATTGTTAATATAAATGATATATATATATATATATATATAGTTTGAACGTTTGGAGATGATGGCGCCATAGGTTGAAGATAAGCTACAGTTTATTCCAAATCACCAAATAACAATTGGATCTGATATCGACTTCCAAAGCTAAGGACAATAGTAATTTAATTCTAAAGGAGTCGAATTGTCAAAGAACAGGCATGGTTAGCAAGATCTCATGCTGTAAGTGATTTTTTCAAAAACATCATGTATATATACAATATAAAGGAGCTGCGGGAATCAAAATTTCGATCAATTAATTCTGTTTTTTTTGTTTTTAAAGACATCGGACATCCAAGCAACCTGAAAATTTTGTTATTTTTAGAAGTAACAGCTCGGAGGAGAGTGCAAGTGAGATCCGTACTTTAAATTTCAATTTTCCCTCGCCTACGCGGCTCTGTTTTTCGTATCGCCTATTGTCACCTTAGATTGTTACCCCTGCGTCTAGTTTGCTTTATAGCATGGCGACTTGTCCAACTTCTAGCTCAAATAAGGACGTGCTCTGATTGGAGGATGCGAGCGCATAAAGCTGCACCACCCGGAAAAAACAAAAGAAGAAACAAAAATTGTTCACTTCTAGCTGTTACCATATATCCTTATCCCTGGCTCCTTGCTAAAGGAAGGAGATGCCGGTTGCCAATACCAACTGTAATTTCTGTGGACGAAGGGTGTAGTGTGAATTACAGGTCTTAATTTGGGGTAAGTAGTGAAAGATTAAATTAAACCAAATAAACAAATTGCGAACTTGTTGAGCAATTCCTTCTAATGGTCTCTATTATCGATCCAAGTGGTTAACCACGACGAGAGAATAATAGCTTTGTTATATTTGAAAATTCTATCCAAGAGACTTTCGATAGTTTTGATTTTATCTAACAAATTCTTGAGGTAACATAGAGCGCTGTTGATATATATATATATATATAAAATACCGTTATATCATGTAACAATTATGTATCCGCATAGAGATGTCTAAACGCCCGGGAAAACCTTTTAGCCATGGGATCTGCGACATTTGTCGACTAAGCATGTGCGAAACGTACCCGTTTGGTCTATTGTCGGTCTTCTGTTCACAGCGTTTGATATGGTCCGGTAAAAGGGTCTGAGCTATGAGGTCATAGGAAATTGTTAAATGCGGCACGACCGATACGATTTTATGTCTGCCCTGGCATCTGAGCCCTGACCGTTACTGTTTTGTGCTTTTAGCTTACAGTATACAGTATGCGCGTATATCTTTTCATGTAACGATCTTTAATCGAGATATTTCGAGCTTCCAAATTCGAGAGTGACAATTCGATTTCAGAGATATCTATCTGTATGGATCAATCGACCAATATAGTGTACAACAGTTTAGAGCTGCTTATAAAAGCTTCATTTGTTTATTTTGAAATAAAGATAATTCCTAAATTTTGACCAGGAAAAATTGATAATTTCTGACTCCTAGTCGCGAAAGGGAATAAAAGCAAAGGAAAAATTGAATCTAATTTGGAGGGACAAGTAGTTGAACTACGAGCAAATATTAATTAGTGATGATAGCAGACGTTATTTAAATGTCACAGAGGAGATCAAAGATTTAACTGATGTTGATGTGAGTACAAGACCACATGATCATATATATATGGTGCCATTAATGAAGTGGAACTGAATTTTACAATAAAAAGATTTACACACGAAAGGAACTATATATTGTAAAATTTGATTAGTTGCCGTTTTGCCATCGAAAAAAATTGAAGCACATAAATAATTTAAAGCCACGCATGCAGCCGCAAATAGGAAAGGAACGGCTCGGTTATTGGCTGGCAGTGACGGAAATTGAGGTGAGGATAAAAATTGGGGTTTCTATATATATGCTACAAAGGTGGTCATTTGCTACTATGGGGGGCATGATCTAAAAAAAGCACACAGTACAATGACATTACATATATATATATATATATTTACGTCTAAGTTAAAGTTTTACCACCCCATCAACCAGCTGGCAAGGGAGCTTATATGATCATATATATAGATTAAACCACCGACGCACCACATATTTCCTAATTTGCAATAAATTAATTTATATTCATTTGAAAAAAAGAAAGAAACTTGCCAGCTTGCCAGTTGCGGCGTCTCACTTCACTTACCTGACCCGACCCACACAATACGAACCATGAAGGGGAACAGAATTAGGGCATGCAATCCCAGATCTTTAACCTTTGGGCATTCATGCAAAGCGTTGATCTGGTGTGATCAGAAGGGTATTATATATATATATATATATATATATTTAAAAATAGCTACAAAGAAGAGTGATTAATTCGCCAATACAATTTTTATATAAACGCTGACCATTGATTTGTAACGATCTATAATAATTAGAACAAATTTTGCCAATTCTTTTATGGTGTTAGTGTATATTTGATGAACATATAGACATGGGAAATGTAAAGAGTACGATAGAACATATATATATATATTGTAATCCCATTATTGTTTTGCTGGCTTACAGTTTGTAGTGCTATTCTTTGAAAGCTTTTCACCTGAGAAAATTGACAGTTAATCTTTTACACTAATTTTAAAATTCGTAATTTCTTAAATTTGATTTGTTTGCACTGTCCCACGCCGCCATGGGGAACTATATATGGATGCTTCTAAACTTTTTTTGGCAAGTTGGCAGAACAGTGCCAGTATAATATACTGATCAATTTCGATCAATGTCTACGAAGGGAGCGTCCAGTGCAACTACAAAAACAATATGTATAATATATATATATATATTATATTAAAGATTAAATTTTTAACTTAAGGTATAATACACGCAGAATGGACTACTAAACACCTGAGCTGCGCAAAACCAAACTTAACTATATATACACATGGTATCTGTTAGGCAGTATAAGGCGATGTATGACTTCTACTAGGTTGAGTTCGAATCGATTAATCTACAATATATGATCAAGTGGAATATAAGGCGCATGTAGAGATATGCCCTATAATGCCTTTCGAGAGCTAGCATGCAATCAAGGCTCTGATATAGTTTAATATATAATATATAAGTTATTCATGATCATCTATATATATTTCGTAATTTATACACATGTGGTTTAACCACCTCGATGCACAACGTTGGTGTAATGTTCTTGCGAGTACATATAATATATTAAATATACATGCAGTTTTCAAAAATGATTTATATAATATTTATTAAATATAAATTATATAAATTATATAAATTATAATTTTTATCTTTTGAAGGTGGAGCTTTATGTAGATCGATCAGGCAAGGAAGGCAGTTTGCCATCTTTGCATGCACGGTGTTGGTTTATCTGCGGCAAACATCGAGGTGCATATTTTCTGTAGAGAAAACAAAAAATACAAAGAAACAATTCACAAGGAAAAACAATTGAAATTTAATGGCACGAACTTGCGCTCACTGATGTTATCGATGGCAGTGGTGTATCCCATGGTTATTAAATCGATTCATACAAAAGTGTATGTCACATATACCAGCTGCTATATATAAAATACATGCTATAAATTTATATGTTATATATAGACCTGTGTACGCCCTCCATCCTCGTTCTCTCAGATCACCGTTTGAGATTGACTTTGCTTTCACATTTGTTTTGTTTGGCTTCCAGTCAATCACATATATATATATATCTGATCAATTTTCCTTCCTCCACTGACCTCGGTGCTCACATATCAGTCCGCCTGCACCGCCCAACCTTTATTCTTCCTATAATATACACCTAGAAGGATTGCAAGCTTCCGTTCTCGCCTGTTCTCTATCAATTGATATATTTGTGTAAGTATACAATGATTCGTTTAAACCTTTGTCGACATTTTTGTGTTCAGCATACAGATATCCCAGCCTCAACGGCCATACAGGAGTTTCCTCCAAGTGCAGCCTGCAGGCCATAGTCGTAGAGCAATCACCAGGTGTTCTAACCTCGGCTGTCGTCAGCGCCCGCCGCCCACTCGGTTGAGCCGAGCTCCACGGTGGCTTGCCCCGATCAGTACCCCTGCCTCGCCAATAGCTATAGCTTACCCGTTTGATATTAATTTTTTTCAGTTTTTTATTCACTACTGCTGGCGCTGGGTAGCCGCTTGGATGTTTTCTCATGTCTATTAAGATTAAAGCTGTTCCTCCAATAGGCAGTTGCAACAGAAAGGAAACCAGTTGGGATATATGCATGTTGTATAGCTTACGTGGCCGAGCCGGGGGAAAAGATTAACTTGAAATCTTATAAATAGTATACTAACTATCTCACTCTTTTGCCCCTTTTGTTCAGGAAAAAATTTATTAGGCCGAAACTCCATACAATTTCTACGGCACTAACCTATACGTCCAGGCAGCCCATTTTCCCAATCAGGACAGCCGATTCGTTATTTTCCAGCCAAATTATCTTGATCCCTACTGTTATTGCGACCTCAAAAGATACCAAATTTTGTTACGAGTCCCCAGAAATATCAGATCACCAGAGCTTGATCCACCACACTAGTCACACTATATATATATATATAGGCAGAGCACCTCACAGCGCACTCCTCCACCCACCACGCAGCAACCGAAAGATTTCGCCCGTCCTCTCGAAATTTCTCCCCGCACACGCATCCCTTTTACTCTGAGAATCCAACCCGAGTGAGCGTGGATTGAAGAAAAGCCTTTCTCAATATTTAAAATACTAACTATCGGTACACTGTCGGCTTGTGTTCATTTCAACACTATCTTCTACTAATCCAAGGCCCAAACTATACCGATCCTTTCATAGCATCCGTCCACCTCCTGCATCAGATTGCATTCTTTGCTACATTGCCATTAGTCTTCACGCTCCTTAGAAAAAGATTATAATATATATATATATAGCCATTTTGCCACTCTTCACTTTTTAGCAAAGATTGTCTGTCGTTTCAATCATTTTCTTGGTTTTACTTCTTGATTTTGAGACCCTTGAACTTTCTATAGTGGCAAACAGCATATTCTGTCGCTGTTTTTCTTATTGTTTTGAGATTTCCTGAAGCTGACTATCCGTTACTGAATTGTTAAAGATCAGTGTTCCATCTTTATATCACTCTCGAAATCATAACTGCATATCATTTATCATTCTCGCCTGATTTCGTGTCAAAGCAACAGGTTGATTTTTTTATCATTACATCTGCATCGATAATCCATAGCGGTTGTTACAAAGGTATCATATTTTTGTGTTGTATCTTTTTTTTTTTTTTTGGTTTGTTAATCTGGATACTCTTCACTGTCCTCATTGAAACCCAAAAAGATACTACTCTGCATATTCAGACATTTTTTTTCTTGTTTTTAAGCTTGATACTAGTTCCCATATCCACTCCACAAAATGCCATCTGATCAAGAAGATATGGCGTCCAAGTTACAGGACCTCAGCATACACACAAGAGGCATGAAACCAGGAGTTCAAGCTAAGTTGCTAGCCTTCCAAGCAAAGAGACAACAACAGCATCAACAACAGCAACAGCAAAAGCAGCAGCAGGATCAGTTTTCTCCCCATCAGCCACAGTCTCAGTTACAACATAGATATAGTGCTGACGAAAGCTCCTCTCCACAAGATAAGCCTTTGCCGCCACTGCCATCCACAAATTCATATTCACCAACCCTAGAAATTCCAACCACTCCTCGGAGCAACAATTCAAGTGGCCAGGGTACTCCAGTGGCATCGAAAGATGAGTTCACTTCTATGACTGAGGAAGGTTCAGAACCTTTGATAAGGCGTACATCGTTTAGACTACCGAAGAAAAAATCAGACTTTGAAGAACTGGCAGAGAATGCCAACAAGACAACCATCTTGAGCAACAAGAACCCTTCTCAAGAGACAGTTGGAAGAGAAAGTACTCTTGGCAAGGCATTTGGTCATGGCAACAAGAGCATAAGCTTCCAATCTACGATATATACAAATGCTTCAGCACCATCGTCTTGCGAATCATCGGAGGCTGCCTCTCCTGCCATTTTAACCCCATCTGACAATGAATATGGAAGAGGCCCATTTTCATTTGAACCATCATTTAATAGATCCTCTTCATCTTCAACCAACACTACACCATTGACCGGAGAGAAACCCCTTTCTCCTTCCACAATTCACGATTCGAGCTCGGTCAGTCCAGCGATTCTGGGTTCTTCAGAGAGAAACGTTGAAGATATTGCTAGGTTGCCTTCCGTGATTGCATCGACCCCAGATCTAACAACTGTTCCTAGACTTGATGTCAGTAAGAAATCTATGTCGTCGCCTGTGACTCCAGCTGTTATAGAATCATCGAAAGCTGCTGCTAGCACTGGAACAACCCCAAAGAAGAAGACCTTGTCACAGCGGAGAGGGATGAAGTTGGATTTCAACAGTTTGAACGCCGGTTCTGAGAAGGATAACTCATCGTCAACTTCACCTATAAAATCATCTACCGGTAATCCTACATCGTTTCCACCTGCATTTGGTTCTTTGAACAACGCTGCCATGAATAAATTGAAGCAAAATGTGTTGCCTCAGCGTGGTGTTGCTGGTGCCATTGGTCAATCAACTACTGTTTCATCTGTTCCTACAAAAAAGAAGCCAAACTTCAAGCTAGCACAAGCTCAAGTCAAGCCTGCGGGTATGTTTGCAAACTATTCCAAATACGTGGATATAAAATCAGGTTCGTTGAATTTCTCTGGTAAAGCTTCTTTACATTCCAAAGGTGTTGATTTTTCTAATGGTTCTTCTTTCAGAATATCACAGGACGATCTTGAGTTTCTAGAGGAATTGGGCCGTGGAAATTATGGTATAGTTTCCAAAGTCTTGCATAAGCCAACCGGTATTGTCATGGCCATGAAGGAAGTTAGGTTGGAATTGGATGATTCTAAATTCAGACAAATCTTGATGGAGCTTGAAGTTTTGCACAGTTGTATCAGTGATTGTATTGTTGACTTTTACGGTGCCTTTTTTGTTGAAGGAGCGGTCTACATGTGCATGGAGTACATGCAAGGAGGCTCTTTGGATAAAGTTTATGGAGAAGGTGTCGACGAACCCCAACTTGCGTTCATTACAAAGTCTGTTGTTAAAGGTTTGAAGAAGTTGAAAGACAAGCATAACATCATCCATAGGGATGTCAAGCCAACAAACATTTTGGTTAACGAAATTGGTAAAGTTAAATTGTGTGATTTTGGTGTCAGTGGTAATCTTGTTGCATCTTTGGCTAGAACCAACATTGGTTGTCAATCGTACATGGCTCCGGAAAGAATCAAGTCTACATCGCCTGACGTTACAACCTACACTGTTCAATCCGATGTTTGGTCTCTAGGTCTATCAATACTGGAGATTGCCAAAGGGTGCTATCCATATCCACCAGAGACTTACAACAACATCTTTTCACAATTGAGTGCTATTGTCGATGGAGAACCACCAACGTTACCTGAAGGAAGATTCAGCAGAGATGCCCAAGATTTTGTTAGAAAATGTTTGATCAAGAATCCTAATGAAAGACCGGTTTATGCTGAGTTATTGGACCATCCTTGGATGCATAAGTATGACGATTCCGAATGCCAACAGTTGATGTCAAAGCTGGTTTTAGCTAAACTGGATGCCAAAGATGCTGCCAAACAACTTGTTCAAGATGAAAAGAAAAAATCTGTTCCACCATTGCATAGAGGAGGATTGAAGCAATGATTGCTGAATTTTTCTACCTTCTATCACTTTTCAACTCTCTATTTTTTAATATATTATTGCCTGCTTATTTAATGTCATATGTGTTTTGTGCAACTGTCTTTGATTTTTCAATTTAATGGGTGTTCTTCTATGGGTTGCGTTTTCTTTTTTTTATTTTTGTGTCTTATTCTGCTTCCTGCTTTGCAATTGTGTTTGCCTGTTTTATTTTGTCTTTTTGCTTTTAGAAAAAAAAAATTTTTTTCCCTGTTTTTCTTTTTTTTGTACTGTTACTGTGTGCCATCTACATTCATTTTTGTTTTCGCTTTATCTTCTTTTTTATTATTAGTCTTTTTATCGCTATAGCTATATTAATTACTCATTTTGTCATTTTACCATTCAAAAGATACTTATAGTGAAATGAAATATACCAAAAAGAAAAGATCCGACATTTGAAAAGGGTCTTGCTTACTGGTGTAAAAGATTAAACGTTTCAGGACCGGGACTCTTTCAGGTAGAACGCTTGACTCCGACTCCGCCTAAGGGTCTAGCTAATACGGGTGACTCTGGACTGGAGTGACTTCTGCCGTCTGACTCCGGCAGGACGCGCGCTGCAGCACCGGCTCCGTGCGCGAGAAAAACCTGGCATGCTGACATCAGCGATGGGCCAAATCAGGCCGTACAATTACTTAACGGTGGTGCCTTGCCTGTTGGATGGTGAAGATTTGGATATCAGTGGATGTGGTTGGTTGGAAGCTGTGTTAAAGCTTTCTAAACCATCTTTAACCTTAGTTTTTACTCTTTTGTTACTTGTGTGTTTTTGTTCGTTCCGTTCTGATCTGGTTTCATTCTACACCTTGTGTATCCTTTTAGAAGTTGTGACTGGTTTGCATACTTCTATCATTACCCTTCTCTGTACCATCCGATACGCTCTGCATACAACAATACTCCTCCCAAATTAAAATCAGTCCATTTATAGAACAGTTGGATTCCCTCGTACCTGTCTGCATCATATATCTAATAAAATTCACCTATACATTCATATCATACATACATTCATACGTTCAACAGTTTTCTACTTTTCTTGCATATTATAATGATTTCCAATAGATTGATTTTCAGCACATCCATAAAGAGATCAAGCATCGGATTGCTTGAATTCAACAAGGGTTTGGCTTCCATCTCCAAAGCAACCGAGTCAAGGGACACCCCATTGGAAGCAAACAGTGAACCTCCTGTTGTCACTAGAAGAAGAAGAGGAACAAAATTCTCTGATAAGTTAAACAAAGGTCCCTCGTTTGACGATTTCCTATCTGGTAAAGCAGCAGAAATAATGGTTGATCCATTGGAGATGGCAAGAAAAGATCCTGACGCAAGATTACCTTCGTGGTTGAAGGTGCCTATTCCAAAAGGTAAATCATTCCACTCTTTGAAGAAAGATGTTCGTGAATTGAAGCTATCTACCGTGTGTGAGGAAGCCAAGTGTCCTAACATTGGTGAATGTTGGGGAGGTAAGAAATCCGAGGCTACTGCCACCATCATGTTGATGGGTGACACTTGTACAAGAGGTTGCAGATTCTGTTCCGTGAAGACCAACAGAAATCCAGCGCCATTGGACCCAATGGAACCAGAAAACACGGCCGAAGCTATAAGTAGATGGGGTCTTGGTTACGTCGTTTTGACCACCGTTGATAGAGACGATTTGAAAGATGGTGGTTCCCATCATTTGAGTGAGACAGTGTATAAGATTAAGCAGAAGGCACCACAGATCTTGGTTGAAGTTTTATCTGGAGATTTCAGAGGTGATTTAGAAATGGCTAAAGTGTTGGCTAGTTCTCCGTTGGATGTCTTTGCACACAACATGGAAACTGTGGAAGATTTGACGCCTCATGTGAGAGACCGTCGTGCTACTTACAGACAATCGCTTTCTGTTTTGAGAACCGCAAAGGAAACGAACAAGAATTTGGTCACCAAGACATCATTGATGTTAGGTTTCGGTGAAACCGATGAACAGATCATGCAAACTTTGAAAGATTTGAGAAGTATCAACGTTGACGTTGTCACTTTTGGACAGTACATGAGACCAACTAAGAGACACATGAAAGTTGTCGAGTACATCAAGCCTGAAAAATTCGAGTATTGGAAAAACGTTGCCTTGGATCTAGGGTTCCTCTACTGTGCATCTGGTCCATTAGTCAGATCGTCTTACAAAGCCGGTGAGGCGTTTATTGAGAACGTCATTAGAAAAAGAAAGAGAAACGTTGGTGTTTCTAGAGAATTGGAGATCGGTCCAGATGACAAGTTTACATCCAGTGAACTGGTTTCGAAGAGCTGACTTCTATAGTGGCATTTACCGCTCTGCCTCCTTCTTATATATATATGTATACAAAATTCCATGGGTAATTAATAATAGATAAAAAAAAAATTAAGCGATACGTTATTTTAATTAGTAGCTTCAGAATGTGTGTTTTTAGTAATAGCAAACGTACAATTGATTGAGATACATATACACGTACACACATATATTGATGGTAATGACTTAGTCAAGAGAGCCAATTAGAAAGAATGTCAGAACAAATAAGAAATTATAATAAAAAATAATAAAACCTGAAGAAGAACAGAAAAAAGAAGATAGAAAGAATGAAGCTAGAGAAAGAAGTAAAGATAAAAACAAACCAAGAACAAAAAAAAAATAAAACTAAAGTAACAAAAGCCATACCCAAATCAAATCCCTGTTCAATTCAGCATCTAGATGACTTAAAATACGTATCCCTATTAATCAAAAAATCGGCCAATATCTTGATGTTCTTCCCACCTGGGTCGTTGGTGATGTTAGCACAGAACAACATCGCCAAGCTATCAACTGTATTTTTATTTATGTCGGAGTAGATCAACACCTTGTCCAAGTACAAGAACAAGCACCTTAAAACCTGGTAGTTTGGTAAAGGTAACGATTTCAAAATGGCATTGTACTCTCTGATCCGAATGTCCTCGCTGTGAACGTTCGTTAGCAGGAGCAGCTGGTTACAATCCTCATCGTTTAAGACTTTCTCGTTGGACCGCAGCCATCTCTTGAATAGCGTTGTGATTGCATGCACATTTGGTCGAGGATCCATTGCAAGGAAGTTGACATCCCCCTTTTCGTTGAACATCTTCTCCAAAGCGTTGATCTCCGATTTGATCGAGGATAACCGGAAGATACCCACCTCTTTGAAAGCTTCCAATTCATCCAAGTACGTGAAGCAACGGTACATTATGATAGGCACCTTCATACCTTCGTAATAAAAAGGTGACAAGTTAACTGATTGTGTCACTGTCAGTCCGAAACACTTGGGCTGACCTTCAGGAAAATCGATTATCAGTTGCTCAGCGTCTTCGTTCTCAGCTAGAGAGGTCCAACTCGTTAGTGGATGCGGAGGGTTTGGTGACATTCTAGTCTGTGATGCTGACATTGGAGTTGGTATCACCATTGGTACCACTCCAACAGGTTTCGGTTCTTTGATTGTATCTGTGTTGTGCTGGTGTGAAGTGTATGAGCGCTGTGAGGTTAATGAATCTGTGGAAAGAAGCTTACGTTTATCGTCGTCTTGAAAAGAAGGAAGTGGTTTGTCATTATACAATTGTGGATCAGTGAATGCAGATCTTGCTGTTTTCAACGGTTCTTTTTCAAAAGGGTTCACCGAGACCTGGTGATGGCCATTGAGGCTTATTTCATCTGCAGGTATGCTTGTGTAGTCCTTGCTCATGATTATGCAGTTTCAGGAAACGATTGAAGTGAGGTAGGGTAGAGGTAGTCGAAATAGGTTATGGATTTGATAATTTGAGGGGATGAAAGGAACAGAGAAAATATGTGGATTATCGTATAGGTGCTTATCGCTGTTATTATTGCTCTGGTAGCTATCTTTGGATATCTGGATTGTGGATCTTTCTTTTTTTCTTTTTGAAAACTAACTAGTAGTAAGTTCTTTAATAGCTTGTTATGAGGATGGGATACTTTCTTGAATAAAACGTAAAGTTACTTCCTGTTGAAGACCCATCAATTAGGCGTCAAGGGAAAGTCGATGAGCAATTAGAGGACCTTGAAATTGTGACCTAATAACAGTAGATTGTATAAAGTAGTTGCAGATCTGTATGCATCAATCTAGGCAAAAAGATACAAAAGTGACAGCTGTCTTCTGGATTGACAACAACCTCGACAAGTAACAAAAATGATGATTCTCTTTGTTTCGATGTTTTCTACGAATTGGGAGCTGCTGTTACCGGTACTAAAGAAAAGAATTATGGCATCCGATAATAGAGATCAAGATGGCTTGCCATGTTCCAGACGCTGTACTTCTGGCACGTCTTGGGTGCGACCCGAATCGAATCTTGGACAGAGAACAATGCAGCCTGGCACACTCGCAGGTGAGACGCCGCCGTTGGAGTGCGCTCCCAGTGGGCTGCCTCTGACGGGTTCACCGTTCCACTTCAGGGCCCGCCGCTGCAGGCGAGAGGCTTCAGGCCACGGACAGATTGCCGGGGGAGCCCAGTTTTTTGGGAGTGGTCTGCCCGGTGGGTATAATTACTACTGGAAGCAAGGCGGCCTTCCTCAGCCTTAGCGGGGCGCAAGGGAAGGGAGAACTCACAAAAGTGGGCGGAGTTGGCTGAATCAATAGAATCTCGATTACCTCAGCCGGGGAAGTGAGCGCATAGCTTGGTGAATTGCAAGCGAGCAGGGCCACTTTCCCACGCCAGATTACGTAACGTAAGAAGATGAATTAGGGTTAATTACGTACACATACAATTTTTCATTTTGTGGAAACAAAAAAGGGAGAAGGGGGAATGAAGAAAAGGAAAATGGGAGCTAAAGAAGAAAAAAAACACACACAGAAAAGAATAGAAAGAAAGGAAATTATATAATATGTATACTTATTTTAGACGATAGTTGAACAAATCGTGGATTGTTGATTGTAGATTATAGACTATATATTAAAATGATGAGGATTAAATTTTGCTATTTTTCTGTCCTTAGGGAGGCTCAAACATCAATTGTTTCTTCAGCTAGTTCTGGTGCTTGCTCTTGTTCTTCCTCTGGTTTTTGTTCTTCCTCCACTTCCGTCTTCTTAACGAATCTCTTGTTTGTTTCTTCGGCAATCTCCTTGTCAATGGCAGCGATCTGATCTTGCAGCTTCTGGGCCTTTTCTTCGGCTTTGGCGATGTTTTCTTTCGTCTTGTCGTCCTGCTTGTTCTTCAAATCAGCCATCTTGGCCTTCAATTCGTCAATAGTGCCTGGCACATCTTCAGCCTTGGTTGGTAAACCAATGGATAGATCAGACAATTGGGCAATGACTTCTGGTTCGATGGTGAACTTGGTATTCTTTTTGGAGTTTGACTTCTTACCCTTCTTCAACTTGGTTGGAGTGAAAAAGTTTTCTTGTTCCTTCTTAATCAAAACAGCATTTTCTGGCATCTCAACAACTCTAATATTGGTGTTGGTCTTGAAGCTCGATTCCTTTAAAATTGGTTCTTCAACTCTAACGTAAGTTGGGTCGAACACTTGCAACAAAGTTTGGATGGATTCGATATCACTGGTGTAAGCAGGAGCCTTTGAGGATTCCTTGATGATTTCAATTTCCTTCAACAGCTTTTCCTTTTGAGCGTTCAAGTTGTCAACTTTCTCTTCTTCTTCTCTTCTCTTACGCTCGTTATCCATATCTTGGTTGAACTTCTTGAATTGGGCATCGAAATCGGCTCTGATCGATTTGATCTCGTCGTAGATGGCATCTTTCTTGGCGTAGGCGGCTCTTCTGTTCTTGAACAAAATGCCTCTCTTGTCTTGGACAGCCTTGTTCTCAACGTTCAACTTGTCTAGGGATTCAGTTATTTCCTCAAACTTGGTTTGCAATTCCTTGTTGGAAACACCGTTCAAAGTCTTCTTCAACTCTTGAATTTTGGCCTTGTCGGAGTCGATAGACTTTTGTTGTTGCTCGATGGAACCGAAATCTTTCTTCAACTTTCTCAAAGCGGAGATTTCCTTGACATATTTTCTTTCGTCAACAATCTTCAAAGATCCAGCTTCAATCAGTCTTTCTAATCCATCGATCTTTTTGTCGATTTCCTCAACGTTCTTGAAGTTGTTTTTAGCAGTTTGAGCTTGCAATTCGTTGATCTTCTTCTTCAAAGTGGAATCGATAGCTCTGATTTGATCGTTCAATTGGTTTCTCTTTGTCTTGGTATCACCTTGTTGTCTAATGATGGCACTCAGTTCGGTAGTCAACTTCTTACGTTCTTCGGCCAAATCCTTTGGAATGACAACAGATTCGATCTCCTTTGAGATTTGAGCAACTTCCTTGTTGACTTTGGACAATTCGGCCTTCAATTCATCAATCTTGGCATCTCTAGCCTTTGCATCTGGTCTCTTGATGAACTTTCTTGGTCTTGAAGTTCTGACTTGGGTGGTTTCGGTTGACATCTAATAGTAAGTGTGTTAGTAAGGAGTTGCGGGTTCTAGAATTTCAAAACTCTGAAAAATCTGGAATTATATCTTCTGTTCAGTTCGAAGATATCCTTGGAACTCAATATCGTACAAAGATAGTGTATAAATTGTTTCAAGAAAAAGAATAAATCATTTGTTCTAATTGTTTTCTTGTTTAATGGGTCGATATTCCAGCAGACTCTCCCTCTATATATCGAGGAAACGGATAACGGATACTCACTTTTATTTAATCTATAATCGAATGAACAACCTAGCTAAACTCGAATGAACAAAACTCAGATGACTCTAAATAAAATTACAAGTCACAAATAATAAGAAGTAAAATAGAGTTGATCAAAAAAGAAGAGGACGGGCAGATAACAGAAAAAAAGTGAAGAATAGTTAGCAGAGCATGGGTGGAAGCTCTTCGACCATCCATCCATCCATCCATCATCGATCGATCTTCACCTTCGCGTTCGTTCGGTCAACTTTTCAGCGCATTGTCCAGCGCAGAGATTCGACGACGACGACGGCCGCAGCTTCTACTGTTTTTTTTCGTTTCTTTGATTCTTCGATCTGCTCTCAATTAGATTGGCGGTGTCAGGGTGTCTGATTGTATGGTATAAAAATGCATATATATATATATCTTATGTAAGCTCTAGCCCTCTCTTCTCATTCTAAGTGTCTTAATCTTTTAATTTCGAATCTCAACAGTTTCGAGTTTTTAATTACGAGTTTTCTCCGGTAACATTTTTGTTAGGGAGAAATGGAATTTCTTTTGTTTTCATCTCTGTTTGCCACATTATATTGATAGAGAGATTCTGTAACAGTGATTTTTAAAAAATGATTACCTAAGCATACATGTAATTGAATTAACTAGTAAAAATTAGCCTTTGTGACAGAATTTCTTGTTGTGGGTTCTCTCTAAACTGTGAGCCTTGGAGAATGATTCCACACTCCATTGGGCTTCATTGTAAACATTTTTTCAAATATAGAATCTTTTAGCTATTTATAGTTATATACCTGACTACGATACTCTATCAATTAAAACAGACTATTTTTTAACGTTTACCACTTTTATGTGCATTCTTGAAAAATTAATAAATTTTCAAGAATCTTAAGAATCTCAAATATGAAATTGTATTTTAAAAACCTTTCTACAAAAATTTTTGACTATCAAATTTACAAATCACCAAAAAATGCAACTTTAACACCTAGACTGAAACCAATGTGGCATAGAACCAAGACAACCAACATGATTCTTCCAAATTTGACGTCTTCGGCGACAAAGATCTTCTTAAAATACTGGTTCAACTTAACAAAGATACTGATACCGCTCAGCAGGAAACCGATACCGATGCAACACCACTTCAAAATCAAATCCAACTTCTTGTGACTAACAAGCAAACCTCTGAAGATCGACAATAGCGCAGCGGGTATCCACATGATGTTTGCGTAGGAGTAAATGGAAATCAATTTTGTCATTGGGATCAACAAGATGATTTTGAAGTAAAACTTCAACATCAACCACGTGAGAGCTGGTATTAGCACGATGTAACCGTACAAGAGGTTGATGGAAAAGACAATGACTTCAAAATGGTTCACGTTTATCTGTTTGCCCGATTTGAATTCGGATATCAGTTCTGCAAACGAATTGCAGAAGAACAACAAGAATATCAAAGATGCAGTGATCCAGACTGAGCCGTACAAATCCCCGATGTCATTGAACTCATCTGCAGAAAGCTCCACTAGAGGGTTCAACGATTTGTAAATGTTGACAAAGAATTCTCTCGTTGTCAAGTCAAAGTACTTTCTATAGTAATTCAAGGTGAAGAAACCACCAGAGTATTGCTTTTTAACTTTAGGAGACTTCGTCTTGTTAGTGGTGGATGATGGTGTACTTGACGTGATTGCAGCAGTTGTTGGAGCAGAAGTGGGGACAGATGTAGCATCATCTGGTTGAATTATGATGTCGTCATCGTCATCATCACCTAGGTGGCTGCTGGGAATACCGGATAGATTAGCGTAATTTGACATTGACTAGTAGTAATATACAGAATTGAGTAGTTCAAGAAATACCAAAAAAGTTGGATGTGAATAGTCGTAGAAAAAGAGAGGTTCTATCAGAAGCCGGAGATTGTGGTGGGGGAAGGAGAATTCTAACAATAATGAGTTGATAGTCAGGAAAACTGGGAAAAGGACAGGTTGAACATGTATGTAGTCGTATCACAAGCTGTAGCTATAATAATTATTAGATTTTAATATGCATTAGATAAGATATTAGATAATGTAAAACTAATTCTTACATCCTTGCACAAGGTTTCAATGATTTCACTGAAGTTGCCAATTGCCGAGTTGCCCATTTCTTGATAAAATCTATATAATAAATTTATAAATTCTTTTGCATCTACTATATCAGTCGATTTTTAAAAGTATTATAATAATTATACATCCTTCAATATATGAGATAATTTTGATACAGAAAAGACGTTTGGTGCCGATTTTGCAAGTCATTTCTGATAGAAGGGGGTTCAATCTGAACCTCAAAGATTGGAGAAATACGCCATTACCAAGCTAATGAAATTAGAAAACAGATAAGACTGGACAGCTATATATGTATAACATATATATATATATATAAATATATAGATATCGAAAAACTACCCTTAAAAGCAAAGCTGCAATTCTGATTTCTTATAATATATTATAACCAGATCTCTCTCATGATTAATTAAGCAAATCATTATAAGCCGTGAGAACTAATAGCTGAGATGGTGCGAGCTGACATAACAATTTTTGAACGGCACGAGTTACAAGTTACAACGTCGTAATAAGATCGATCGCTTTCTCATATATATATATATATATATAAATTATTTTTATATCGATCATCGTAGTCGCAGATCATAGATTCGTAGGTCGATTGATTACAATTTGCGCCACGCACACCAGTTTCAACAAAATGGATCGCACGCCCGCTGATCTTCTTTGTCTCCCACGGCAAGAGCCTTCTCACCACCACAGTCGACACTCCCTCAACCGAAACCGTGCACTATTATATGGCACTGACTAACTGCGTGACAGTGACAGCAATTTCTAACGCTTTTCAGGCGGCCCCTTCCGGCGCTTCACGCCACCAGACACGCAAGCAGATTAATTGTACTGCGGGCATAAACGCAGATCCCTCACCGTGGGTCGGAATCGAGGGAGACTGACAGATCCACATCGATCTATCAGGCTGCGAGTGGAATTTACAGTTGTTAAGGATCCACGTTGGCTCACGTGGTTCTGGTAGCAGGTGTGGCAAGATCAAGGGATTAATTGCAAGCTTCTAGCTGGTGGTGTTTTGCCCACTGCCAACAGTGCCCAGTACCCAGTGCCCAGTGTTCAGTGTCCAGTACACACAGGCGGCGCCAGGGGAAGGAGAGAAGATTGGAAGGCAGGCGTGGCCCAGGGGCCAGGGCACAGGGCCACAGGGCCACAGACACAGAGGCGACAGGGGCCGCAGGGAATGTGAGAATCGAGAATGGAAAACAAACGAAATAATTTGTTTTGGAAAACAAAAACAAAAACAAAACGAGGAAAAAATTACCACCAAAAAAACAAAAAAACATGCACATTCTCAGTTCTGGCGGGCGGCGCCAGCGATTTGAATTTTTTTCTTTTTGTTGCTTTTTGAATTTTTGTTTCACCTTTTTGTGGTGCGGTTGGTGACCATGCAGAGAGAATGAGAGTGAGAGAATTGGTGTCCCCTTCCAAGTTTTCCCCTTTGTTTAGACCTAGCTGCTATAGATCGATTTACTCTACTCTTCACGTCCTGTTTCATTCCTCTTCACTTTGTAGTTGGTTCATCATCACTTCTTTAATTACTTTGGTTCATTCTTTTTTCTGGTACGCATCCTTTCACTCAACCAATTAACCAACAACTCGCTTGACACTCAGTCCTTTTGCTGCCACTTCATCTCGCAATTTTTGCTATTTATAACTCCATCAACTCTTGCTTGTGGGACAACGAACTGGATTCTTGTTGTTTACTCCCACATCAACTTGCAAAAAATATACAACAAGGTTTTATAAATCCATAAAGTGAAGGGTTGTTATTCCATTCTTTTGTTTCACCTTTTAAATAAAGAGACCCACTTATTCATTCGTTTCCATTTTGGTACATACTCCTCCTCCTCCTCTACAGTTCACTTTTCGACTCTGTTTACACTTTCAATAAAATACCAAATTTGCCTCTCACCAGCCAGTTATCCACTTTTGTTTTGTCATTCTTTTTAATGGAAAATTAGATTTAATCTTAGGTTATATATCGTTCAAGCACAAATTTATCAATCATGAGGTCGATTAGTATATCCAAACTAATACCCCTTGTATTGATATCTTCTACTATTGCAAACGCAGCTTTACTACAGGATTTGTTCAACGGTGACTTGAAGAAAGTTTTGAAGAGAAGCTATTATGATAGTGGTGCAAATTACGCAAACAACTCTTTGCCATCCTCTTCAAGTCCCGATTCTGCTTCTGATTATTACCTTACTGATTCCAGTTCTGATGACAACAACGGCTACACTGGTAGTTCATCTTCAGACCAATATGTTTATGGTGATTCTCTTACAACGTCATCAATGTCATCGTCATCCTTGTCGCCTTCATCATCATTCGAATCCGATATCGACAACGTATTTTCGGCAATAGCTGACGAATTTCTGTCCCCTTCTTCGTCTTCGTCATTACCATCTTCGTCATCTTCATCTGTTTATACCGGCACGCAGACTTCTTTATTGTCAAAAGCAACAACATCATCAAGTGAAGATGTAAACAACTGGGTAACGTTCACTGTTCCTGATGAAACATCAACAAGCAGCAGTTCTGATGCCGCATGGTACCAAGATGCGAAGTACGCTGAATCGTCTACCAGTGAACGAGCCGATAGTTCGACTTCTGCAGTCAATAATTACGTTGAAAGTACTGATCCATCAACGACCAGTAGTCAAACTTCAACACAATACGCGTCAGATTACCGTCCTGATACCTCAACATCAAGCACGTCTTCAGCTATTGAATCTTCATCTGAGACAACAACCACCCCATCGGATAGCGACGTGTATCAGGTTGCCTCCACCTCTAGTCATAGTTCCGATGATGGTAGTTCTACCGCAGTTAATGCGTTGACCACAACTAGTGGTGATGCTGCTGCCTCTACTACTACTAGTTCTATTACAGAAGACACATCATCTCCTCTACCTGTTGGCAATGCGGCCACAACTTCGACGTATAGCTCCGAGAGTTTGGGCATGGAATCAAGTTCAAGTTCAAGCTCAAGCTCATTTACAACCGTTGCCAATGCTCAAACGACAGAGACACCAGTCTCTGCCACGTTGTCTCCTTCGCCAAGCTCTTCCGATTCGTCCTCCTCGAAGATTAATGCTGCTTTGACAACTGAAAGCTCATACTTCTCGTCGTCATCATCATTGACTTCCGCTAGTGCTACCGATAATTCTGCGCTTACAGATTCATCGTCGTTGTCTCTCTCGTCCGATTGGTCCACAATCTCATCAACTCAGAACGCTGAAACAACAGTGCCATCGTCATCACTATCATCATCAGCTTTGTCTCCAGTTTTGTCGTCGGTTACTTTATCTCCAGATTATTCTTCTCAGAATGCAGAAACCACGGCTCCTTTGTCGTCATCGTTTGTAACTTCTTCTGCAATATTAGACTCATTTTCTTCATATTCATCGAGCCAGAATGCTGAAACCACGGTGTCTTACTCATTTACCTCCTCTTCTACACCTTCATTTTCATCGTCATCAACTTTGACTTCATCTTTGTCATTATTGTCATCCTTATCCTCAATACCATCCTCGTCGACTGTGACGTCCACTCCTAACGCTGAAACTACCGTTTCGTTATCTTCATCTTCATCATCATCATTAACTGTTACATCGACCCCTAACGCTGAAACTACAGTTTCGTTATCGTCTTCATCTTTGTCAACAACATCTGATTCCTCAATTTCATCGTCTACGTCTTCATTCAACAATGCGTTGACGACTGCTGAGTTTTCGTCAAGTTCGTCAGATAATTCCACTTCTACTGAGAGTTTATTGACGGCTACTTCGTTGACGTCTTCGATCAATAACGCGTTGACAACAGCTGAATTTTCATCGAGCTCGTCAGATAATTCAACTTCGTTGACAGCTACTGAATTTTCATCGTCTTTAGAAATACCTACACAATCGGATATTACGTCAACCTCGGATTCTATTCAATCGGCTATTACGTCAACTTTTGACTCTGTAGAGCCACCAACAACATCAGTTCCATCATCGTCAGCCGTTGCCACTTCCAGTTCATTTTTGAATGCGGCAACTACTACTGAATCGTCATCCTCTGAAATTGTTGGCGGATCATCTACAGCGTTATCACTTCAGTCTCCAACTGTTTCTTCGTCTTCCGTTCCCGCTTTATCAATTACTTCGACAGCTTTGGCACCTGTGGAGTCTGTTCTGTCTAGTCTTTCGAGCGTCCTCCAATCTAATTCTTTAGTCTCGACGCCATCTGTCACAGCTAGTGCTTCAACCGATTCGACAGTTGGATTCAAAAGCACTGTGCCATTTACGTCTGAATCATTAACAGCTACGACCGGATCTGCTATAGAAACAGAGTCGACAGGTATAATCTCATCTTCCGTGAATGCGCCCCAGACAACTGCCACAACAGATTCCTCAGTTAGTCAGAACCCTGAGCAAATCTCTTCGTTTGCTCAGACTTCTTCTGTTACGATTAGCGATCAATCGGAATATACAGCAAGCGCCTCATTTGTTTACGAGTCTGGTACTTCGGAAGAAAGCGTGGCTATCACAACGACACCAACGACAACAGCGATCTGGGAATCATACTCTAGCAGTACCAACGGACAGCAGACATCATTTATTATCAATCCTAACACACCAGATCAGTCTTCCATTGATTATTTCTTTCCTTCAACAACGAAGAGACCAGAAGCCACCACTGGTGTTCCTGTGGAATCTACATCAACGAATGTCACTGTAACAACGAATTGGCTACCATCAAGTATAGTTTTTCAACAAACTGAAACTCACTCAGATAGTACTGCGTCTACCAGTACGGCTGTCGCTACTTCGGGACTACCAAAAGCTATTTCTCCTGTTCAAACTGTAGCAGTTGCTCAAGATTTTGAGTTGATTACCATCGGATTTAAAGAAGGTTTGAATTATGCGTTTGTCGTTGAGAGCTCAATTACGTCGGCCCAAATATTTGAATATTTACCACCTTTGTTGTGCTACCCATTTGATGATATCAATTCAACAGCTGTTTTTGTGAAACAGTTAGTTCCATACACATCTTCAGACGTCGACTACATCATCACTGTTGCCGAAGTTTACTTTGAGAAGAAATATGTTGAGAGTTTACAAGATCTTCTCACGAATAGTTCATCAATTTTCTATCAAAATCCGAATTCTGCAGAACATTCCTTGGGTGAGTTGGTTGATAGCTCCGTTCCAATCACCGGCCTGATCAACACAGATTCATCTGGATCATCATCAGGCTCATCTGTCCAATTAACAAGTTCAGATTCATCGTTGGGCAGCAGCAGCGGTTCCGACTCGTCTACCAACGAATTGGGTTCCATGGATTCAGTCGCCTATTCAGCTGAAGTTTCTTCGATGAAGGTGGAGTCCGGTAAGTTGGCTGGCATTATAGCTGGTTCAGGAGTTGGTGTCGCTGCTTACATTGCAATGGTTGTCGTCTTCTATAGAATGAGAAAAAATTCTTTAAGAAAACAACGTTTGCTAGAAGAAGGCCCTGTTGCTACTGGATTGATTTCCCATGTGGATGGGTATCAATATGATGGTGGATATAATTATTTAGATGATGGTTTTACCGAGAGCGAGTACCAACTCAATTTAAGCCAGCCTGTTAGTGGAGCATCAGTTACCACAAATAGCGTTGGACCTATCAGACTTGGTTCAAGCACTTCCTCGTTCGGTAGACTGTTTACCAGATCGTCCAATTCTCATTCATCTCCGGAGATGGAACAAACCAAATACATCCCAACTATATCAAACCCTATTAACCTCAAAAATTCCTTAGGTTGGTGATTATTTGAGTGCAGATGTTTTATGATTTTTTGATACCTTTTTTTTATATTTATCTTGACTCGAGCTCGCTTTACAGGTTTTCAGGTTACCAAAACTTATGTTTCAAAATGTTTTTTCCCCATTCACTTGTCTTTTATTTTTCTTTTCCATGCTTTTTATTTCTCTTTTCATCTGAGTCAACGTTGATGATGTTTATTGTACTATAGCATATAGAGAAGGCTACTAGTCAATCTGTCACAAGATTTTTGATTAGTTACATACATTTCTCTTATTTTTCTTTGTTTCAATTGCTTTTTATTTTTATTTCTGAATCTCTTCTTAGTTATCTTGGATAGACAAGAATTTCTTTTTAAAAAAAAATATAAATATATAAATATCTACAAGATTATCAATAATTCTATTTGCTGTAAGTTCTATTTATGCAAGTGGGTCATTAAAAATCGTTAATCATAAAAGCAAATTTGAAGATTCATTAAACATCACCAAATTTCTATCGAAGACAAGTATTGTTCGGAACGTTGACATTTGGAAATCTGTATTTTTAGGGAACTTCATGGACAGTTGGCGGAGATAATCAAAAGTTTCATACGAAGAAGAGGGTTCGGTTGCTCCGAGATTGACGTTTAATCTTGCATCTCTAAAGTCTTTCAATGAAGCGTGCTTGAAATGTTTTATGAGAACTTTTGAATTAAGTTTCGACGATTCGTACTGTAGGATGCTGTTCAAGACACGAGCTTCTTCGTTCCTTGTCTGCTGTGAGGAGTCAACGGTAGCAGTAGCAGTAGCAGCAGTGTCCAAGAATGCATTATGCAAGAAATTCAACGTGTTGATCGACCGTTCCACGATCTTGTCATTTGAAAGGGGTTTGAAAACGGTACCGTTGTTGTTGTTGTTGTTGTTGTTGTTGCTGGTGTTGGATCCGATGGTCTTTTCGCGCCGAAGGTTGTAATCTTGAAGGAATCTGAACTTGATGTAATCTTTCAGTAGCTTCGTAAAGTATGTACCTTCGTTGTTGAATTTGAGCAACCTTATCATGTTCCTATAAATTATGCATAGCCGTTGCTGTTGTGTGAACTTAGAGAGGTGTGCTTGGGTCAAACCTTTCCGACCGTACTGTGCTAAGTACGGTGATTCTTTGAACACCAAGTTGTTTGCATGTTGTAAGATGACCCTCTGTTTTAAGAGACTGTTGTTGACGGGTGTAATCATCTTCAATTCAAAGGATAGATTCGTATCGCAGGGTATACGAAAGACAAAGAATTGTACCAAAAACCTGAATTACATCTCATTTTTTTTGATCGATCCTTGAAGAGCCCCAGTTGCCTAAAAAGCCCTCTGACTATTACAGTTACGTAAGCGGAAAGAACCAGAAAATTAAAAGATAGGGTGTTAAATTGGTGAACGACATTGGTAGCTTGGCTTCGAAAGGAAGAGTTCAATTAGTTCTACTACAACTTCAAATTCGATAAACTAAACTGGGATGATATATTTGAACTTAAAATGCATGCTCATTATAAGTAAAGTTTGTGAGGGGATACCCGTTTATCGAAACAGTAGCACGTACACTTTTTCTGACACGACACAGAGTAGCAGTTGTCTTGCAGACTTTCAAACCAGAAGGGATCAATAACGTTCAAATCCTTGGATGTGGATCATCTACAGGCACTATTGGAATATAATTTGCAAAAAACTCCTGTCTTTGTTGCCCAAAGTGATGTAGTTACATGCGTTATCCATATATCGAAACAGACACGTTTGGGTCACCCTGCGGCCCCCTGCAGACGCAGACCATACGAAATGGTCTGATGAATTTTGCCTTTTTGTAAAAATTGTTAAAGTACAATTTTAGATACTGTTGGTTGGAAAAGTTACGTAGCGTCCAAGAAAAAAGGGGAGAAATTGGTTTCAGAGCCATGGAACACAGGTGAGTATTAAGATTAGCTCTCAGAACTTACAAGTTCAAAGCTAAGAACAAGGATACAACTGAACCTGTCCTGGAAGATTTCTTTGTGATGTTCTTCAATTTGAGTGGTTTTATCTATATATGTCGGGTGTCAATTAATCCTTTCTAATGCTGATGCGAATCTCCGAGATAAAATATAAAGTTGAGTTCGGCCCTAATTAAACTTTGTTTCCGTGTGAATGAATTTGGAATCTAATTCCGGTATTTGCGTCGAGGGGCCTGGATTTTACTACCTAATAATATATGCGATTGCCTGAAGTATATATATATATATATATATATATGTGTGTTCAAATTTCTCTTACTTGTAGGGAGGGACACGCACCTGTTTATATCCACACATCAAGCTCCGAAACTTTAATTTGTTCTTCCGGAACCATGGCTATCTTCGAAGGTATAAGTTGAATCAATCAACTCCTCCTGGGTAAGGGATGATTCCTATACCAGTAACCTCACAAATGAACAAAAAGCTCTCCATGGGTCTCCAACTCTAAGCTGGAGGCCCCTAACGCATGAATTTGAACGTATCACGCCGCATTACATAAAACAAACCGGTTTTCGGCTTTCGTACTCATGCATGCGTGCAGCATGCCACCTTCTATTCTGCCGATAAAAAGCAAGTCAAGTTTATATATATATATATATATATGCATGTGGAAGTATCCCTCCTTTCCACCCATTCTTTCAGCCACTGCTCTTCACACCAACAAGCAAACAACAACAACAACAACAGAAAAGTACGCTCGATGTCTACGTTAGAACTACCAAAAGTTAAAAACAACAAGTTAACAGTGAGAGCTATCACTTACCAAAATAACACTACGCCTCCTAGATTGAATACCATCGAATACGATGTTCCATCGTCAGAAACTTTGGTAGGTCCATATGAGATCTTGGTTAAGAACAAAGCGGCCTCAGTCAACCCTCTCGATATTATTCTAGCTAGTTTTGCTCCAAGATTTTACAAAGGTAGCTCCCAGAAAGTTATGGGTTGTGATTTTGCTGGTGTTGTTCTACAAGTTGGTTCGGAGGTGAAAGATTACCAACCTGGTGACAAAGTTGTTGGTGGCATCATTCAAATGTTTAGCAGAAAGGCAGCTTTCCAAGACTATGTTTTTGGTAACGTCAAGACCGCCACTTTGTTAGGAAAAATTCCCGAAGGAATGTCTTTTGTGCAAGCTGCAGCTTTGCCAGTTGCCTCAGGTACCGCCTACCAGTCGCTTTCTTTACACTCCAATTTGAAAGGTGCCAACGTCCTTGTCTTTGGTGGTGGCTCAGCTGTTGGTGCGTTTGCAATTCAATTTGCAAAAGCATACTACGGCGCAAAAAACGTTGTCGTTACTTGCTCCGCCAGATCGAAAGATAGATGTCTTGAATACGGTGCAGATGCAACTGTCGACTACACCAAGGGAAACAGATCAGAGTTGATTGACATCTTAGAAGTTGTGAAGGAAAGGGGCAAATTCGATCTAATTCTTGATGCAACTAGGGATACATCCGTCTTGGACAACCTAAGTGAGGTTTTGAAGACCAGAGAGGAAGGAGGCAAGTACGTTCAGGTGGCTGGTTTTAGTGTTTGCAACTACGAAAACCCAACTTTGTACAGTTTAATTCCTTCTTTCAAATGGATCAGGGTACTAGTGTCGAGCAAACTTAGATACTCCAGCTTTGATGTTTCATCAATAACTTTGAGCAAGGTCTCGGACTGGGATCAAGTGATCGCCAAGTTATGGGGTGAAGGTAAGTTGAAGATCCCATTAGGCTCTAAGACTTTCAAATTTGAAACCGAATATTCGCAAGCAATTGAAGCTGTGGCAAAGAGTTCAGCTGGTGGTAAAGTTGTTATTGAATTTGACTAAATAATTCTAGACCGGTACTTTTTTATTGAAGGTTTTTTTAAATCTGAAGAAAAAACAATGATTAATCTAATATAAAGATGCAATAACTAAAAGACATAAAAACAAATGCAAAAACGCAAAACAAACATTAACAAAAACAAGAACTTTTCTATTTCTGTAAAAAAATCATATAAATCGTAAACCAACCACCATTATAAACTCTCCGAAGACTCACTCATATGTTTTCAAATTGTGCAAAAACCATTCATCTAACCCTTTGTCTTTGATCTTTAACTCGTTCAAATCGATAATTATATTAAAAATCTTCAAGTAATGGACGTTAGTTTTCAACTTGAACTCCATGAAGATCTTGTACAAGTTTAAACAATTCAAGTTCAAATCTTCTGGAGTCAAAGCGTTGTTGAGTAACTTCGGGCTTCCTTCATCGATCATCTCTTGATTTTCCCTCTTTAACACTTCAAACGAAATGAAGTGTTGATCAGTTAGAGATCTCTTGAAGTTAAATTCGGAGATACACACTTCTAAGAAAGTCAAATGGCCTAGATGTCTATTTGTCAAATAGATGAAATCAATCAAGTCGTTCAACTTCAAATTCAACTTCAAAGTCTTTAAATCTTTGAAGCAAGTTAAGAATCTTGATAGGATCTTGAAATTCAAACCGATCAATTCGTATTTGGACTCGTTAATGGAATCCATCATGAGATGCTTCAAAGCCCTGTGTTTTGATATGGCTCTCATGTAATCAAACTGCATTTTGGTAAAAGTTGTGTTGAAGTACAGTTGTCTGTTGCTGTTCCATCTAAGGTTGACGTACAAGGTGGTCAACTGGTCGATGGATTCAATAATTGCTGGAGCATCGTCTTTCAAATCGTTATAGAAGTCTAGCGCCAGAGTATCCAAGTTGAAAAGGTACTGCTTCAAGTTAGCCAAGAAACTAACACCACTGTTAGCTCCAGCGGCTGCCGTGTTGTTCTGATTCATCTGCTGGATCACCAACTCTTCAAATTCAGTTGGATCCATGTTGGCAGGCAATTCAAACTCTTGATCGTTATTAGAACCGTTGTTGTACTCACCAAACAACGAGGTTTCACTTATTTCCAAAAGCTCCAAAGATTTCAAATTTTCAAGGTCAACATTTTTAATAAGAATCTCCGAATCGTTTGAACGTAAAGTAAAATTATTCAATTTCAAATGTTGCAATCCCAATTTTTTGGATCTTCTGGTTTTGAACAAATTAGTCAATCTTAGATCGTTCTCTTTCAACTCATCTTTCTTTGTGTTGTAGTTGATTTCATTGTTCAAATATTGGACAGGGTAGGTCGTTGGGTTAGATCTGTTGATACTCAACTGTCTCAAGTTCTTGTATCTGTTGACGTTCAAATTGAAACCAAAGTGAGATAAAGTCAACTGTTTTAAATCGTAATTATCTAGTAAACCATCTCCAGGTTTCAAGAAGTCGCAATCAAGAGAAACCAATCTGTTTGAAGGAATCAATCTGATGAGATCATTGGCACTAATGAAACATGAATTGTAGTCAAATTTCAATGCACGTAAGCCTTCCAACTTGGCAAACAAACTCTTCAACAACTTGATAGCTTCAATTTCAATACCTGGTAAGTTGTTGCTGATCTCCAGAAATTCGATGTATCTACCTAGTGTACCGTTGCTCACTGTACGAACAAAACTTTTCAACCCGTACGTGGTCTTAATGATCGAAGACTTTTTTTCTGATCCATCGATCTCCCTCAAGTCATCAAAGTTATCTAGTTCCTTGTGATAGTACAATCTGCTGCCATCAATGACGACAGAGCTGTACAATCTTTGGATGTTTGCTCTATACAAGGATCTACTACATAACAAAAGATGGTAGCAATCTGACTGTGAGAGATGCTCACTTATCTTTAGCTGTAATTCGGCAGGCAGAGTCTCTAACATCGTGATATAGATCAACTCTCCAACAACAGCAACAGTAGCTTCAACAGTCAGAAAACAGAAGCAAAAAAAAGAGAGAAAAACACGTAAAACAGAATAACTCCAGGATATATACCATCTGAAAAAAAGAGAAACAAGTAATAAATACCAAAAATGAAAAAATCAAAAAAAAATACCAATTGCTAGCAAAACAATGCCATGTTACTATGTGTCACACAACCCCCCACCCGTCACTGCTCCCAGATCCAGATCTCACCCGTCCTGCTAAAAGTAGATACTAGACTGCCTCCGAGAAAGGCTTTTGCTAACCGCCAGCCAATGCCATCCCTGCAATCGAGCCAGCTCGTTTTTATCGGTCTCCTCACAGATGTGGTGAAAAAAAAAAAAAAAAAAAAAAAAAAAAAATCAGAAAAATAAGAATTATCTAATCCATCTCCGGCCTAACCCGGCGTTTGGTTTCTGCTTTACTCCGCGCACGCGAGTTCCGAGTTCCAGACTGATAATCTACATTTACGTGTGAAGATATAAGACAAACACCATAGAGGTAGGAGAAAAGATCAAAAGAAACGCTTTTATAACACCTATAATGGTGACAAAATGCAAAAAAGAGAACCAAAATATATCACGGGCAAGAACAAAAATATATAACTATATATAGACTAATAAAATAAGAACGGAAAACCCTAAGAACAAGAAAAAAGACCTAATATGTACGAAAGAAAAGTAAAATAGAACTCCCAAAGACAAATAAATAAAAGAAAAAAAAAAAAAAAAACAGACACACACATACAAACCTTTTAGTATATGATCAACACTTTGTCGTTGTTTTCAACCAACTTGTGAACAAAGTTGCCACGACGTTCATTTTCTGTAATTAAAACCAAATCCTTGATGTTCGAGTGACTTGGTTCGTAGTTGATTTGCACAAACTGTTCGAAGCTATCGTCATATTTAGCAATCTTTGTAGTGGACTCCTCATCCGATAGTGAAGTTTCATGAATGTTGATTTTGACCTTTGAATTCTTGATGATGGAATCTTCGTTGCTGATCACTTCAAGGATACGGTTGGATCTCTCCACAAGAATGTTACCGACGGTGATATCCTTGTGGTCCACCATGATGCTAAAGATCTTCAAAGCAACCAAATCTTGTGGTTGCATGTCTCTGTTGTTGACAATCAAATTCAACGTGCTGATGTGGAAAGAATTTGGATTCAACATGGTTTCGTTAGACAACATCGAACTGGCATCCATCTGACGCTCGTCACTGACACTCAATATCTCATCTTCTATTGGATGCTTGCTTGCAAGCTGTTGGTTGTTGTTTATAAGTAAACATTTGTGATAAGCCGTCTCCTTGGCAAGCGCACCGAATTGGTTCAGGAACTCAGGGTTGGTATAGTACTCTCTATTGTTGACGGTCAAAATCAATAGATCATCGGTCGAATAGCTCGAATTGAACATCATCGTCTTCAAGTAATCTTCAGGCAAACTAAATATGATCTCGGATGAAAATGGGATGCCATTCAAGTCGCTGAAGATCTTGAGGATACTCAAGATGGAATTTAGGCGATGCTCATCTGACTTGTGGATGTCGTCTTTCAACATCGAAGCGTGCAACAAGTCTGCAGTTCTCTGGGTTAAAGTCTTAACGTTGATACCATGGATCGGCAACTTCGTTGGCTGGGATAAATGATCCAATAGAACCAAATCAGTAGAGACACTCTCGAGGTTGTCAACAGGTAAGATCAATTTAGAAAACTTAACGTCGCTGTAATTCTGTATCTGTTTTAAGCTTGAAGGAACATGGATGACGGCATCTTCAGAGTTGTCACCACCGTTTTTTTCCAATTCTGCTCTCTCCTTGGCCTTGAGTTTCTTTTGAACTTCGTCCCTATATGATTGAGGGTACGAGAGCAAAGTCATCGGAGTGGTTAAAAAAGTTGTGATCAAAGCCATCAAGATAAACATCGAGAAAGTCTTTCTAGAGATGATACCAGCATTCAAACCGGTATTCAACACGACAATCTCCACGATACCTTTACAGGACATCAAGATACCAACAGACAAGCTCTCTCTCCAGTACAAGCCAAACAACTTGGCAGCGACAAACCCACCAAAGATCTTACCCAGAAGAGCGACAACGATGATACAGACGATGTAACCCCAATCGATACCTTGATTCAACAAACCCAAGTCGACACTCAAACCAGCCAAGGCGAAATATAGTGGAACAAAGACGATGTTGACCAAATCCTCAATCTTTTCCGTTAGAATGATGACGTAGTTGTTCTCTCGCGGGACGATGGTACCGATGATGAAAGCACCAAAGATCGGATGTACACCAATGATATCAGTAAAGAAAGCGGAGATGATCATCAGAACCAAGATGATCATAGTGGCAATTTGGGAAGGACCGTTAGGGTTGTCCAAGTCCTTGATCACCGAGGTCAAGAACCAACGGAGAGCCCATCTCATTGGGTACACGGCAAACAAGCAGTAACCGATAGTGACCAAGCATATGTACGCTGTAGTTTCTGATTTGGAAGAATTTGCCAACGTGATACTTAAAGCCAAGAGGATCCAACCCATCAAATCGTTTGTGATTCCTGCTGCCAGAACAATAACACCGACCCTATCTTTAACTAATCTCAATTCGGTCAAAATTCTGGCAAGAACAGGGAAAGCAGTAATACACATGGCGACAGCAATAAACACCATGAAAGTAGTGAATTTGATCTCTTTTAAAGAATCGTCGTTCTTCCGGTACTCATCCCACAACCCAACGGCGATTGCACAACCTAATCCGAAGGGAACAGCCATGTTGAAGATCCCCACTGATAAAGCAATCTTGAAATTCTTTCTGATGAACTGAACGTCAACTTCACAACCCACCATGAACAACAATAGACACACACCCAGGTTGGCGACCAAAGTTAAGCCCGGAATGGAATCGGTTGGGAAGACTGTGTCTGTAAAATTGGGGATTCGGCCCAACACCGTGGGCCCTAGAAGAATGCCAGCTATAACTTCTGCAATGACTCTGGGTTGTTTTATTAACGATAGAGGGTAATATATACCTTGTGCCAACAGAATGATGAAGACAGCTTGGAAGAAAAAGAGTGTGTAGGGGGCAGAAGAGGAGTACTCAAGAGGGTTGGCTCCTGCAATGATACCCGAGACTTGGTTAACCATTATGTATGTGATAATTCAATTTGAAAAGTGATGAATAAATAGTTAAGTAACCTTGAATGGTGTACTCCAGTATACCTATATGAGCACGTCCCAAGTATGTACGGATACGAAAGTACAGATAGTAGGAGCTTATAAGAAGAGAAAGTGCCAGCAGAGCAGCAATTTGTTCGATGCAAAACCCAGTGCCAGATAACCATGATACAGATCTCATGTGCTCCAAAAAAACAGCATATCACCCTTGTTTCTTTTGCACCGTCCTGCCCTCCCCTAGGGCCCCTTCCCCGGCATTACGTCACCGCTTCTCCTTTCTGGCAGGCTTGCTGACTCAGCGGGAGGGAGCCGACGCTGCTGACTGCTGAGCCTTCTTTTGTGCACGTGCGTGCAAGAGTCGATCGACGCGGTATCAGGTCACCGACTCACCAAGGCGCATCGCTGTGTTGCGTATCTGGCAGTGGCACTGGTGGCGGGGCTGCTTTGGCCACCGTGCCTCGTGGTGGCCGTTGGCGGTTGGGTTCGTGGTCGGTGCGTCGGCGTGTGACAGCTTTAAGTGCATATATATATATACATATATATATGTACTACAATTTACAATACTCGAAGAGGTGTCCAATGTGCCAATGTATGACCGCACAGTGCAGAACGAAGAAGCAGAAGTTGTGTGTGCACAGCCTACAGGCTACAGGCTACAGGTGCGCCCAACTGGGGAACGCGGACTCTTTTTTCGTCCCTGCGCCGTTTTTCGTTTTTTTCAAAATTTGTTTGCGGGACGATGATTATAAATATTATAATCAATTTTCAAAGTTTTTCACCGGCGAGGCAGCCGGGCGGCGGCGGGCTGTTGATTCTTGTTGGGACACAGCCGTTTTATTCCCTTGGCCTTTGTGTGTGGAAAACTGGAGAAGTTGGTATGGCACCATTTCGATTTGTACTGTTGTGTGTGAGTTGGATTATATATATATATATATATATTATATATATTATATATATCCCCTTTTTGACCTTTAACTAAGTCCTCATTGGTTCTAGACCCAAGTTTTGTCAATTTCATACAGTTGAGTCAACAAACAAACATGCTACCTTCCCCTATCAACATCAAGGAGTGGATCGCTGAGAACGAGCACCTTCTACAACCTCCAGTCAACAACTTCTGTCTCCATCGTGGCGGATTCACCGTCATGATCGTCGGTGGTCCCAACGAACGTACCGACTACCACGTCAACCAGACTCCAGAATGGTTCTACATGTACAAAGGTGACATGCTATTGAGGGTGGTGGATGACGGTGTCTTTAGAGACATCCCAATCAAAGACGGAGAATCCTTCTTGTTGCCTGGTAACACACCTCACAACCCGGTTAGATTCGCCAATACGATCGGTATAGTGTTGGAACAGGACAGATTACCCGGTCTCAACGACAGGATCAGATGGTACTGCTCCAACTGTAAGGAGATTTGTCATGAAGTTGAATTCTACTGCGCAGATCTAGGTACCCAAGTGAAAGATGCCATCGTTGCCTTCGACGGTGATATGGAGGCCAGAACTTGCAAGAAATGTGGTACTCTTAATTACTCTAAGCCTCAAAAATGATTTAGAAATTATTACTCCGACTCTGTATAACATGTTGTGAATATGTATATATATATATATATATATGTATATACTGTTTATCTTTGTTTCTAATTATTTTCAGCTCTCTCCAACACATGGTTAATGACTCACGTTTACAATTCTTCCTTATCTTGTTTGATCCTATACTCTTTTCTTTTTCTTTCTGTTTTGTGTTTTTTTCTCCTTATATAAAGACAAAGTTTAATAATATATTTATACATGTGAACATTACCTTACTTATATTATTTATTTGTTTATTTCTTAGAAACATTTAAGCTAAACAGTTTAAAAAATGCAAATCATGAAAGCAGCTAAAGAGGGAAAGGAAAGGGATGGACAAAAAAAAAAAACAATAATAATTCAGAAAAGTTAAGGAAAGAAGTATCAAAAAGTAACAAGAAAACCAAAACAAAAGAAAAGAATAGGTACTACATACTCACTTACAGTTACTGGAACTTGCCATCAAATGCAGCCTCTATCCAACTGAACAACATATCGTACACAACAGTGTTGGCATTATTGTAAGCAATGTTGTGGTTAGAATCTGGGAAGACGTGCATATCGTAGTTCTCAACCAGGTGAACGTCAAACTTATCGAGCAATTGTAAAGTGTTTTGGTAATGCACGTTATCGTCGGCTGTACCGTGCATAATCAAGAATCTCTGCACCTGTTTGAATGCATTGATGTCAGTAATCTGGGAAGTTTTGTCGTAGTTCTCTTGGTTGTTCTTAGGTATATCCATGTATCTCTCTGTATAAATGGAATCGTACAACAACCAGTTCGTAACTGGCGCCACAGACATACCGTATTTGAAAACGTCACCATGGTCGTACTCCAAGGTTTTCAAAGTGGTGAACCCACCGTAGGACCAACCCCAGATGGCAGTCTTGGTCTCGTCGATATAACCACCTTGTTGGATCAACTTCTTGGTAGCCTCTGTGATATCCCTTGGCTCCCAGTAACCGATCTTGTTCTTGGCAAACGACTTGTACTTCCAACCGCGACCTCCAGTACCACGAGGATCGATGTACCAAACGACACATTCCAAAGACGAAACAACGATCTCGTCGTAGTAGTAACTGAAATCGGAATTCAACTTCTGAGAACCTGGACCACCGTAGACAGAAACCAACAAAGGGTATTTGTTGACAGGATCGAAATCGTAAGGTCTCACTTCTACAACGTCAATCTTGGTACCGTCATCCAATACAACCTGCTTGTACTCCTTGACTGGCACTTGGTAGTGCTTCAAAGTATTCTCCACCTGTGAAGAAGGAGCAAGACTCTTGACACCATCGTAAGCCTTGATGTCCTCGGCAAGCTTGTTCAATTCCACAATCTTAGTCTTTGGCAACTCTGGGCCCGAATAACTCAAATAACCGTACTTACCTCCAGCAGAAACAGATAGGGAATACGAACTGACCAGAGAGGTGTCGTCCAATGCCTTGACCGATTCAACACCATCCTTGATGCTAACTTGGTAAGGGTGTCTTTCGAGAGCATTTCCAGCGGTACCGATAAAGTAAACAACACCAGATTCATCGTTGTAACCAAGAACACCAGACATGACGTCCCATTCGCCAGAAGTTAAAATCTTTGGTTCCTTGGCATCAGCAGATGCAAAGTAACCTAGATGGTCGTAGTGGTCAACGACAACCGAATCAATGTAACCTCCAACAGAATCAGGCAAAACGTAGATATCACCGTTGTTCAAGTACCAACCGTCGTAATCGTCAGTGTTGATCGTTCTCACCACTTTAGATGACTTATCCGCTGTGCTAAACACCCTCACGTCAACTTGTCTACTCTGTCTGTTCGTTTCTTTGATCAGCAATTCGCTGTTGGAAACCCATGCCACTTGGTAAACGACAAAGTCTTCGCCTAGTTGAGAACCTTCGTGGGACACAGTCTCTTCAGTTTTACCTTGAACATCATAGACGTTGACCTTCAAAATTGGGTTGTCATAACCCGGCTTTGGATACTTTAGATTCTCAACGTTTGGATACTTCTGCTGTCCAAAGAATTCCAAGTTGTAAACTGGAACTTTGGTATCATCAAACTTGATGTATGCAAAGTGAGATTCATCGGCACTCCAGTAGATAGCTCTGTCAGATGCTAACACCTCTTCTTCATAGACCCAGTCTGGCTTACCGTTGAAAATGGAATCTGATCCATCGGTGGTGATCTGCTTCACAGAGCCATCAGACAAATCTTTTAAGTAAACGTTGTGGTCGTAGACAAAAGTGACGTAGTTACCCTTTGGTGACATCTGTGCAAAACTTATCTTTGGAACGTCATTGTTTTCTTTCGTGTAGATTGGCTCGAGCACACCAGTATCAACATGTAATATGAAATATCTGGCATGGGAAGAATGTCTCCATTGTTGGCTAGCATCAGACAAGACCAAAGCCTTCTTGAAGTCAGGAGTTATCTCTCTCACATAGATTCTATAATTATTACCGTTGTATTGCAAATTGCTGTTCTTGAATAGTTGCAACTGGAAAGAATCATCGGAGGCCTTTCTCAATATCTCAAAAGAACCAGACTTGTGCAAATAATAACCTTCGTCGTTAGAGAACGTAGTACCTGGAATATCAACAAACGACACCTCGTAACCAAAGACATAGTACAAACCTAATCTTTCATCGTCTAAAGTCATCCTCAATGGCACGTCTGAATTTGGATTCTGTATGATACCACCTGGAGACTGTTTGTTGCTCGTTGAAGGCTTCTCATCAGTAGCAGTACCATCGCTCGTGTTCGTGTAGTTGCCAACGTCCGGATGGTACAGGTTTCTGTTCGAAAGTGAACCATTTCTGGCAAATATGATAACCAAGACTATCCAAACAACAAAGATTATGACTGCAAAAATTGCCATTCTCTTTTTGCTCTTTCTTGAAGACATCAAACCGTACAATTTCTGTCTTAAAGTTATTGGAACCCCCTGTCCGGTACTCAATGGAACATGACGACCTCTCGAACCGGAAGAATACACAATATCATCGTTGTCTTCTTCATCGATCGCAAATTGGTTGATGTTCTCCAGCAGGTCTGAATCTCTTCTTGAATTTTGTGCTTGCAATTCGATATCCCTATCAAATGGTTCATCCGATGAGGACGGTGATGAAGATGAGGATAAGTTCTCTTTTCTGGCCATTTCCATGTGATGTGACAAAATATACAGATAAGCTCAGCAATGTGTAGAAATAAAGTGAAAAGACACACAGAGATCTAAAACACAACAAGCGAACGAGAGAGTGTTTTTCTTGGAGTTTTAAAGCAGTTTTGTTGTTGATTCAGAACCGTCAGAGGTTTCTAAATTCTGGCTTGGTTTCAAAAAATTACTGAATATAGAACCCAAAGGAAGCGATATAAAACAAGGACTCTTGAATCCTTGATTTTCGATAACTGTGACAGAAAGCAACAGCAAAAAGACACACCACTTGTTCTATATGGCAAAGTAAGTGAAGATGAACAAAACGACAGACGCCAAAGAGTTAGCTGGATGTTGATGTACGATCGATATAAGTGTTGTACTGTTAGCATCCACCATCTAAGCGTGTTAGGCACGAATACAGTCTTTACCGGTGTTTACTGGGGGCCCGGGGGCAGATGCTAGAGCGTCCCTGCGCGCCTGCGCTCGCTGCCCACAGAACACGCGCAGTTTTTAACTTTTAGTTTTGAGGCACAGCTGGTTTGAGATTTTGAAATGGAGTCGATCGACGCCATGATGATATTTTTCAATTTACTCCAGACACATCGAAGGCTTCTTCATCAGCCTCAAAAAATTTTCAGATTTTCTTGAAATCGTATAATCAATCTGGCCTCTTAAGTTTAATTTGATCAACCATTCTGATTAACCACCAACAGTTCCCAAATAGATCCATATATACAAAACATACCATCAATCATATCAATGTCGACTACTCTATTTGATGATATTTTCACTGTGCAGAACGTGGACTCTGCAAGATACGATAAAGTGTCCCGTGTCATTGCAAACTCAACGACAACATCTACAACGTCATTGACGATCGATATCAACACCGAATTGTTCCCTGTTTCGGAAAATGACACACTATCTGTGACATTAACCAAATCATTAAATGCAGATGACAGCTCAGAAGATTTTTTGTCCGCCAACGGATCTTGGAGACCGCCTAGACCAAACCAAAAGAGCTTACTAGATGACTACGAATACGTCATGTACGGTACCGTGTACAAGTTTGAAGAAGGAAAGAACGACCATATATCTGTCTACGTCTCCTTTGGTGGACTTTTACTGTGCCTAGAAGGAAACTATAGATCTTTGTCTAATTTGAAGCAAGAAAATTTGTATATTGGTATCTCGAAACGTTAGAAAGAGTGGGTTGTTTTTGTAATAGCGAGAAAAGGTTTTCATTTACATAGCGGTGTCATTTTTTCATATCTTTAATAATCATTACTATTCCCAGTTTTTTTGTATTTTTCATTTGTATATGTTTGGTTAATAAAACAATGTATTTTATTATCGTATATTAACGTATGTATAAAATTTCTATTGGGATTCAAAGTTCTAAACCCTGTGCTAATAACATAAAAAGATAAATAGAAGGAAAAAGAAAAAACAAACATATCAAGCAAAGATGGTAATAGTTTTAAATGCAAAAAGGGTGGTATTAAAAGGGAAACAAAAAAAAAATAATGAAGAATTACACAAGGAATATGTTTAAACCCCCACCCTTAAATCTTCCTCGCTCAATCCAATGGAACCTCCCAATCTTTTAAAGTTTTCCATCATGACCTTTCTCTTTGTTTGTTTTAACTTGACTAGTTCCGGCCAGTACTGTTCATGATCATATTCAAAATTAACCTCACCACCATAATTGACTGCCAATTGCTCGTCAGGAATAAATGTGCTGAAAGGTTCGTCAAACTTGACTTTTTGTTTAGTAAAACTATCGACAAAAGGCCAACATATCTTCAAGAAACCCCACACGATAAATGGAATGTTAACAAATAATGCACGACCCAATCTTTCTGGGTAATGGTACTGTAGGATGTGCAACACCTGCTTCCCCACAGAAACGGATGGAACTTTTGGCTCCACTACGCAAGCTTCAGGATACTTCTTAAAATCGACACATAAGGCAAGTTTATCCTGCCCTTGAGGCATGAAATCTATCGATGTTTCAAGCATATAGATCAAAAACTGGATCTGTCTGAAAGACGTCTTGGTGTTCTGTCTACCGTTTAAAAGAATCAAGCATGGCCTTCCGTCGTTATCAAATCCAAATAGCTGATGTTTTCCTGTTTCGTTTTCAATTTGCACGAGATCAGCAGTCACTTTTTCAAAATCTCCACCAGAAAGGCCAAATTCTCTACGCCATGCAATCGAATTCGTAAGTCTCTTGATCGTCTCTGTTGTGTCCCAATTACAAGCACGTAGGTATCGTTGCAGACACTCTTTAGATAGCCAAGCCTTCTCGTGTTCGTTCAAAGGAGCATACTTATCTTCAGGGCAGTTCTTCTCTAAAGTTGGATACGTTTCCGTCTCTGTGAAATGTTTGAGAACAAGTTCGTATTTAGCAGCATGCTCGGCCTCCTCTATCTGCTGTAAAGTTGGCTTTGTAATACTAGCCGAAGGAGAACCGAATGGGATGGATGTGACCGGTTTATCGGCATCGATTATCCAAACCTTTTCAGCAGGTTTCGTTTTTGATCCGAATCCAAACATGGTAAATTATTATATATATTTATGACAAGTTAACGAGAGTAGATGTACCAAGAATCTGTTCGGTGGATTATGCTAGTTGAACACGTTAAACACACGCATCTACTACAGGGTACTCGGGCTTTATTTGAAATATTTCAGACTATGCGCCAAACCAGAGTCTAGAGACGGTCCTGGCGAGACGATCGTCGATGGAGGGTAAACAAATTACTTAATGTATATATATATATATGGGAGAAGACCGTAAGTCCGCGCCTTCACGGTTTTCGGGCCAAATTTCGTGGGTGGACCATGAAGGTGCTGGAAGTTCATCCGACTAGTAAGTTGTACTTGTGGGCAGTGGGAACTTATGGCAACGGAGCTCGGTTTTGACAACTGATCCCTTTTCTTTAAGGGATATAGGTGCCACCGAGATTGTAAACCAGTTTCATTATTTAACCCTTTTCTTTTGGGATCACGGATCTTCTCTCACATGTACGATTGCGTGCTACGATATCCCGAAATCTCAAAGACGCGATGAGGTCTTTGATGCTTGCTATCTATAAATACCTTTTACCTTATGTTTACCAATAGGAAATAATTTAACAGGAATCGATCAACAATCTATTGAATTCAAAAATAAATATATAAGTAACGTTCTCGCTTGTTGCTCTTTGACAGGTAGCAAAATTGGAAGTATATAACATTGTGGCCAAAAAAGATTAAATACATTTTGCCAGCGAGATCATCAAAAGTCAAATTCTATATACAGACAAATACAAGAATAGAAAATCATTCCAATTTCTTTTGACTCTTGTAATACTTAAAACCTTCATCAAAGATCTTATCCATGACGTACTCGATAGGTTCATCGAACACGTAAGGTAGCAAAGGAACGATACCTAGACCCACAGCCACAGGTCCGTACGTCTTGAGAGCAGCACTTGAAGAATTCTTAAATGCGACGGATGAATATCTAACGGCAGAATGGATTGTGAAGGCAGGCAAACCCATACTGGCAATCGATTGGAACAAAGCTCTCTTGAGAGCAAGAACTCTCCAATCCATGTCATTGTAAGCAGCAACAGCAATTGGGTTTGATTCTGGAACCTTATGCCATGGCAATAAACCAGGATAGTATCTACCTTCCTGTCTCATCTTAGCCTTCCAGGCTTCAAACGAAACATCACCAAGGATATAACCCCAGGATATTCCATAACCCAACTTGACCAAGAGAGGATGGGCAACCGGACGGAAGGATTCACCTATATCTGACGTGTAGGCAACATATCTATGGGAAGCTAGCAAGATGGTACGGAATCTATTGGCATAAGCAGAGTATCTAACGACGGAGTCGGTTGAGGTGGTATCCTTTGTTGGGTCAGCTGACTCGGCAATCTTCGATGGTTCTTTGGACATTCTAGGAAGTGGATAAAAAAAGTGATTGGACTAAAAGATAATTATGTTAACGACAGTACAATTGGAAGTTTAACAATGGAAAATGAAAAGTAACCTTGGAGGCAATGGCAAGTGACAGTAGGAATAGTTGCAACTTAAATACCAAAACTGAGACCAAACTTCCCCATCCAGGTGGCAATCTCAGATTGCGGGATTCACCCGCGAGGCAGCCGCAGACGCAGACGCAGGCTGCAGCGGCGACTAGGAAACGGGCACAGACTCACAGTCTACAGTATATATATATATATATATATATATAATATACATGCACACATGGTTTCAACTTCACCTGAGGTCGCTCGCTGACGTCACTTTCATAATGGAGGTCACTCAGAGATTATATAATCTGCGACCCGGCTTTTCATTGGAACTTGGAGTTGGAGCGCCTTTAAGAAATGGGCCTGCTCTTGCTGTGAGCGGCTATAGAAGGCAGACCACCTGCAGCGTTATGGACCGATGTGGATTAGCCTTGAAAATACCGCTAGAAGAGTCAGTCAGTCAGACAAACACGGAGTTAGCTAGGCCCATGCTCTGATGATACCAAATGCCACATTGATACCCACCCCAGCAATGACCGCCATTCTGGTTCTCTTGCTGAACACATCTCCAATTTCTAATTTTAGCAAAAACAACCCAAACACACCCAAAAAGAACCCCAAAGTGACGCCAACAAGCAACTCCTTATGATAATCAATTTCTCTCGTCTGTAAACCTCCAGTACCACCGCCGTTATTGACACCATTGACTGTAGCAGTACCGGCACCTGCTGCTCCATCAGAACTTAGAGTGATGTTAGCTGGGAACTCATCGATCTCATGGTTGACGGTACTATCAATCCACCTATCCTCCAACTCACGTAGAGCTCCATCGTTTTGACCAATCAAAGATGAACCGTGTATTTGTTGGAATTGTAGTCGCAACTCGTTTATATCTTGTTGTGAAAATCCTTGGGAGAGCAAACGATCAAAACCTTTTGGGGCCTCTGATGTTGATTTTGCGGGTTGGTGTTCCAATTCTTCCTCTTTCTTAAGTTCAGCAGGCGACAAAATATCGCCTACTATACAATGGATATAAATCTTAATCGGTTCTCGTTCCTTCAATAGCTTAGACGACTCACCTTCAGCCTCGTTGGGTTCTTCATCTCCTGAATCGTCATCGGAATTGTAAGCGTTGTCAATTAAAAATTTAAGTTCCTTCTGGAAATCGGTGTGATTTAATAACACTTTACCGTTTCTGATAAGCTTCAATCTATTCTTTGTAACCTTCTTGTTCTTTGCACGGATCTGCTGTCTTATAAATTTCGTACTGACATCTCTCAGAACATCCTCAGATTCGATAGGAATGGACAAATCTGGGTACCCGTTTGCGAACCGAATAACAAATTCAAATCTCAGTGGTGGGCTGGCGTTGGATGTGGAGTTGGCTGTTTGGTATGAAGAAGCAGGAGACGCTGGGGTAGTGGAGGGCGTTGCCCTCTTGCCTTTGTTCACATCGCTGTTGTACAAAGGTAAAATATTTCTCGACATTGCACTGGTGGTTGAAGCTGATGCAGCTGAAGCAGACTCTTCTTCCTTCTTCTCTCCGGCTAGAGTGACAATTAGTTGACACTCCCATCACAACGACCCCATCAACCAACAGAGGGTATATATAAAGATATATCCTCCCATGCCCTCTGAGAGACTTGGAACGAGCAATCTGCGTGCGCACGACCCCCTGCCAGAGTGAGAACGGAGAAATCATCGATATAAGAAGAAAGCATTGAAAATTTTTATTCCTTCATCACTTGTCACCACTTTACCTGGTTTCTTCTTTTCTCTTCTTCTTTCTTTAGTGCGGACAACCAGTACTTTCAAACCGTGTTGCTTGCCAATTCCATTTTTATTGGGTTGGGAGGCGTCAAGTACTTGGAGAGATTAATATTGCATCTTTTGGGTCGTCTAAGTGCCCTTTACGGCTAGTTTTGGAATTACAATTATTAGTCGGGGCTGGTGGATCCTACATTTATATTTTATACACATTCTATCTTGCTCTTCTCGGGATGAATACTTTGTTTTTTTTTATTGAATTGTCTGCACTTTGTAAATGTATTGTAGTATATTTGTTTAGTCATGCACTTTGCATTTTGCTTTGGTGGCCACATTTGAAGTAGCTTGAGGTTTGTTACCTTTCGACAAGTTCGAACTCTGAAAAAAAGCTCTTGCAGTTAGTTGTATACTTTACGTTCAACTTAGTAATCTACAATGTACCAGACAACTGTTTTAACCCCATTCAAGGGGCAAGATCAGACGAACAGTGTGAGATGAAAAGAAGTTTAAAACTGAAACCAAAAAGCTAACTTTAAATAACTTTAAATAATAAAATAACAAAAAGACTATGAAACTTTAAAACAAAACTAAAAAGTGGAAACAAGAAAGGAAAATGATGAAGGGAATTGTTGTAATATAAGACTAATCTATGGATGCAGAATCTTCGACCAAACAAAGAAAGAGTGGTACAAATGAGGATCAGACTGTCTTCTTTGTAGCAACAGTAGCAGCAACCAAGACACCAGGTAACTCCTCATTTCCACAGCTAACCAACAACTTTATTCCCGTGACAAAGACACCAGCTAAGATAACAGTACACCAAAATAATAGGTTGAATTCCGCAGAAACATCCTTCTTTTGACAAGAACCACCAGTCCAGTGGCTTGTTCTACCAGTGGCAGAATCAACAGTAGCAGAGCAAACACACTTCCAACAACCACCAATCTTGGAGCACAAACCATGACCGGAACAAGACAAGGTTGAATCGATACATTTCTCTTGAGTGCTGAAACACGATAGGCCGGATGCAAACACTTCTGAAGTGGTATCTCTTTTAGCTGGCGAGATTGGAGATGATTTAGTGTTGTCATGGAATTGCAATGATAACTCTTGTTGTGTAACTGGCAAGACAATGACGGTGGCCTCAATCTGTTCGTTCTTATTGTTGCTCAAGTGACTTGAAATTAGTTCCTTAAGCAAGTGCTTACAGGTCTGGTAAGTTTGAGAGTCCACACCACCGGTCTTTTTGAAAATTGGCACAAGGGAGTTCAAGTTGATGATGATTTTTTCTTGAGTGGTTGCTAAGTTTTCTCTTAGGAAGAAATCCAATTGGGTTAGTTCATTGATGAAGGATTCATCGTTGATGTGATTCAAAGATCTCTTAAGCCTTCTCTTTTCGAATTGTTCCTCGCCCTGGGATGACAAAGAAAATGAATCCTTAAGATTCATCCAAAATAATTCCAATTGGTTTGTCTCTTCGGAATGGAAGTACTTGTTCCAAAGGTTACTCAAGACTGAGTTGGTGGATGTGCCAACCAAGCTGATAACATTTGACAATTGGCTCAACTTCAAGTCAACATCAACGTTCATCAACTTCTTAGGGAATTCAGACAAGAAGGTCTTAAATTGACTGAAATGTCTATCGTCTTTAGATTCCACCACAAAGACTGGTTGTGTATCGAAGAATGTATCTGGCTGATCGACACCGTTAATGATCACGATCAGCTGGTTCTTTTTCTCAGCGTTGAACGTATGAGACTTGCCAATAGACAGGGCTTCCAAGTTATCAGTCGATTCCAACTTATAAAACGATGAGATATAAAATTCATCAGCTAAATTCAAGATGGATTCTCTCTGTGAAAGAATTGGAGCCTGCTGCTGTTCTGTATCGACTTCAATGACATTGCCAAAATTGTAGACTGCTGCATTGTCAATTGCAGACACTGACGTCACTGCCAATGAGGCCAAAGCAACCGTCTTTAATAAATTAAGTTGCATTGCTATAATTGGTCTTGATAATGGTTTGATCAGTAGCAACGGGTACGAGTTATCGAATTGGATTCAACTGCAACTTGAAGTTGGTGGTGTCTCCTTTCTGTTAACTGCGCAGCTGGCTGCCCCCGTTGTTTCGCTCTCTGGCGGCTGCAAACTACTGCTGGCACGCAACTCGCAGTGACAGATACCTTCTTCCCTATTTGGCTCTTCATCAGGTGTGAGCTTTTGCACCGGTGGATCTTTCTTTTAACTTCTTATATAGGCATCCTAACTGCCAAACTTAATCTTTAGTTCTTTGCATCCATTTTTAATGTCACAAATAGGACCACGGATTCCAAGTTCTATACAGAAGCAAAGGGACGTGCGATTAGGACGCACATCAAACAGCTCAACTACTGAACATCAGAAAGAAAAGGATGATGAACCAAAACTGAAAAAGCTCTTCGATTCCGGTAAATCATTAAATGACGAGGTGAAAGGTGAGATGATGAGAAATATGAAATCTATTTCCAACAGGTTTGAAGAATGAATGACAAAAGCAAGAGATAGAGATGTTGCTAAATCAAACATAGCTCTTCTGCTTCAACATTCGAATGGTTGCTTAGTTTGTATATTAGAAATAGTTATGATAAACGATTTTTACTTTATTTGGGATAACAAAAATTCTAACTTATTTATTAAAACCGATTAAATTTATAGATAACATGCGATGTCAAAAGTTATATTAAACGAAAATGCGGACACGGGAGAAAAATACAAAAAACGGGCATGAATAATTATACAAGTGCTAGAACAAAAACGAAAACGACAGTTCACCTCTCCCTCTCCTTTCACCTCCTTCTCTTAATATCCTTTGAATCATCTAGGCTCTTCTCGCTCATGAATTTGAACGAAGGTTCGACAGTAACGGTATCGTTGGTAATAGACCAAGATTTGACAATTCGAGTAGGTGGTTGAATCTTTCCACTTGTTATCTTCTCCATAATGCTAGCTAGACTGGCGTTGGGCACATTCTCCACAATGTGTTTACTCGTTGATTGATTAGATTTATGTAAATCGTCCTCGTTCATTTCTATTACTATGCTTCTAATTCTTCTTCTTTTCCTTTTCAGCCTTTTCTAGCTGTCTTCTGGAACCTTTTATCACTTCCAAATGACCCACTCTACCAGCAATCAATCTTTCCGTAGATGCAGTTAACTTAGCTGCGTGCTGTTTACTTAACTTATGAAGTTGTTTTTCCTTTGAGTTGGCTTTAGTAGGTTTGTAGATCTTAGGAGCTGCAGCCTTTGGATTTCTTTGCTGTTTGGTGACTCTTGCTGGTTTCTTCTTGGATAATTTAAGATTTCCTTGAGCCATGATATCTTATACCTATATTCCAAACTTGTTGTTAAATGTCCCTTAAAAAAGAAAGAATATATTATAGGAAAGAGATATCCCATCTGATTAAAAAAATTTGGTGTATGCATGAAAAAATGCTAAAAAAAAAAAAAAAAAAAACTTGATGACCTCAGCTATTACTCACAGTCTAGACCTCCCTCTCAGACTGCAGTTTCTGAGTCCGAGAAGTTCTCGATGGGCCATTTTGTTCCGATAAATCAAGGATGAAATCGGCAATTTGAGAGTCGAATATATGACACTCGGAAGTCATAACACATTTCCACGAAACAATCGATTCACAATGCCAAACGTTTATGCCTACGAAGACTCTGCAGACGTCGCTAACGCTGTTGCCAGATATGTCATAGACATCCAAGATTCGGTCCTTTCCAACTCCGCTAAGTTCAAGATCGCTATCAGTGGGGGATCATTGGGAAAAGTCTTGAAGAAAGGCTTAATCGATAATGCTGACCACATCGCTAAGATTCAATGGGATAAGTGGGAAGTGTACTTTAGTGATGAAAGACTGGTTCCTTTGAATCATGAGGATTCAAACTACGGTCTATTCAACGAAATGGTCTTGGAAACCCTCAGATCTAAGAACGTTACTTTGCCAAAGGTCATCACAATCAACGAATCCATTCTAAAGGATGATGGATCTACTGATGCTCAAATTGCTGCCGAATACGAATCCAACATGCCAGAATCTTTGGATCTGGTTTTGTTGGGTTGTGGTCCAGATGGTCACACATGCTCCTTGTTCCCAGGGCATAGATTACTCAAGGTCACCGATAAGAAGATCGATCACTTGAACGACTCTCCAAAACCACCTCCAAGAAGAATTACTTTTACTTTCCCTGTCTTGTCTGCAAGTAAAAATATCGCATTTGTTGCTGAAGGTGCAGGAAAAGCTGCAATTTTGACTGAGATCTTCAAAGATGAGGCTTCTGGTCTACCTTGTGAGTTGGTTAACGGTTTGGAAGTGCCTGTGTCTTGGTTTGTGAACAATCCTGCCATTGACGGTGTCTCTGTCACTGCTTCGGAGTACAAATAAACTTTTAGGTAGTGCTTTATAGTTCGTACAATGAAAAATGACGTTTTCGAAATACATAATGCGAAAAACTCCAAATGGTAGTTTAAAAGCAAACCTTGTGGAAGTCACCACCATTTTGCAAACTGCCTAAAAATAACTAAGAACAATAAAAATCAACATGCCAAAAAAAAAAAAATGAAAGGGAACCAAACCAACGTATCTATAAGTTATTACTTTCGTACTTTTCTTCCTCAATCTCAAACTCAAATGCATCATCCAACTCCAAATTCTGCACTTCCCAAGATGTGTTGTAACCGATTTCGTTTTCACTTTCACTACCAGACGTTACAGGTTCGAAATTTCCGTCATCCTTAAATTCCTGTGATGTAACAGCTCTACCTGTTAATGTCCGAATAATGCGCAGTCTTGTCTCGGAGTCTTCCTCGTCTATATTCCAATGCTTTCTGGCAAATTCTGGTTCATCTGGAGTATGGCCAATAGACATACCAACTCTGATTAGAGTTTCAATTGAGCTCATTGAGTTGTTCACCAAGTCAGAATCGAGTACAATTTTCCCACCGGGAATCAACAATAAAATGGTACTACCTCCGAATTTAAAATATCCAACCTCGTCACCTTTTCGTAAAGTATCGCCAACTTTCACCGTCAAGACGGTCGATCCGACCATCATAGCTCCGACTGCCACCATGATGACTTTACCAAAGTTATCCGTATCTATTTCAATCAAAACCCGTACGTTCTCAGAAAACACATCCAACGTTGACCTGATGGCCATTGGATTCACAGTGTAATACTCTCCTTCAATCTTATGGATAGACGTGATAGTACCATTGAAGGAAGAGTGGAAACGGTGATAGTCCTGTGGAGCTAACCTAAAGATTACTATGCTTGCATCTTCGTATTGACGTGTGTCATAAGCAGTTCCCAACAATTTAGATACAGTGAAGTTCCTGCCCTTGATCCAAATTTCTTTGGATATTGCAATGCTGGAAAATACACAGCAACGGCAGTCCGCCCCGGAAACGGCAATTTTGTCGTTATCCTCGCATTCAATAGGACGTGCTGAAGGTTTCAATTTTCTGTAAAAGAAATCGTTAAAAGTTTTGTACTGTGTTATATCTTGAATTAAACAATCGGACAAGTCCAACGAGTGGAATTTGATGAAAGATTCGATTTTGCTTCTCGATTGAAGGTTGTCAAATTTAACCCCTTGTTTAAACGACAAATTGCGCAATATCTTCTTAACCTTGTCGCTATTTTGCTTTGATTTTCCTCTCTTGAAGGACCGATACAACAGCTTAATTCCTAATCGCACGTACACCGACATTTTCTCCTCTATAATAATTCCCGAATCACGATCTTGGACTAAAATGTTGGCATTATTCTTACCAAGTTCAAGTTTCCCGTATGCAATCTTGATCAATGCTTTGGAGTACCATCTTCTTGTTGCAGAATTAGAAGTTGCAAAACTTGGTTTGATTATACGAGTGACAGACGCCCAATCTTTTGAGCAGCATATAGCCAAGTGGCGTATGATGTCTACATCGTCGTGCGAGCGTGCTTTGTTGAGACAGGAAGGACAATGAGATATTTGTATGATATGCTTCTGCAATCCTAAATTGCCCGATAAATGGTGATGTAACTGAGCCTGTGAATTATAAAACTTCTCGAATTCTTCAATAATTTCATCAAACGATAACTTTTCGCCGATCCATGGTCGCTTATCATGAGACTCAAAAAATGAAACTAATTCCAACTCATCGAGGTTGGAACCCAGCGAACCTAAAAATGTTCCAAGTTCGACGATGTCCATTTCGTGTGATACGTCATCGCCTTGATATCCTACTAAAAGGTGGCTAAAAAGCCGGCGTCTCAGCTCAGCATAAGGCTCGAACTTGATTCGAACTTTCAATTTGGGATCCACTTTGGTCGAATGTCTGTATTTCTTTATTGATGATTCATCGATATCCATATTTATTTCCAACGTCTTTAAAGTGACTGAATAATCGTTGTTCGATAAATTCTTCATTGGATTCTTACCAAAAATCTTCTTTTTATAAATAGGGATCTCTTCTTCGTCTTTTCCAACAACCTTAATGCTAGAATTTTCATCTATCGATTGTAAAGATGATGAGGTGATTAGCTGCTTGATAGGGATGGATTTAGAACAAACTTTATCGTTAAACGACACATAATCTTTGTCTAATATATTAATGACCAAATCAAAGCTTTTTTCGTTTTCCATGACTTCAAAGATAAGTCGTTCATTGAAAATTGGATTCAGGGTGTGCTTACGCCACGAAGTACGGAACACTTTAGTTCCAAAAGAAATAACAACAAACGGATCCATATCGAATCCTGTTCTGGTTGAGTTACTAAGAGGCGGTAGTCCACTGGCACTGATAACCTCAAGGAACAAGATACCTACCATATTTCGGTTGTTGCTAAATTCGTATTTGCGGGCATCACGTTTTTCTTTTCTTTTAGATCTCAAAGGACTGAATCTTCTATGCCTCTCTTCCCCTGTTGACACCGACGATGGTGGTGTTATTGGAAAATCTGACAATGAAGCAGTGGAAGAATAGGCACCCGAATCATCCACGGAGGAGTAAAAGGAGCTTAGGGACGTCATACTACCTGAACGAACACAAGAGGCAGACAGTGGCAACTTCAAATTAGAGTCGTTACTAGTCAGCTGAATCTCTATACCTTTGTTACCTTCGTTGTGCTTGCTATTATTTTCGTCATCTTCTTCATCCTCTTCGTCCTCGTCTTCCTCTTCCTGGGAGGGAAGATTGTGGAAATCGAAATTTTCAGTAAATTTGGAGTTATCAAGATAATAGTTTTGCTCATCAAGTTTCAATAATGCCAGCGGATCGTTACCATTAGATTTCATGTAGCTCAAATAAGATTGTAGTAATTTGACGTAATTGTCAATCTCTGTCTGTCGGTCAAGTCCTCTTCTATCATCATGAAGCGGTTGGTCTTCTTCTTCCTCATACTCTTCGTCTTGATCTTCATACTCCTCGAGTTCACCCAGATCATGCTGATCGTGATCGTCGTCTAGCTGTTCATGCCCTTGGGTGTTCGCATCATTGATCACAATATTAGGCAATTCCATCTTATCCTTTTTTCTTCTGTGAATTACTCTTCTTCTACTCTTGTGTAAGGATACAGTAAACTTACATCTCAATGATCCAGTGACAAACCGTTGTTCACTTTTAGATGAATATAGGTGGTACCATTTGAATCCTGTATCTTCGTGATCTCTCAGGTCTTGTAAAATGTCCAAAAGTGACAAACGCAATTCACCTAGGTAGCTCTTTCTCGTACTCTTCTTATCTTGTACAACAATTGAAATCACTAAGAATGAATCTATAGATAACTTCTTGACCTCTTTAGGATTCAGTTTACTCCCAATTGGAGGGTTCTTTAACCTCAATTTCAAAGCCGAGTTCCATTGTGGGGAAACTGAATTTTTCACCTTCCCTGTGTTGGCAGCAGCATAGGGCGAGATTTTGATATAGCATTTAGGGTTGCAATTGAGCACACTCGATGGCAGATTGGGATTTATTAAAAGATCCTTGGCTTCACAAACGTTGATGTTCAACGATAAGTTGGAATACCTTTTGTTCTTTGGGCTTACCATGTTCGTTTTGTGTGCAGTGTTGCCAAGCAATACGTAGTATAGCTCTTCGTAAACGAAAACGAGATCCAATATATATATAGATATATAATCAATTAATCTGAAGCTCAAACCGAGAGCCCGAACTCAAAGAGGCTATCTTTATACACACAGAGACATGCATCGGACAAGAAATCAAATGCCATGTGAGCACAAGGACAGAAGATTACTTTTGTTGCCCATGGCTCTGTCCGTCTCCTTAGTACAGGATCTGCCCACGCCGCTGGGCTGCGGAGCCTGCACAGCGTCAGTGCCAGGCTGAGCAGACGTGCAAGTTGTGCTTTAGTCCTGATTACCTAATGAATCACGCGCTGGGAGTTAAAAGTTAAAACTTGAGTCTCGTCGATCGACGCAAGAAAATTGTCGCCTGTTGATTAGGTAATACACTGCCCAAATAGCAATAGCTGCCAAAGCTGTTGGGGGAATTCGACTAGCGGGCGAGTGGCAGACAACTGGTGGGTGTCCTATGGCGATATTCTCCGGCCGCCAGCTAACATACGTCGTATAGAAGACACTTCTGATCGGCCCAATATTATTCAGTTAAACATATCGGTTACTCAACCGTATATATATATATATACATAGAGCACTTTGCGCTTCAGGTACAGTTGGATTCGTTCTTGGCTCAATAATTAGACTTCCATTGGAGTTTTTCAGGCTGCGCTTCTTTAGAATTCAACATTTTGTCATTGGCTTCCCCACCACTCAGCAAATCGTTTTCCCACTACCCTAGCTTGTATTTGTTTAGATACTCATACAGGTACATCTGGGGACCGTCTTTGCACAAGTAGCTTCATTCACAGAGAAGAAAAGTTCAAAGTTACTATCCCTTATCTTTTTTAATATGTCATCAAATATACAGCTTTCCCCGGGATCGAGCATATCGTCTTCGTCATTTAACAATGACCGATCTGATAGTCCGGTTCAATTAGACTTGGTGAACTCTATTAGTTCGTCACAGCAGTCCCGCCAAAACAGTATTTATAGACATAACCACTCGGATAATCCAAAACTGTTGAATGTGCTGGATGCCCACATTGTGCATGATGACCAAGAATATTTGGACAGAATGATCCCAGAGACAAAAGACATCGCTTTGCCTAACCATACCGATAGCGTCAACGAAGTGAGTGTCGATATAGGAGGTTCTCTCTCCAAACTGGTCTTCTTCACGAGGACGAGTAGCACGGGAGGCCGCTTGAATTTTTTCAAACTAGAGACATCAAAGATAGATGAATTTATCGAATATATTCGTCTGATATTGGAGAAGAATTATGACCACAACGGTGTCGATAAAATTAATCCTAACATGACGTTAATTGCGACAGGAGGTGGTTCTTATAAATACTATGAAATTCTAAAGAATAGATTGAATTGTAAGATTCAAAAGGAGGATGAAATGCAGTGCCTTATTATAGGTTTGGACTTTTTCATTACAGAGATTCAGAATGAAATTTTTTATTATGATGAAATTAACCATAAATACGTTGAAATTGATTGCAGAGATTCAAATAAGGATGCCATATATCCCTATCTTTTGGTTAATATTGGATCAGGAGTGAGCATGATCAAAGTGACAGGATCAGGTCCGGGCAATTTTGTACGTGTTGGTGGTTCCTCTTTAGGAGGAGGTACTTTATGGGGTTTGCTCTCGGTTTTGACTAAATGTACTGACTTTGATGAAATGTTGGAACTTGCATCACTCGGTGACAATGAAGCTGTTGACTTGTTAGTTGGAGATATTTACGGCAAAGGTTACAATAAGATTGGGTTAAAAAGTAATCATATCGCATCGTCCATGGGGAAGGTGTTCAAGAAAGTTTTCGATAAAGACGGATCTTATGACAGTGAGAATAATAGCGAGAGTGCAAGAACATTGGCTGAAAAAGACCTTGATGAAGATTGTAGACTGGAAAGACTACAAAAGTTCAAACAAGAAGATATGGCTAGATCTCTATTGTACGCTATTTCTAACAATATAGGGCAGATTGCGTATTTGCAAGCCCAGAGATACAATTTGAAAAAGATATATTTTGCGGGCTCCTACATAAGGAACCACTATCAAACTATCAGAACTTTGAGTTATGCTATCAACTTTTGGTCTGAAGGGAGTAAAAAGGCATATTTTTTGAAACATGAAGGTTATTTGGGAAGTATGGGTGCATTTTTAAAAAGTGAATTTGATAACGAAAATAAATGCGTTTCGTAACTTAACGCTCTGTTCTATTAATTTTTTTGCATGTTTATATAACTAATAAAAGCTTTATAAAATAGTTCCAACTCCGAACAGTAAAGCAAAGGTGAGGCATACTATACAAATCATGTGTAAAGAAACATACACAAATAAAATACATATCAAATAAGACGGAGTACGTAGACGGAAACATCTTAGAAACTGTTCCAAATTGAAATCAACTTTTTCAAATTCTGGTAATCCATTTCAATTCCGGGATCCGCCTTGCCACCATCACGGCTTTTTAAAACATCCCTCATTTCAATTTCTTTGTAGTTAAAGGATTCTTGCAAGCTTGCAAGTTCCTTGTCCACATCGGCTACCTCCTTCTCCTTGGTCAATATCAAGTTCTTCGACTCCTCTACTTCGGAGGATATCGTTAAGTTTTCTTCTTCAAGTTGAGTAATCAAACTTTCCAACTCCTCCAACGATGTTATTGAATACTTTCCAATTTTCAATCCTTCCTTTTCCATCAATTCAGTTAGTTCAGAGCCCAATCTTTTGACGTCATCTTCAAGATTCGAGTTTGTCTTATTGAGTTTACCGACATCAGACAAGTTCTTCAGTAGCACTTTATTCTTCAAAGATAATTCTGATTTTAAATCGGACACCTCCGATTTCAACACCGCCAATTCTGCATTCATTTTCAAAACGGTTTCATTGGTAAGTGCAAACTCCGAATCTGTAAAACCGACATCTCGTTCCAAAAGGTCTAAAAACTTTTCTTTCGAGTCTGTTTCTAGATATTGGTACATTAGCTTCTCGGAATAATTAGCAGATGATGGTATAACGTCCCTAACAAAGTAAGAAGGGTTTTCAACAATATAAGATGCCTGAGTTGCAGTTAGTTGTTGCTGTTGGTTGATGAAAGATTTGAATTGTTCGTCACTGTTAAGGATTGGAAACTTCGAAGACAAGTCCTGAGGGATACGGTTGCTACTTCCATCTCGGGAGTTAGCAATGGACGATGGATTGGAGACAGAATCTTGTGATATTACAGTAGACATGGTGCAGTAACTATGGCTATTTGAAGCTGAAAGTCAGAAGTTTGAAGATATATATATATAACGATCTAATCCAAACATTGAAAACGGTTGCGTGTTGCGTGTAAGCCTGAAAGGTAAACAAATTGATTACGCGTTGGCTGACGTACTGTTCATCCGGGGAATCGGTCTGGTACTTAAAACGAGATTTGCAACTCGTTCCGGCCGTCGGATGAAGAGAAGTGCCCTCGGTCGTTGTAACTGCTGTGCACGTTACACAGTGTCCAAATAAATAACATATTTCCTTACCTTCAGCAGATATGTCATTCATTAGAAGACCGCATAAAAAGACCAGAACCGGTTGTGCTACTTGCAAAAAGAGAAGAATTAAGGTACGTGTATCTCTTTTTAGGGCCAATTTTGCCCCAGTTTGACAGCAATGCGGCTACTTGACAAACCAGGTTTTTGATCGTGATACTAACATCGACCCAAAATACACTCCAAACTCTTGGCAATACAGTGTGATGAAAGGAAGCCAACATGTTTAAGATGCCTCAAAAGAAACCTTCAGTGTCACTACGAATTTAGCGTCAACGGTGATCATTTTGAAGATCCACCTTTTGGGGCTCAAGCTCTACCCGTGTCCAACGGAAACGCAATTCCACTATCAACTCTAATCCAAGAGCAGCAGTACGCAAATCAACTTGGTTCTAATCAAACTAGCGGAAACGATTCTACAACTGATTCCGATGTCAAACCCCTATCAATCTCATTGGACTCTACAAATGCTCCGAGCTCGGCATCATCAGTGGCAACCGCTGTTTCTGTATCCCAGAGATCGTGCTCTCCCACATGCAGCAACGATAACTTGGTCCCAACACAAAATCCATTGCAAACGCCACCCCGTATAATTCAAGTGCATTTAGATACAGAATTTCCTAATAGATGCTCGTTGGTAAAGTCTCGTGAGCAACGTATTAAGAACTCTCAGAAGTTTGGTGGAGTTAAGTCGTACGATTCGACCGAGGCTCTGTACAGCTCCACCTTGGACCTTCCACAGTCATTTATTCACTCCGTCAATTATGGAAACGAAGAACTTGATTCCGACGGCCGTCCGCCATTCTGCAATGGTGTTGACAGTGACGAAAATAACAACTCCGCAAATCACGATTCTGGTGCCCTGATCGCCTTCACCAAAAGTTTCAGATCTTCCAAAACTACAACGAAGCCTCGTATGCCTAATTTAAAGCCTGATATGCAAATGTATAGCTTTTTCACCGATGTTGGTTTAAAGATGCATTACCACATGTTGAATACACTCCCTTATCGGGTTTGTCGCGACCCAGTCAACCAGAATCTCCTAATGAAAGGTCTTCATTACTGTCCGATGTATGATTATTTATGGCATGTATTTATGGCTGTCAACTGCATTGACCTTTATTACCAAAAGAAAATGTTTGGTGAAGACAACATTCTTGACTTACCTGAAGAATCGTATCTAAAGATGGGAGACTATCATATGAATCGTTCTATGGTCTTGTTGTCCGAAGAGGTGAAGAAACAGGAAGACACAAGGAAGGCAGTTTCGCTTGTTCTAACTACGATGCTTCATATTTTTTATGCTACGGGATCTCCTAACCAAAAGGTCGCTGACGCTGCCTACTTTGGCTTGGGAAAAAATTTAGGACTTCTCTTCACTGAATATGCTTTGATGTTTAGTGGTTGTGTTATGTTTAATCAAGCATGTGCCCGTTACTGTATCAACGAGTGGTCAGAGGATCCTATGGATTATTTCCCCGAGTTTTTGTATGGTTTAATTGATGTTGAGTATGAATCAACTGGGGAGAAGGATAAAGGGAAAGTACTACCTTTATCAGAGGAGGCAAAGCTCATGATTTTAGCGATGATAGACCGGCTCAAAAGAGAATTCCGTTCTTACGCCAACCCGACGATCTATCGTAATCCTATAATGTCTTCTAGGTTTGTGCCGATAGATTCCTTGTTGAACCGTGACGATATCGACGGATCGAAGTCTTCATCCAATGGAGGTTCTGTCAAGAAGTTGGAGTATGACATGTACGGAACGTTATCGAGGTACATAGTGGAAATTCCAGACTTGTTTATTGAGATGCAAGAAATGAACGATCCTCGAGCACTGTTAATAACTGCTTATAACATCATTGCTTTGGCTATACGTCGTTATGAGTATTGGCCAATTGATGTGTATAGAAATGAGTTGGACTATATTAGAGATTTGTTGGGCAAGTTGGAGAACGCAGCACAATGGAAAAGTTGGTTGAATGTCGCGTATGTAATACTTGATGGGTTGGTTCAGGATGTGCCGACTGCACGGATGTCTACTGTGTAACGTTATGTTTTACGATTTGTTTATGTGAACGGTCTATCTAATTGTAATGTCGAAAAATCATGAAGAGCATAAATTACAGCGTGTAGTTAAAAAGGGAGAAGTTCCAGAACATGTGGCGCGTTAACTTATTTGTGGCTTGGTTCCCAGACGTGGCTGTGCTCACATAGCTTGCTTTTAGAAAAAAAAACAGTAATCTGCAAAGTAAAACACATCGCTCCAGCCCTAAACTTTGCAAGTTTGTTATCACCCGTGTTTCCTTGATTTGTTGCAGGTTATAGCATCATTTCTAAGGCATATTATAGCTAGGTATCTTTAGTATATTTGAAAAGTTGGCTATTTTATCTATTTTTTTTTTTTTTTTTCATCTGCAATCACCAAGTATTTTGATACAATTTTACAGGATCCCAGTAAATCCACCGTGCAGAACAAGAATATTGATTGAAATCATTCGATAGATCTTTGAACAAAGAACAAAGAACACGGCAAGATGGTGATGAGATGTACAAACTGTGGAAACACAGAGTTAGTTAGAGATCATAACACGGCGTCTTCAGATCTTGCCTGTGCCAGATGTGGTACCGTGATGGAGGAAAACCCTATCGTTTCCGAAGTGACTTTTGGGGAAACCGCGTCGGGTGCAGCAACTGTGCAAGGTGCTTTTGTTGGATCTGATCAATCTAGAGCAAATTTTGGAAATAATAGAGGTTCCTTGGATTCCAGGGAGCAAACGTTGTCGAACGGTAAGAAAAGAATCAAGAATGTTGCTAGTGCATTGCGCATCCCTGACTTTATATCCGATGCAGCCTATCAGTGGTTCCAGTTAGCTTTAACCAATAACTTTGTTCAAGGTAGAAGGTCTCAAAATGTTGTTGCTGCATGTTTGTATGTGGCCTGTAGAAGAGAAAAGACGCACCATATGTTGATTGATTTTTCGTCGAGATTGCAGATCTCAGTTTACGCTGTTGGTGCTACATTTTTAAAGATGGTGAAAGCACTACACATTACAAACTTGCCTTTAGTAGACCCTTCTTTGTTTATTCAACATTTTTCTGATAAGTTGAATTTTGGCAAGATGCAAAATAGAGTGATTCAGGATGCCGTTAAGATTGCCCATAGAATGAGTGAGGATTGGGTCTACGAAGGTAGAAGACCCGCTGGTATTGCAGGTGCATGTGTGCTACTGGCCGCAAGAATGAACAATTTTAGAAGAACTCATTCTGAAATAGTGGCTGTGACTCATATTGGTGAGGCGACGATTCAGAAGAGATTGAACGAATTTAAAAAGACGAATGCTTCATCGATGACGGTTGAGGAATTCAGAAAGAATAGTCAAAAAGCCGAGAGAGCGTTACCTCCTGCTTATCAGGCCAATCGTAAAACTGAAAAAGTGATCAGAAAACGATTAGAAGATCCGAACAAAGAAGAGAACATGCTAAACGATCCTGTGTTGGCTGCTTTGTTAGAAGATTCGAGTTTAACTGGAGATGAAATTAAGGGTTACGTGAAAAGGGTTTTCCAAAGGCAGGAGAAAGATGATAAAAGAAAGTTAACTCAAGGAGTTGGTGGTATTGTTCATGCCCCCGAAACGTTTGTCGAATCAGAATTGGATCAAATGATCGAAAGAAATAGACCACGGAACCTCTTAACGTTGATTAAACAATACGAAGAGTCTTTCAAAAACATTCCCGATGATCCAGAAAACTTGGAGGACGCGGAAGATGACGAGGTCTCCGCATTTATTTTGAGCGAGGAGGAAAGTAAGATTAAAGAACGGTTGTGGGTTGGATCTAACCAAGAGTTTTTGCTTGAACAAGAAAATAAGAGACTTAAAGAGGAAGCCGATAAGATTGCTGGACATAACCAAAATCCTAAGAAGAAGAGAAGGACGTCTGCAAAAACGGCTGGTGATGCTCTTAATAGTGAGTTTGGTGAATATCTCTCCAATGATTCCTCACGTCTCGGTTTGTCTGCGGTCATGAACCAAGAGTTAAGTGCTGTTGACAGTGCAAGAAATTTGTTAAAGAAGAAGTCTTTGAGTAAGAAGATCAACTATTCAGCCGTCAACGAGTTGTTTGACGATTAGATGATGTTTTTCTTTGCCTCCAGATTATCTATTTATTGTACGCTTTATTTCTTTGTTCTTTTCTGTTTAGTTCCTTTTCTACTTTTTCATCGTTGTGTATATTTATCGTTTTAAATTATGTGTATTATATTATTCTCCTTCACTATATATAAAGAATATTTATGTTGCTTTAAAAGGACGGACCCCAATGTTCCTGTAGTAATTAAACATACGAAGAAAAGAAAAGAAAAAAAAATATTAACGAATGAAAATTTAAATGATGTAACATAATAATCCTTTAAACTCTTCCCATACCACCACAAACGGGACAAGTCTCTAAATCCAACAAGAAGTGAACCATTCCTCTACCTCTACATCTTGGGCACGGTTGACCTCCAATTCTTGGATCTCCCGGTCTCACAATCAGGGGTGCAACTGGGGGCGGACCCATTTGCATACCTGGTGGTCCGTATTGCATCTGGTGGGGCATAGTCATCGAAATTGGTGCATATACGTTACCTGGAGGTAGTGGCACAACGTTGGGGTTCAGCGGAGTATGTATCACCATAGGTGTGACTTTCGGAGGAGGAGTTGGACGAGGTGTTGGTTTGTTAAATCGTTTCCAACAATCTTTGCATTGCTTACCGTTTTTTATCTTATAGCCCGTATTTTTGCACTTATTACAGAAATAAGTCTTTGGATACCTCCAGGGGAGTGACAAGTTGTTTGTATATAGGTCTTCGGTTTTACGGCCCGAAGAGCCACCATTTTGAAAGTCTGGGTGATGGGGGACATTGCTATTTATGCGGCCTTGTGACGGTCTTGAACTAGAAGACGATACACTATTTGGACGTTGTGGTGGGAGAGCACCTGATTGTTTTTCTGGTGGGTAAAGTTGGTTGGTGTGGGAAATGCCACTGCTGACGCTGTTAGTTCGGCCGGTACCACTTGTGAACGGGTTATTAGATGAATGCAAGGAAGGAGTTGACGTTTGAGGCGAAGGTGTATCCGGAATGGAAGACAAATTGCTCGTTGCCTCCTGGTACGATGGAGGTGCTTCCGGAGGTATGTTCTCGTTGGGGTCAACGAAGTTGGAAGACGATTGATATGAGGAAGGTTGCGGTCTCGAAGAGCTTCTATATGACATTTGCTGTTGTGATCTCTCTTTTAATCTAGTAAACTAAAAATCGGTACGATAGTAGCGCCAGAAGTGGTGTGTGGTTGAATCCCGTGAAAGAGAGATAGTGCGTGCAGTGGTTTGCCAAAAGTAAGGGTCTGACACTGACAGTCGATGCCACCGACAGGGATTTATAATGTATATATATATATAATATTGCATACAACCAGTGCACAAATAGGGTGACGTACAGGCGATCTCCAGGACTTTATCTTCTGCCCGTCCTCAGCCACATGGAGGCTGTGCAGTGTGCCCACACCGCCACATATATTTTTATGAGGTCATATATTACGTCATCATGTATTCTGATGCACGTGACCTGTGCTGGTTTTTTCGGGCTGTGCTGGTTTCCCAAGCAAATCGGCACACGCAGCGGGTGAGACGACCGCTGGAGAGAGGAATGGATCTAGACATGCATCGGTACGGTTTGTCTTCCGTTTTGTTGAACCAGACACAGGTCGAAGTTGGAGCTCTGTTTACAGATATATTGTACCTTGGAAACGTTCAATTCCTGATTTTACTCACTTTTGATACCGTTGTTACCCTCACGATGATCTGGCTCACAGAGATGCAAAGTACGTTTTCTCTTCACGTGTTCTTATCTGTCGCGTTGCATTATTTTACTTTACTTTGTACAAGACAGTTTTGTTCCCTTATTAAGTATTTTGTTTATCGTCATCTACTAACATTGTTGACTCGTGTGCCTTCCATTTAAATGTTTAGAGTTTGGTGTCGGTTTCACGGCATTTGGGTCGCTGCTATTCTTTCTAGGAATTGTGACCCTCTTCGATAGTGCTCTAATGGGACTTGGTAACGTCTCGTTTATTATTGGTCTCTGTTTGATTATTGGACCTAAAAAGACTGGATACTTCTTTACCAGACCTCAGAAATTGAGAGGTTCCATCTGCTTCTGTATAGGTGTCGTGTTGATCTTCTGCAAGAGAACTTTCTTTGGATTCATAGTGGAGAGCTTTGGAATATTGGGATTGTTCGGAGAATTCTTTGCAACGTTGGTTCAATTCTTGAGAAGTTTACCATTCATTGGACCGATCTTGTCACACCCGGTTGTGGCCCCTGTTGTTGACAAATTGGCTGGTGTTAGGGTCTTGCCTGTCTGATTGTTCATGAACTTGAACGTGAAATTTCTTGTATTATTATTTATTGTCTGAGTTTAGTGCTTCTATTTTCTTATGTTCTTGTTATTCTTCGTTGTTTGAATTTGCCGTTGTCTTTTCAACACTCGATACTTAATATCTATGACTTGCACAATGGCCATCGTATTTATACAGCTTAATACACTTTTTCTTTTTTTAGTATTTATCGTGGGTCTATTTTTTTTTTTTTTTTTTTTTTTTTTTTTTTTTTTTTTTTTTTTTTTTTTTTTTTTTTTTTTGTATTTTAAAAACTATTTACAAGCTTATATACATATGATCGCGGTTTATTCGACAACTTCCATCACCCTCTTTGCAAACTCTAAAAGCTTATAATCGTTGCCGTACTGTCCGATGAGCTGGAATCCAATTGACTTAGCACCGTATGGGATGTTTAATGTTGGCAACCCTGCCAAAGAGGATGGGATAGTCAACACATCGTTGAGATAGGAGTTGATCGGTTTGATCGCCGTGAAGTCTTTGAGTAACGGTGGTATATCTGCAGCTGTTGGAGCCACAATAAAATCGACTCCGCTGCTTTTGCCGGTTTTTACACCAGCCAAAACGTTGTCATCAGCAAAGGCATCGTTGAATTCATCTATCAGCCGCGCTCTCAATTCAGTGGCTTTCATAAAGTTACTATCGTAACCGTAAGAAGACAAGGAAAAGTTTCCTAGGATAATCCGTCTCTTGACCTCATCTCCAAACCCTTCAGAACGAGTGTTGGTAAACTCGGGCACTTCATCAGTGAAATCGATCGATCTGAATCCATACCGTATGCCGTCGTATCTGCTTAAATTCGAAGCAGCTTCCGAAGAAACTAGTGTATAATATGTAGGCAAAGATGATTTGACATGCGGAATCGAAACAGGGTATATATCAACAAGTTTACTTTCACTCAGTTTCGAAAGTAATTCAACCCATGACTGTTTAACTACAGAAGACAAGTTGTCCAAGTTAAACTCTTTAGGAATTCCAACTTTGATTCTGTCATTAAATGTGAGCCCTTCTGGGGAGTCTCTCAAACTCTGCTTCAAAGAAGATGGATCGCTCTTATCCTCTTTATCAACGATCTCAAACACTTTGCTCAACAAAGGTAGATCTTTAGCGATGATCCCAACAGTATCCAAAGACTGTGCATAAGAAATTAGCCCCCATCTGGAGATACGTCCATAAGATGGTTTGAAACCAAAAGTGGAAGTGTAAGCAGCAGGTAGCCGGATCGATCCACCTGTATCCGACCCGATAGAAAAATCGGATAACCCTGAACTCACTGCTGCAGCTGCACCACCTGACGAACCACCAACAATTCGCATCTGATTATCCACCTGGTAGTCTTTATTTAACACAGGCTTTAAGTATCTTTGCTCAATAAAGTCTTCGGGCTTTGTGGGCATTGCGTGTGTAATGCTTCTACTAAAAGATCCTTCCTTCGGTATCCAGAATTTGGTTTCCTCGTAGTCCCTAACAATTGTGTCTGATTGTTCGTACAATGGATTCAAAGTCGGTCCAAAGAATGAGTTTAGGGTTGAATTACCCATACCAAACTCATCCATATTTGTCTTACCTATCATTGTAGTTCCTTCAGCTTCTAGAAGTTTAGACACGGTCGAGCTAAATGGAGAAATATAGTGATCTAGCATCTTGGAAGAACATGTTGTTGGTTCCTTTGATGTCGTTAGATTATCTTTGATTGTTGACGTTGTGTTGGCTAGCCGACCTTTAGATGGTGTTGTGGTCGTTGTTGGTATACGAATGGAAGTGAATATGTTGTATTTCGAGTTAATGGCTTTCAACCGACTCAACGTCATAGTGTATCTTTATGATTATTGGTTGCTATTAGTGAAATGATATAACTTTAGTCCCATTAAAGTGAGTCAAATTTATCACCGAGGCCCAAGTACTGCAACCCGCCCTGAGAGATGTGGGTTGAAAAAAAATCGCTGCGAAGAAAATAAGACCGACTCCCCGAATCAAAACACGACAATATGAACTAACAACTAAACCTGACTCTTCCTTAGGCGGAAATCATACAATCATAGAAAAAAAAAAAATGTCAGCTCCTAATGGTAGAGTAAAGAAACAAAAAGTCATCCCCCGTTTGAAACCATTGCCATATTCACTTCAAGACCTTGAGTCGAAGCTCAAGAGACCGACGCTCATCAAGCAGGTAACGTTAAATGGCACGGATTTTTACAGCAATGACGACAATCCGTTGAACAAGAGAGGATTCAAGTATAAGCCTTGTCGGCCAAACCCATTTTTTGATTCCACAATGTACAGCACTTCGGACTTGCCACCTTTCAACACAAGATTTTCGTACTTTGACAAATCACCTGGGATCCTAGTTGACTCCAGTTGTACCAAAGCAACCGCACCACAAGGTTGGAGATCCGTGAGGTCGAACGTTCCTATACAGCAAGGTAAATGGTATATTGAGTATAAGATCATCAAGGGAAACGATGTTGGCGATGTGGACAATTCACACGTAAGATTCGGAGTTGCAAGAAAGGAAGCTAGTTTAGAGGCTCCTGTTGGTTACGATGGTTATGGGTATGGGTTCAGAGATAAGTTTGCACAATGTGTTCACTTGAGTAAACCTAGTGATTTTATTACTGGTGAAACTAGTGAAACCGTTCGTGAAGAAGGATTTAAATCTGGGGATGTGATTGGGTTGTTGGTGGAACTACCAGATATGGAAACTCAAGAAGAAATAGCAAGAAGACAAATCCAACAAAAAGTGGTCTCACAGCCTCTCAACCATAACAATGACTCTCAGGAAGATGATACGGTTGATCTAAAACAGTCTATTTTGAAAAATAGCGGTAGTTGCGAAGAGATCGATATCGGGGTTATCAGAGACCAGATTCCAATAAGGTACAAGAACCAATTATACTTCGAGCAATATGATTATACTTCGTCTAAGCAGATGGAACATCTGCTTAACCCTGTCACTGTGTTTGGGGAAAAAGCTATACCTGACAAAGAGAAATTCAAACCGTGCAGTCTTCCTGGATCGTCGATTACTCTATATAAGAACGGTGTGAAAATGGGGTTGGCCTTTGAGAACTTGTACTCTTTCTTGCCACCATCGTCAGAGCAAAGATTAGCTGCCAAAAGGGGTGAAAAAAAGGTTACGTTTAATATTTCGAGAAATGATGGGTCGCTAGGATACTATCCTATGGTTTCCTGTTTCAACAAAGGTGTCATCGAGATGAATGCTGGTCCCGATTTACAACATGTACCGGCCGATTTGCAGGATAGTTTTGCTTCCGGCGAAGTAAAACTGTACTGCGAAAGCTACTTAGAAAGGGTTATTTCCGAATACGTTTACGACGTAGTTGACGAAGTGACAAATCAATATTTAGACGAACTCGAAGTAAATTTATAGAATTGATGGATAAAAAAACATATATTAAGCTATATATTACATAAAAGGTGGAGCGTCGTTAAAAAAAAAAAAAAGGGGGGGAGAGAGATATCATTAAAAATCGGACATCGTATCCAAGGGAAGCCTGCAATCCTCGTTTGGACAAGCATCTGTCTGATGACCTTTTGCAAAAAATTCCATACAATTCCGGTGGAATGCCACGTAACAGTCTGATCCTTTACAGTATAGCCCTCTGGTAGCAATTTCTTTACAACCGCTGCATTGACGAACCGTACCATCAGGCGTGTCTTTGGCCTTCATTTCAAATTTGGATGTGAGGAATTGCTTTAGCTCGACTAAAGCTCTTGTACCTAACTCGAGATCGTTGTTGTTGGATGAATCTAACCATCCAGACGCAACCAGTTTGTTGAGGAAAGCATTAGCTTCGGCTAAAGTTCCTAACTGTGCCCTGGCGAGGTTGAGAGCTGTGTTTCTCCTTATCGAATATGTTAGCTTACCTGAAGCATCGGGGTCTTCAAATATTTCATCTGTCAATTTGTTGATAATTTCAATCTCCTTCTCTGTGTATGAAGTTGATAACTTGATGGAATCGGTGGATCGGGTGTTAACCAAGCAAACAAATACTTGGGTGTCATCGTCTTGACTCACGGACTCAACGATGGATAAGTCTAGAGGTTTCAACCTGCCGTTGATCCTTAAAATTGCGTCACCAAGATCCGGTAAGCTCTGGGTTATTTCTGGGACGGGTTGTGATAGTGAGTTTCTAATTGTAGTAATCATCTCTTCGTCCGCTTCTGAATCTGGATCCGATGTTAGCACTTTCAACTGGTAAGTGAGCAACAGTCTCGTCCACACCAAAAGAAGCTCTGTTCTGTCTACTATCTGGACATTGATGAGAAACTGTGCAAGAGCTCTGTGAGCGTCGTGATAATCGATTTCAACTGAATTCTCTGTCATATTCTATCGGATCGTATCTAGTTCATGTATATTATCTGTTGGATCCCCCACTGAGAAGAGAGATAGGTAGCAATGAAGAGTTGGAATTTAACCACCACCCATCGTGAATCGTGATTCGTACAACTTGAAGACGCCAGAAAACACGGCGACGCGTCCAGGTGTGCTGACATAATTGATCTGAACAAAGTGTTGTGTGATTACCTAATACAATGCAAGGTCGCTGAAACAGTTTCGGTGCATGTTTTATGTTCGGTTGCCGTCAGTTCTTCTTCTAAGGCACACTTCACACCCACGGGAGTGCCAACCACATCGAGTCAATTGCAGCTACACACTCACATCTGTGTATTATATTCCACCCTCTGCTGTGTACCTATCACTGAGCAGTGTCGCTTTCTCCCTTCTGGTACAAGGGAAATATCATCTCAGACTTCAGTTCATCAAGAAAGAGTAATTGCACTTGTCAACTAAGCAGATCACAATTCAAAACACTCCAACCTTTTTTCAAGCAGAAATTACAAAATGTCGTACTACCAGCAACAGTCAAATGTGAACTTTTACCAATCTCAACCCCAGTCTGGATTTGGGAACTCGAACCCAATGTTTTCAAACTCTATTCCAACTGGCTCGATGCAAACAAGCTACACTTATGGGGACCAAGATGCCCAACAGCTAAGTTCAGGTATTTTGGCTGCCTTCTCGACGGCGGGATATCCTGGCGAACCACCTTTATTGGAAGAATTAGGGATCAACTTTGGACACATCAAATCAAAGACCTTGGCCGTGTTAAGTTTCAAGTCCAGTTCGCTATCCGACGAGATCATCCAAGATTCTGATCTTGCTGGTCCGTTGATATTCTGTCTTCTCTTCGGTACTCTACTATTGCTCTCAGGAAAGACTCACTTTGGTTACATCTACGGTGTTGCATTGTTTGGTACGGTCTCGCTACACTGGTTATTCAAGTTGATGTCGAACGCGTCAATTGATGCAAACCTTGATTTCCTAAGAACTGCAAGTGTCATCGGATACTGTTTGCTTCCTTTGGTGATGCTAAGTGGATTGGCAGTGCTGATCAGGTTGGATAACGCTGTTGGTTACTTCTTTAGCTTTTTGTCTATTGCTTGGTGCACGTTTTCTGCCTCCGGTTTCTTTGTTAGAGTGTTGAATTTGTCGAATGCTAGGCCATTAGTTGCATATCCGTTGGCCATGTTTTACTCTGTTTTTGCTCTGATGGCAATCTTCGTTGAAAAGGAATCTTGATCTTATGGTTCTTCGTCGCTGCATTTTTTCTTGTTTAAAAAAAAAAAAAAAAAGATGGGACACAATCATACAATATAAGAAAAACGTTAGCGTTTTAAAACAAATATATAAATATAAACTAATAAATAAAATAAAGCAAAACAAGTAATAAATACACACGGACACGGTCAACTATAACTAAGACAAAAAAGAGCGATTCCTGTCAACTGGCTTTATTATCGGTATGCTAACTTTTGCTGTCTAGTTTAGGGATAAGCACCTCGTAATCGTATGTCTTTGAGTCCGTATCCAGTGGATCCACTTCAAAGTGGAAAGTTGTGACAAGTGAATCTTCCTCCAAAGGATAGCCCGTCTCTTCCCCATCGTATGTGTCAACATTTTCCACTTCGAATCTCTTTAATTCGTTAGCCGGACCAGGTAAGATTAATTCACCAGGCTGGAACTCCGAATACTTCGAAGTGAGTCCACGCTTTTTTAAATTTCTGAAAGGAATCAAGTCAGAATAGTTTCTCTTATTCAAAAACAAAGTGTTGGATCTCTCAGAGCCATCGGTATCTTTGAGGAACAATTCAACGACATCTTCATCTGTCTGTTTGTCAAAGTGGTGAATCTTGGCTCTCTTCTGCAATAGTGAAGCCATTCCGTTAGGTGGTGGGGTATTAACAATTGCTGACGAAACCACATTGAAGATCAATCTCGAGTCTCCAATTGAGTTTAACAAAGTCTTCTTGTTGCTCTCATTGTAGTTACTGAGATGGTGTCTGTGAATCTTTGTTTTAAAACGCGAGAGACATCCTAAATGAACATCACCGGAAAGAATGGTTATTCTTACAGAGTTCTCTTCGGCAAACTGGACAAACCTACCCATTAAAGCGTTTCTTTCATTTTTGTGGTGCACTGCACACCAATGGTCATTCAAATCGTCCAAAAGTTCGATCGATCCATCAAACTCATTCACCAAACCTTTGGCTATAATTCCCTTACGAGCCAAAAACTTGATTGGAGCAAGTACGCTTGAAGACATGATGGATTCCACCCACACCAAACGTGGATAACAGATAGGCACACCAAGCATCACCAACAGATGCTTGATTTCTCCATTGGAATCGCTGACCTCTTGCTTCAGACGCCGAAAAATCTTGTTGTAAGTATCTGCTGTTAAGATTTGCTTTTTGGTTCTTTCCGTTCTACAATCAAACCCAATCAATCCAATTTCTCTGCCGAGTCTTGCATAGACAGAACGAGATTGTTGTTTGATATAAGGGCCAGGTCTGCTTCCAACGACCCAAGATCTTTCATCCTTATAATTTTCGTTCAATGCGGTATGATGTTGAAATAGCAGGTAGTATTTGAAAGCTGAGTTACCAACCCCTGCAAAAACCTCTTGGGTCATAGTTGAGTCTTTGTAAGAGCCAAATCCATCTATGATATCGTGGTCATCGAAAATGTTCACTTGTGGTATCTGTTGCAATGCGATCGGGTATGGACACTGTAGTGTCTTTCCATTAGGACCTTCCCAATAACCTTTACCAAACCATTTGATGTAATGGTTTAAATAGTACTCGGCGAATGATTGCTCCATCTCGGGTGTCAGCTTTGTGTTGGAATGAAGCTTCTTATGCTTTAACCATCTTTCAAAAGGTTTCGAAGATGACTTGACAGAATCGGAATAGATCTGATCACCTCCACCTAGCATCACATGGTAGTGAAGCTTTTCATGCTTTCTCAAAACATCGTACCACAAACATCCTGGGAATTTGTCTGTTTCGACCCCCATGGAGAATCCGTTACAAGAGTAGGACATGATGTTCATTGACTGTTCGACGGAAGGAATAAAGAATTGGAAGTTGGTGTTGAATTCATCATTAATGGAATATTTAACCTTTTGCTCGTAGTTCTGTAGGGTCAATTCGATGGTAAATCTGAAGAAGGAAACATCTTGCTCCTGATGGAATAGAATCACAGGGAATTCTCCAGTTTTTAGGTTTTCAGCAGATCCATCATCTTCATTAGCAGGGCCTATAAAATATTTGATCGAAGGTGGGGTGCCTCGAGGAACCGCTGTGGCATCATCATCTGAACTTGAGATTTCCGAAGGATCATCTCTTGTCACTAGTAAGATAGAACCTCTATAATTATTGGTTCCATTTTCAAGACTTCCTAAGAACCTTAAGTTTGGCCCGCAAGCAACCTTGATAGGAGGTTTACCAACAATCTTATCAGGTGGGCACTCGGTTACATTTTCTGGGATGGAGCGTTTGACAAGCTGGCTGTAATCATCCAAAGGGAGTGGATCAAACCATGTGGCGGAAATCTTATCAATGGTCATGGTTATCTGCTTTTAATACACAAATATCCAATTGAAATTTATTCCACTAGCTATAATATACTGACTATATAGTGAATATGGAAGGAGAGCCTGTAAAGAGCAAACTAAAAAGAAAACACGAAAGGATAGCAACTATAGAGAGTTCAATGTATATGTTTTCACTTCAGCATTTCAGGCTGTAGTTTTTCTATTTGCAGATACAATGCTGGACTAACGCAAGAACAATTATTTATATGCTGCTTTAAGCCACTCACCGACGAGAGTATTGTCATCGGCTGCTTCTCTGTGGCTGTGCATGAGGGTCCCGTTTCATGGCTCTGTCCTCGTGTATTTCCCTAGACGTCTGTTTTGTACACTTTTTACATATATCGAGCTTTTTTCTATTTAGTTAATAGTATTAGAACTGTGTATTTTGGTCCGATTATCCAATCATTTTACAAAATTGATACCAGAAAGTGATTCTTGTCAAGCTGCTGTCATGTGCGCTGCCAAAGGGACCCTTTCCAAGATTGCTGTGGCTAGTTTGCAGACAAGAAAACACAAGTGTGGCTAAGTATTTCAGTGTTCTCGGGTAACGTAACTTGTTATGTCATGGGGGACTTTGTTAACATGGTACGGGCACGACCACTGCCGGTTAGAGATCTCAAAAGAAGCCTAGAGATTCTAAAAACCGAAGATAACAGAGGACTAAGGAGTTTAACAAAAATCCATACAAAAATATTTCACTTTTTTTCTTTCTTCTCACGATTACTAACTGTTTTTCCTTCGATTTTGAGAAAAAAACGCCATTTACAATAACATACGATGTCAGCTAAAGCAGTGAGGGGAACAGTCTTATGTCTCCATGGATTTGCGCAGAATGGACCAACTTTTTCGGCAAAGGCTTCCGGGATTAGAAAAGCATTAAAGAAGGTTGGGATCCACACTGTGTTTATTAACGGTCCAATACAACTAACAGGTGCTGATTTACCTTTTGCTGCCACCTCTCTAGGTGCTGATGATAAATCCGAAGAGGCAAACTACAGAGGCTGGTTCTACACTACCGAAGACTATGAAATCCAACCTGCATTTGATGCCATCAAGGCCTCGTACGCTGAACATGGGCCATTTATTGGTCTGATTGGTTTCTCGCAAGGTGCTGGTTTGGCTGCCTTGATAATGAACAATTATGCTGAAATCGTGGGGAATGATACTGCTAAAGATGAATTGAAATTTGGTATAATCTATTCCGGGTTTAAAGTCAAGCCTGAAAAATATCAGCATTATTACAAGCCTAGTATCAAATTGCCTACTTTGCACATTTTTGGTGAACTGGATACACTAGTTTCCAGTGATAGATCTCAAGCTTTGGTCGATATCTGTGACAACTCCACTGTCATCAAGCACCCTGGTGGCCATTATGTTCCTAGTCAAAAGGATTTACTAAAAAGAGAAGTTGCTTGGGTTGAAAATGTGATCAGTGGTGGTTCTGGAAAGCAGGCAGAAGCTGAAGAGAAGACTGAGGAAGATGAGAAAAAAGAGTTAGATAAACTAAGTGAAGAAATGGACAAACTGCTATCCAACTGATGTGGTAAACGATTTTCTAGTTAGTCGATATATACATATATATATATATATGAGAGTTTTCTATAGACATGTCAATATGTGAACTGAATTTGACTTAAACGTAAACTTAAACAATAAAGAATTAGCCACGAGAACATCTGACGGATAATAATTGAAATTTGAACAGTCTGTGGGAAAAATTATCCATTAATTTAAACTTTCCATGTAAAAGCTTATCGATAAGGAGCTCGCATAAACCCATTATAATATACCCCTTACTGTCTTTGATCAAAGAACAAGGAAGTGAAATCAGTTCAATTTGTTTACATATATATATATATATATGACTCCCCCTCTCTCTCTGACTACAGCAAACGACTTGGCCAGAATGGGATGTCTCTGCAGCCGGGCCGGTGCATTCAAACTTCAAAGACCCCTGCGCTAGATCTCGGAGACACCCGCTGCTGCTTTTTCTTTCGTCATCTCGAGGGCTGTAGAAAGAGTAATTCGCTCCCAGTGTCTACCAGTGCCAGCACTGGGGCTACAAGTTGCGCATCGTCTCTAGCAGCTTGGTGTTTTCTTTTCTTTAATCATTCACTTTCATTCTTATTTCTTTTTCTCTATAATACTAATTTTACTGGTAGTCACAATAATTCAATTACAACTGCAATTGTCACCCTGGTTTTATATTGTTGTTTCTTGTTTAACAGTTACGGAACTCATAGGAACCCAGTTTACCATCTAATCATGTCAAGCTCAGAAACTACTCCTTTAATCCCCACAATTTCAAGGACACATGATTTGCCATCGTTGAAGAAAAGAATTGTTCAGGTCGCTTGTGCCATCGCTTGGTGTCTTTTTGCAGCTGGCCCTATCTTTGGTTTTGCCGCATTGAAACCTGTTCTGGTGGCCCAAGGTGTCTATAGGGAAGTCTGTGAAGCTTCAATACATAGCGATGAAGGAGGTGAATTATGTCCGGAAAGAGATCTTAAATTGAACTTAATGTTCACTATGGGTGCAGTCATTACCAACGCAACTGCTTTAATTGTGGGAAGAATCTTGGATACTTACGGTCCTAAGATTACGGGTATAATCGGTTCGGTTATCATATTCTTAGCCGCAAACTGTCTCTCACATGGTCAATCCATTCATTTCTTTGATCCTTACTTAGTTGGTTACGTTGCGTTGGCTTTTGGGGGGCCATTTGTTTTTATTAGTTGTTTCCAATTGGCTAATTCTTTCCCTGGAAACTCTGGTCTCATTTTAGCTTTGTTAACAGGAGCTTTTGATTCAAGTTCGGCCTTATTCTTAATCTACAGAATAGTTTATCAAAATGACTATATCCAGGATTTAACTTTAAAGAAGTTTTTCACCTACTATTTGATTGTCCCTATTTTCATCTTTATCTGCCAGATAACTATAATGCCAAGTGAATCTTACAAGACTGTGGAAGCGTTGGCCAAAATTGGTGAAACTGGTTTGGATGAAGCTGGTAATCCTCTTGATCCTGAAGACGAAAGATACAGTCAGGAACAAATTGCCAAGCACCAGTCTAGATCTAGAAGACCATCTGTCAAATCTGTTTATGAGGAAATCGCTGATGAGAACTTGACAGCTAAATCCGGTAACATATTTGGCGCTCTTCACGACAAGACCATTAAGGCACAACTGTCTACCCCATGGTTCTATTTGATGTGTCTGTTCACTACCATTCAGATGTTGAGAATTAACTATTTTGTGGCTACTATCAGATCCCAAATGGAATTCTATTTTGGGGACGAGGCAACCGCTATTAGTATCAACAAATTTTTCGATATTGCATTACCTGTCGGGGGCATCTTATCGATTCCATTTATTGGTGTACTATTGGACAATTTTAAAACTTTGACTGTCTTGACAATTCTATTGTGTGTGTCTCTGGTCATTGGCATTTGTGGTATTATTCCTGTTCAATTCATTCAGCTTATTGGTATCATGCTGCTAGTTCTATACAGACCATTCTATTACACTGCAGTTTCAGATTACACAGCCAAAGTGTTTGGATTCAAGACTTTTGGTACTGTATACGGTACGATCATCTGTTTTTCGGGATTGTGTAACCTACTGCAAACTTTTCTAGACAAATCAACCCATACAATCTTTCACATGAATCCAAACCCAGTGAACCTATTGTTAATTTCATTAACGTTTATATTTGGTTTCTGGATGACCACATTCATCAAGACAAAGGAAAACGAATTGGAGAAAGACCAGTTGTCAAGGGAAGCTGCGAACAGCGAAGTGGTTGAGGTTCCACAATAAACCTCCGCGCAATTGATGTATCAGAATCTCGCAACTACTGTTGGAGAGTGTCTTTTTAGCTCTGTAGATTGGATATAAATAGATCAACACATTAACTCATTGTATCGAATCTCGTTACTGTAAACTTAAAATCGATGTTGCAAGTTAAATTTCAACCCCACCAAGCCGCACAACCCCACCGGAAATGTGGCGCAACCGAACAGAGGAAAAAAAAAAGAGATCTGGGTGAGGCGCATGCACATAAACTGGGGAATTGCAGGCTTGTTATCACTGAGGGTTGTTTTTAAAACAAGGACGCCCTTTTGCAAAGGGTTGCTGGTCGGGAACAGCTTGCTTGATCTGAGTTTGGAGGGCAATACTTGTATTATAGTGCCATTTTTCCTTTCACAACCAAGATTGTAAAGGGGCCTTTTTGGAATTACATTAACGTTGTCCGGTCAGCGTTTATTCCCAGGAAGAACACTTGTTTGCTAACCGCCTTCAAGCCATTTATTACTACGCTTGGTTTACTAGATACCATTGCTTGTTTTATTATATTTATCGTTCAGTCAGCTTTGGACACCTGCATAGTCATTAGCATATGCCATGTCATCGTGGATGCCCCAAAACATACAGAAGAGGCTTCTGAAGTATGTGTTACAACAGCTATCGCTATTTTCTGAAATAGACCTTCCGAACTTGGATGTTTCGTTGGGAACAAACTCAAAAGTGAACTTAAGAAACCTGGAACTAGATATTGAAAAATTCAATATACCTGGAATACATGTGAGAAATGGAACGGTGAAAGAGCTAAACTTAACACTTACCATGACCGACGGTGTCAACATCGATTGCAACGGATTAGAGATAACTGTCTCTCCTGCAAGTTCCAGTATCAGTCGTTCGAGATCAGATCAATTTTCATTAGCCAAGAGTACAGCTGATTTGGCAAACAGTGTTATGTTTGATGACGATATATATGACGATGATGAAGACTCCGGAAGTTCCAAAAAGAATAGAATTAGCAGGAAAGGAGCGGCGACAAGTCCGGAGTCACCAAAGGATACTGGAGCGTCTAATAACAACAGCACAGGTAACAATCAATATAAAATGAGCAATATGATGGCCAGAGCCGCTGATTTGGCGATCTCAAAGTTACAGGTTGAAGTTCATGACATAACGATCACACTGATTATGGATCCTACTGTGACTGAAATACACATTGACACCGCATCGTTCTCCTCAAACGATGGAGTTAGGGATATACTTGTTAAAGGGGTCTCCGTAAACGCCGTAAAACCTGAAATTTTTGCAGGTGAAGGATTGCAAGATAATGCAGAGAGCGATAACAATAATGCGTCAGTGAGGTCCCAGACAACAGAGAGAACCGAAGAACAAGAGAAGAATCAAAAAGGTGAAGATGGCAATGAAAGTGGCAAGGCCTCAAATACAGATGATGAAGACGAGGAAAACGATGAAGACAATAGTGATGATGAGTACAACGATAGAATGATGGCAACTTCATTTTTTGCTGAAACTAAAGCTGACGTTAACAAATCCTTGATGGACAGCATGATGTTTTCTAACGATGAAGCAAGTTCGATTTATATGAGCGCTACTTCTGGCCTTCTAGGAACAGATCCGGGATTAGAATCTCTCAGGGAAGACCACATCGAAGAAGAATCGATTCCAACTACTAAAGCTGAGCATCCAAAATTAATATATATTAATGAGATCCATGCGTTTTTTGAAGGACTACAGAACATTCAGAACGTCCATGTTGAGCTGGATACGATTCGAATTGCTACAACTCCTTTATCTTCCTCTGTTACCCATCTACTTTCTGCCTTGACAAGATTACATAAAATGGTGCCCTTCAAATTGGGTGGTGAGCAATTACAGACTCCAACTACACCACCATCTGATGCATCGTCAGCTACCCTGATTGATGGCTTTAGTATTCAGCAGATCATAGTCAGTTTAACATCCGCAATTGATAGATATGGAGAGTTTGCTGAAAAAAACAGTGTAAGGCTTGTTGCGTCCGATCTTAATTTTGAACAACGGAGTTCCACCTTTTCGTTTGGTAGCGTCTCCAAGTTAAGAATTGTGCGAGACGAAGAGAATGAATCGGATTTGTTTTGGTTCGAGGATGCAAGGTCAGAAACTACAGATTTAAGATTTGAGATCATAAAGGGAAAAAAATTGAGAACGACTCTGTTGTGTTCGAAGGTTGCGCATCTCAGTATCGACTCTCATTTTGCTAGTTCTTGTTTGGCATACCTTGCGACATTGAGTCCATTATTTGAATCCCTAAGTAACTTTTCAGATACATCGTCCTCACCATCTCGCGGATTATCAGGGTCTCATTATCATCCTTCAAGAAATGCAAGATTTCCACCTTCATTTGCGAGGGATACTTCAGCTTCTGAACCTCAGACATCGAATGCTAAATCTGAGTTCAGTGCACAAAGTTCCTCCATTTATATCTCTCTTCGAATCTCGGAATCCGATTCGGTTAAGATTCAAGTACTACCGTTGTCATACGATTCTTTAACTGGTGTCTTTGAAACTGACAAAATACTTTTTGAGTATTTTGACGGTTCCAGTATTGCGCAAAGCTATTCGAATCAACAGTTTTTAATGATCAATGGAGTGGAATTGAAGAGTTATACGGCGCCAGTGAAAGTTGTTGGTTTTGACAGTAATATTTATCAAGAAATATCGTTGACTTCCAATGCTACGACAAAGGTTGGTAGCATTTCTCTTAGTTCTGATTTCGCAAAATTTAGGAACCTGCTGGAATCTCTCGAATCCTTTGTCTCACATATTCAATCATCGACCGAAAAAGTGAAGCTAAATCAACAGCCTATCAAACCAATTGCTAGACAAAGAAAAGTGAGAATGGGGACTAGCGTGTTTATCACCAGTAACAAGGTTTTGAATCATCACATTAGCATATCTAATATTTCATTTGTATTATCCAATATAAGTGACACATTTGGAGACGTTAATGGATCATTCGATAAGATATATGTTAACCTATATCGTGATGGAATGATACACGCTGCTGTTATTTCACTTGCTATCGATCGTGTTTTTGAACACATCAACAGAGAACCATTGATGGGCATTGCTAACAGAGATGACAAGAATCAGCCTATGTTCTTTATGAAGTTTAAAGAGTCGATTTCGACACATTTAAGAAATACATCGCTTAATTACTACGGAAAGTGGTTTACAATGTTTGAGGATGGAGAGCCTGATTCGAGCTTAGATTCGGATAGTTTGCAATTTGATGCTTCTAATTCCCCAAGTTTGGAAGCCGTACCATCTAACCGGAAAATCAAAACTGAAGTGCACTCTACGTTTTCTGATGTCTCTATCGGCTTGAGCCCTGTTAACTTGGCGTCGAAGGCGATCCTTGTGTTGAAAAAGGGGAACGCGGAGATTTTGGTAGATGATGCAAATAATGTTGCTATTCAGTCGTCATTTGGTTCTATTTCTTTGCTGTTAATCGATGACGTTAATAATGTTTTGAGTGACGCTGAGAGCAAAAGCTTTAGAGATTGGGCAAGCTTAAATAAGCCAAATCACCCAACCTGGACATCGGTTTCCATATTGAAGAGTAAAGGTTTTGTTTCAGTTGCTTCTTCGAATTCTCTAATCTTAAACGTGAATGTTAATACTGCCAAGAGTATCAAACAAAACTTGCAGATTAGTAAGAATACGGAACCAAAGGGCTTAGTAGAAATGAAAATTAATTTGGAGAATTTGAGGGTCGATTTATGTGCAGATTCTTGTCAGTGTATGTTGCAGTTATTCAAGGACTTGAAACAGCCAGTTCAATTTTCATTTGATGAGAAGTACAAGCTAGCATCCAAGGAAGTGGCCATCTTTGATGAAGTTGACGAGTACTTTTATTCTCCAGATAAGTCCACTGCCATAGATACCTTTATTACACAGGATGCTGGAGATGATAATGAAGATGTTGACGATGGCGAATTAAACATTGTTGAAGATTTCTACGATAAGAGCTTAAACTCGGATAGTGAAGTAGCTTCATCGGCGGCGCCTTCTGGGTCTGGATTCCTCGCTTCTAACAATTCAACATTTACTCAAAAGTCTTCCGCAGATATCGAATTTGATGATGAGCATTTCAAGAGTGGTAACGTTAGAGACTCGCTTACACAAAAGCGGATCATTCCGATGAATATTACAGTCAATGTTACAAAAGTTGTTATTCAGTTGTACGATGGCTATGACTGGAAGGAGACTCAATCAACAATTAGGAATGCAATTAAAAGAGTTGAAGATAAAGTTATTAGTCAATTACAAGAACGTAACCTCACAGGAGCTGGTGACGATGATTCAAATGGCGTTAATTCTGAAGATAACGGTCCAAGCAATAGTGTTTCACCTGCACCTTCTGTTGAATTTGACAGGAACGACATTGATGAGAACAATGATATTATTGGAGAGATGTTATATGAGTCAATTCATCTTGGATTCCCAGCTGGCCAACCTCCGTCAAGATTATACGAAAGTATTAATCAATCGATCAACTTTGCTCCTAGTCGCCGCTTTCCTTATGATTATTCTGATGCCGAGAACTTCAGTCCAAGGGACACAGTTTCGCCGCCCTCACCTGCGTCCATTAAGTCATCTAACAGCAACAGCAAATCATCTACTCCGTCCCACAATATTGAATTAGGTAAACAATCAGGTAGAAAGTTACGATTAAACAGATCGAAGTACCACAAAATATTGGTTGAAGCTGAAGACTTTGATTTCAATATGATGATACTCAGCAACAGTGAACCGCACCCTAAAGAAAAGCCTACAGTATTCAATCCTGATGAAGGTGCTGATGATTCAGAGCTTGTTAACACGATGGATATCCGAGTTGGAAATTTCCAGGTCCTAGACAATGTTCCTACTTCTTCTTGGAATATGTTTGTTGGATACCTACGTGAAGTTGGAGACCGAGAAGTTGGAGCAAGTATGCTACACTTGTGCATCGATACTGTGAGACCTGTTCCTTCCTTGGCAGCTGCGGAGATGGTTTTGAGTGTCTCTGTCCTTCCATTAAGATTATACGTTGATCAAGACACGTTAGACTTTTTGACGAGGTTTGGAGAGTTCAAAGACGATAGATTCATACCACCGATGATGGACGATGATGATGATATTTTCATTGAAAAACTCAAAATCGATGCTGTGAAAGTCAAGTTGGATTACAAGCCAAAGAAAGTCGACTATGCAGGTATTCGATCTGGTCACACTACTGAGTTTATGAACTTTTTCATTTTGGATGAATCGGAGATGGTGTTACAGAGAGTTGTTCTGTATGGTATTCCCGGTTTTGGAAGGTTAAACAAACTTTTGAACTCGCAATGGATGCCTGACATCCAAAGAAATCAACTAGGAGGTGTTTTGGCTGGACTTGCTCCTGTCAAGTCGATCGTTAAGATAGGATCTGGTTTTAAAGATTTGCTAGCTGTGCCGATAAAAGAGTACCAGAAGGATGGTAGAGTGATGAGGAGTTTACAAAAAGGAGCATATGCATTTGCTAAGACGACCAGCGGTGAGTTGTTGAAGTTCGGTGTCAAGTTGGCTGCAGGGACCCAGACCATACTGGAAGCAACTGAAGAAGCGTTGGGTGGTGACGGTTCTTCAGCTAGGTTGCCTGACTACAACAACGACAAGAGAAGACCTAAGAAGTCAAAGCGCCGGTTGTCGAATGGAAACGATATTCTTTATGGGATTTCGCAAAATGGCGATAGCAAGACTTCACTCGTTGGAAGAAGTTCTTTGAGCAACATGGTGTACAGAAGAAGTTCGTTTGACTCCTTTGGAGAAGAAGATGAGGACGCTTATTATGAACAGGAGAGCGACGCTATTCACTCTAGGAAGAATGTGGAACCAAACGAAGCTCTTGAAAGTGATAGCGATGTGGATGGTGAATATTACGACGATTCTGATCTAGACGACGAAGAACAGAAGATCGTGAGTCTTTATTCGAACCAACCTCAAGATTTGAATGAAGGATTGAGAACCGCATACGTGTCGTTGGGTAAGAACTTTACTGCTGCTAAGGAGGCTATGGTGGCTGCCAGTTCGAAGGCCACTGAGAGCGGGAGTGCGCAGGTTGCCGCCAAAGAGTTGGCCAAAGCAACACCAATTATGGTGATTAGACCCATCATCGGGACCACGGAGGCAATATCAAAGGCTCTGCTGGGTGGTATCAACAAGATGGATCCTGAGGAGAGAAAGAAAGCTGAAGAGAAATACAAAATGATGAAATGATTTGATCTATGAGTTGTGCGGGATGAAGGAGAAGACTGGAGGACTTTAACTTGCACACAATCATTTATAAGTTACAATAATGCTCCCCGATAACAGATCTAGACAATAGGAAATCCGAGGTGCTACAGGAGATCTTATCAGCTGGGATTACTTTGGTGAATAGATTATACGCATGTTGTGATTTCTATGATATGGCATTAGCGCATGTATATAAAATATTCGGGATTTTCTTTTCAAAAAGGAAGTGAGTATTGTGGGGCGTCGAGATTCGAGAATAAAGCCGCATTTGTTTACTAAGTCAGACGGAGATCGTCTGCTTTAACAAATTTTGAAAAACAGAAGTTTAAAAAGTATAGCCAATTGCGAAAGTTAATTTAAAACGTTAGAGTACTAGAATTCGATGAATTTAGTTTGCAGGGGTTTATACGAAGTGAGTTTGTCTCTTTTTTTTCTTTTAGTTTGTCTATAAGAATTGTATATTTATTAATGGGTATTTAATGGAAATTTATTAGCATCTACAGAAATACTATATAACTGTGAATGTGTGAAGAAAACGGGGTTGGTGATTTGTGTCTTAACAGTAGGTCGAAAAGATCTGAAAAACTCGCCTAAAAAATATTTACATTGGCGATTCAACTTGCTCGTTGTTAGGAATGATGTGAGAGCAATTGAATCCGAGAATAGATTCTTTATCGATCTTTTTTTACGAGCTTGATTGATAAATATATGTGATAATCATAAAGCTATACGTGATATCCTTCCCGCGTAGATAACATCCATATATATCCTATAGATAGATGATATGTGGGTCTCCCCACAGTGTAAGCGATAAATATACATATATATATATATATATATATTATATATAAGTAATTTGATTAGAGAACAAGTAATCTTCCGAGACGCTTGATATATATTCTTCTTCGAAACTTTAATTTAAGTATAACTGGAAATTATCAGCACCAATTTTTTCATCGACTCGGTATTCGGTCGTTTTGCCCTTATCGAATTGCCGGCGAAAGGGGGAATGTTCAGAGTAAAAATGCGTTTATGCGTCTCATGCTGTGAATATTTCTATATGGATCGTAATCAATTTCCTGGTGTTTGACGTTATATATATATATATATATGTACGGCCAAGGAGTGAGAAATTAGATTTCTTTACCATGTGCTCGATCGATTGATCCTTATCAAAGAAATTATACGATCTGCAACTTAGATAATACCTTTCGAGTTTGTAGTGATGTACAAATTCTCTGTATAGCGCGGTGTCGTTTCGTTCGATGATTTCTTGTGCCTTTTAATATGCATGGTTTGTCGATTAATCATTTTCCTTGACTGTTCTTATTTAAAGTTTACTTATATATATATATATATATATTCAGCCCTACCATATATCGATCGGTTAATTACCTCATGGGAGTTGTAGAGATGTCTAGCCAGTTGCCAGACACGCAGACGGCAAGCGGCAGCCGCTACTTGTGTGAAGGAGTAGTTGCCGGTTGAACTAAATTCTGAACAACAAGCTGAATGCCGCGATGCGGCTGGATCCTGCGTATATATAGCCTAATCCATTTCGATTTATGTGTCACTCAGTGAATCGTTCAAGGAAATTGAGTAAACACAAATTAAAATCCTGGGAAAGTCGATGATGTGAGATGGTGCAGCTGGCTCGTCGGGCAGAGAGCGTTAAAGATGCAAACGTTGCCCGTCGAGGTAAAACTCACTCTCAAAAAGCTCGAGGGAAGACCCTTGCTTTTCAACAGCTCCGCCCGCGTAATACGCTTACCCTCAGCAAAAAGGACACCAGAAAAAAGTTTTGGGCATCCTACCTATAATATATATTGATTTATAACGTATATGGGAGTCTGACAGGTACAGTAGGGTTTATAATGTATTCTACTACTTGGATTCGTGTAAATTTCGCATGGAAAAGGCCTATATAACAGCATGTTGTCCCATGAAACTGTTTCAAGGATCATTGCTAAGCCGGAGTCTCACTGCCCACAGAGTGTCCGGAGCCCATGAAGTCTAATCCAGCCTCTTAATTGTGTGGTTTACTCCAAATGGCTGTATGAGCTTTGGGCTATATCGAATATATATATATATATATATATATATATATACATATAATAGCATATATACGTACGTAAACTTTTTCACCTCCGTCGGTGTTGGTGAACAGAACAGCGACCGACAGGCTCTTCACGTCGGTTACCGGCGTGGTGTTCAGCAGTCAGGAATCAGGATTCTCTAGGCTTAGGAGCTGAAATCAAAAAGACTTCCAGCTGCGAGGGTTCTTCGATATATGTAAAGCTATCCTGAGTTACCAATTTGTCTGGTTGGGAATCGGAGTCGGGGGGGGGGCCAAACTCAACATACACGAGCTCCTAGCTATATATATATAATATAGGAATCTTGAAAAGAGCGGCAGGCCAGCACTGAACTGAAATTCGGGCGGCAGTGTGTAGTGGCGGCGAGTGGGCTTCATAAATTAATGCGCTATTGCCTTGCCTCTCGTTTCTTTTTCTGCCCTGACTCCTCTCTCCGAGTCTCCAGCAGCGTTCACTGTTCAGCTTTATCCGCCAGGCTTAATGTGGTGACCGCCTCGAACCGTTGGCCTGTCGCTGGTTAGCGTAAGGTCAGCGGTGGGGTTGTCCTAGTGTCCTGGTCGTGGTGTTAATTATAGTGTCATGTCATATCTCAAATATAGATGGAATGAATATGCACTCACTGTCTTTCTATATATATATTGGCCGTTTAACTTTTTGAGTTTTCTTTATCAATTATCTCTAATATAATATATATATATATATATATATATATATATAAAATTTATTACACAAATTCTTGCAAGCTCTCCCGATCCACCATGGTTTCTCTTGGCCCGTTCCAGCTGTTGTTCTTGTGATCCTCGCGGCCGCCGTAGCAAATTTTGTTCCGTGTGTCAACGAATATTATCCGGGATGCGTCAGGAACAATGTGCGGTTTCGCGCTTGTCAAACTGGCTCTATTGTTAAGCACATAGCGGTGGCCATTACCACATTCGAATCTAATGAAAACTTTCAAAATTCTTATAAGCTGTGTCGCTATATAGATCAATCTATATATACATGGTACCCTAATAACCATGCAGATAAACTAGATGCATTCCATCTAAACGATTCGTCCTAATCTTCATGCCTCGTAGAAATTGTTTCTTTTTCCCACCAGAGTTGATATCTTACGATGGTTATCTATTGCCCCGTATCATGCTTAGCATTTAATTAAACCAGCCTACGATTGGGTCCTTCTTCTTCGGACGGACAACAACCCTTGGACAATTTTTTTTTTCTTTTATCAATTACACAAAACTTCCTATAAATATATGTAACTACTCCTCCTGACTCGATTGTTATTTTTTTAGTTTTGTTTTTCAAGTTGCCAAAATAAACTGTTCTGTTGGTCGCCATATATTTTTACTCTCTGTTTATTCCCATATAACATTTCCCAGCATTATACTTCAATTTAATTGCATTGTCTCCCACTTCCCTTTTGAACTGTTTGTCACTACCAACATTTACTTGATCAATATCCCAACAGCACAATATGTCCGCCGAGGAACCGAACGCTAAAAAGACAACTAACAACGTCGCAACCGAATCAGTTGTGGACCTAGATCCACCAGCTGGCGCTGAAAAGCAATCAGCATTTGACCTTGAAAGTAACGCCGCTTTCAGCTCTGAAGACGATGAAACTTCAAAAAGAGAAAAAGATAAACTTGCTCAATATTGGAGTAAAGCCATGAGCATTGTATTCCACAGACTGGTGGTTCACGTTGTCGTTGGTTTACTTTTTACTGCATGGTGGATTTCCATCTTAGCACAATCCAGACATAGACACGAATGGTTGATTCCTACCTTCATTTGGGGTATCATCCTGGCTAGGTTGATTACTTGGAACACCAAATACCACTACGTTATTTGGGGTTACGCCAACCGTGCCTGGAAATTTGCTGTTTCCATTAGAGACAAGTTGATCCCAGAAAAGTTCAGAATCATTGCAGGTACCTGCATCACTTTGATGGCCATCTTGGTTGGTTCGTTCGTTCCTAAGGAAACTGCAGACTCCCAACGTCAGGACAGAGCTAGATCGTTTTTTGGTGTCCTTGTCGCTTTATTCATTCTGTTCCTCACCTCTGAAAATAGAAAGGCCATCAATTGGTACACAGTCAACTCTGGTATGTTGATGCAATTCATCATTGCTGTCTTTGTCTTGAGAACTAAAGCCGGTTACGATTTCTTCAGCTTCATCTCCACTTTGGCCAGAGAATTGTTAAGTTTTGCTAGAAGTGGTGTGGCTTTCTTGACTACCAGCGACATTTCTGAAAACACTTTCTTCTTCTTCTCTGTTTTACCAGCTGTTATCTTCTTCGTTGCCGTCGTCCACATCTGGTATCATTGGGGATTGGTTCAATGGGCTATTGCCAAAGGTTCCCACTTCTTCTTGTTCACAATGGAAACTTCTGGTGCCGAATCTGCAGTTGCCGTTGCATCTCCATTCATTGGACAAGGTGAATCTGCCATTTTGATCAACTCTTTGTTACCATTTGTCACCAGATCCGAGTTACACGAAATCATGTGTGCCGGTTTCGCTACCATTTCAGGTTCTGTCTTGGCGTCCTACATTTCCTTAGGTTTGAACCCACAAGCTTTGATTTCTTCCTGTATGATGTCAATTCCTTGTTCTTTAGCTCTATCCAAGATCAGAATCCCAGAAACTGAAAGATCCATCTCCCACGGTAGAGTCATGACAGTGGAAGATTTGAACCAAAACTCAAAAAAAGCATCCAACGTTTTAGAGTCCTTTGTTAACGGTGCCACATTAGGTTTACAAATCGCATTGATGATCCTAACCAACTGTTTGTGTATCATTGCCTTGGTTGCCTTGGTTGACGGTTTGTTATACTATTTCGGTAAGTTCTGGAACATTGCAGACCTATCTTTGACTTTGATCTTCGGTTACATCTTCTATCCGGTTGCTTGGTTGTTGGGTGTTCCAAAAGCTGACTTGTTGACCGTGTCAAGATTGATTGGTATCAAGGTTATCCAAAACGAATACGTTGGTTTCAGTACTTTGGTTTCTGAAAACGACAGTCTGACTCCAAGAGGTTCATTGATTGCCACTTTTGCTCTCTGTGGTTTTGCCAACTTGGGTTCCGTTGGTACTCAGATTGGTGTTATGAAGACCTTGGCACCAAGTAAATCCAAGCACATCTCCGAATTGGTCATCTCCGCTTTGGTCACTGGTTGCACAGCCACTTTGGTTTCTGCGTGTATTGCAGGTATGGTGATTAACGATATGAACGGTTTCGAAATCACCGGATCATCCAGTTGATTGAGCCCAGTACCTTACTGTTAATGATGTGTTTTTTTAGTTTGCGAGTTTTTGTGTTTCACCCTTTTCTATTAATTTTACATGATTGATTTATTTCTCTTCTTGTGTCATAATTATCTTTTCTTTTTTTTCTTGCTTCTTTTCTCTAATTTTCTAATAATAATTTCGAATTATCTTATCATCACAAAAATAGAAGGAATCGGCATTCCACAATATTAAGTGAATTTATATCACACCAGCAAGCAACTTACGAACGGGATTTTAATTTTTTAGTCAGGTGACTGCGAACTTAAGAAATCAGGGCCGTGTGGTCAACTGTCACCGCTGGCCGAGGGTTTGGATTTTCGGAAATGTGCTACAAATTATTAGCAGACAAGCATAATGGAATTTCATAAATTTAAATATAAAGACACAGAAGAGATACAGACAATATACTAATGATCATGAAGCATATCACTATTCAAATCAATGGATAAAAATCAATTGTCGTTTTCGATGACCATCTTGATGGCTTTGTTATCAGCAGCGTTTTTAAAGACATCGTAAGCCTTCTCAAACTCGCTCATCTTGAAGTGGTGGGTAGCCAAAACTGATGGATCCAAGTTACCTCCAATCACTTTTTGTAGCAACTCACTGGTGGAGTAAGCAGACACCAAACCAGTGGTGATTGAGATGTTCTTGATCCATAAGTCTTGTAACTTCAAGGAAACAGCTTTACCGTGAACACCAACGTTAGCAATCGAACCACCTGGGGAGATCAAATCTTGACATAACTCAAACGTCTTTGGAATACCAACACATTCAATGGCAACGTCGACACCGGATTCCTTGATTTTGTTGGCTGTGACTTCGTGGACTTTAGCGGTAACGTCCACTTTACCTGGGTTGTAAGCCTCGTGGGCACCCAATCTTAAGGCAACTTCCAATCTGGAATCGTCCATATCGATCACAATAATCTTGGCTGGTTTCAAAGTCTTGGTACTCAACAATGCAGACAATCCAACAGGTCCTAAACCAACAATGGCAACGGTATCTCCTTCCTTAACATTACCGGAAATGACACCAACTTCGTAGGCGGTAGGTAAGATATCACTCAACATCAATAGAGATTCAGGTGGAACGTTCTCTGGAGCCTTGTACAAAGAGTGATCAGCGTGTGGGATACGAACGAAATCGGCCTGAGTACCGTCAATTTCGTGACCCAAGATCCAACCCGAGGTACCTTCAGTGTTGGAACAGTGAGATTGTAAATTTCTCTTACAGTAGTAGCAGTCACCACATGAGGTGATACATGAAACGATACAAACGTCACCTTTAGCGAACTTGGTGACGTCCGGACCAACTTCTTCAACTTTGATGATACCTTCGTGACCTAGAATCAAACCTCTGTCCTTTTGAGCAGTGGCAATTTCTGTTGATTCAGGAACATCACCTTTGATGATGTGCAAATCGGAACCACAGATGGTAGTCCATAGGATCTTACCGATAACATCGGTTGGTTTCTTGATGATAGGTTTTGCAACACTGTGGTATTTGATCAAGTTTGGGCCTAGATAGGTTAAAGCTTTCATTGTAGATTTCAGAATGGATGACATTTTAAAAAGAAATTATTTCAAAGTGGAGGGGAGTCAGGGAGCGGGAAAAGCTTGGGTTTAAATAGAAATTGCAGTTGTAAAATGTGAATCGAGCCAACGGGGCGAAAGTGGGAGTTATCGATTCTCAAAAAAAAATTGCGGATTTAAAGATAGGGTTTAAATAACTGAAAAAGTTGGAAGAAGCAGAAGTAGACTAATTTTGAGCAACGAAACATCGCCGACTTAAATGTGCAAAAGTAGAGGTATTTATGAACTTTAGAGACATGGATCAGAACTCCACTTCACACCCCATGTTGTTGATGCACCGTTGAACAAAAGTCTAAAAAAAGCATTAACTGATTTACACATGTTTGAAGAGAGACGGAGACGGAGCTGATATAGATCGATCGTTAAGCTGCTATTCGACATATATGATAGATGTCAGCCGATGGCAGATGCACATTGCATATAGGTCATCCAGCGAATCAGGCAACATATTGTAGTGGACTCAACTGGGCCAACTCCCCAATGCGCGTATATATTATCTATAATATATATATATATATATAAATATATTATAGTACACATGTCTGGTGTTCAGACAAACATGATTGCAGCACTCTTCCCAAAACGGGAAGCTTGCTCTTCCTTGCGGCTCCCAGTCTTTCTCCACTGCGGCTCAAGCTTCAACCCCGGCTTGTCCTCTGTTCAACCAGCTGAAGCTCTGGCCGGGTTCCGTGGTGTAGATGCGGGTAATTTGAGGGGCCATTTGATCCAATTGAAGTGTTTCATGTATCATGACCCACTTCAAATGGTGATCAATACATAAATATATATAATATATATATATATATATATATTATATATATATATAGATGTCTGTGTCTGTGGTGTTGTATCGTACCAGCAAGCCTTCGTCCGTCGCACCGAAACGAAAGGACAGCTGTCGCAGCTCCAGCCGGCTCGGCAAGTAGAGTCCACCAGATTCACCGAGGTGTACAATGCATGGGTGGCGGTGCCAAACCACGCGTATATGTCGTACTAACCACACAAATGGATATAGTGTAATATAGATCTATATAGAATTTTGTTTCATTGCTCCATGCTGGAAAGAATTATGAAATGATCGATCGACTTATTGATCTGTTCAGTATGGCGCCACCAGGTGGAGAGCGGCTAGGCATCTCAAGATTCCACAATTTCATGGCTACAGTAGACTACAAGTACAAGCTCATGTCATGTTATGGGCCGTTGAGGCAATTCTTTTAACTGCGAGATAGGGGGTGCACTGTGCGCACTGGTGGTGTTACACAGGGTGCGCTGTGCCCAGAACGTACCGCATGCCCAAGCTGACCACACAAACTTCGAACCCCCCTTGTTCAGCGAATCGATATGTGGGCTGGTGCAGTGAGTTTCTAAGGACCCTTCCTAAGAATACCTGCTCTGCAGAGAAGGTCACTACTGACTCACTGATAGAAATATATATATAGTTACGTTACTCGATCGATTTATTGTCATTAATCTTTACATGCTGAACACCCCATTCGGTGGTACGTTAACCAATTGCGGTCTTCATTGGTGTTTAAGTCCTTTCACAGCCCATGTGACTCTGGCTGCCAAGGTCAGCATCTCCGACTCATGCGTCTTGCTATATCTATACATACGGATCTCTATTCGATCCTATAGGTTTCAATCTGCAAAGAAAAGTGGTGTGGTGATTTTGAAGAAATAAACGATTAGGTGTGATTAACTCTGTTAAAATCCAAATCTAATCTTTGTTTCAAACCTTGAGACGTCTCGTAACAAATTGCAATGTTGTAACACATAGCGGTCTAGAAAGCAATTGATTGGTTCATTTGATTCGTTATATGGATGGACATGTCGTTCCAACATCACGATCGAAGAACATACCTGGTTGCATTTTATCGGAAACAGATCAAAATCAGTCACTAATTATGGAATTAGAGACCTGACTGTAATTGTAGTTTGAATAGCGTGTAGCATACTGTCCTTTATACGTCCCGATTGCAAGTTATATTCACTTCAGATCAAGAAATTTCTATACAACACTGAACTTTTATTCTATCACTCTCTTACTGTCAAGCTAATCCAAGAGGCTCATGCTTTACACCTGGAATATCAGAAAACAGGGCCTAAATCTTACGGACAACAAGAGAGCATGCAAGATCCCTTTGTTACATTATTCCCGTGGAGCATGCATTACAGTGAGGCGCTCTTTAAAACAAGCACATTACTATATACAGATAGATACAATTGACTATACATAAATTATAACCAATGGTCTAAAAATACTTCTATTAATTATTTTCCAGCTTCTGAATGTATCTTTAACGTGCGGGAAAGCTGCAAGTAAACCCACGTCAGAAAGTATTAAATCGCTAAGACTAGTTTCTTAAATGCCAGTACTTGTAAAACTTAACTAATTTCTCCAGGATACCAGTACTAGCAAACTTATCGCATTTAAAAGCTTGGAATTTGATTTCTTCTATACGAAAATAATTGATGAACTTGTACGAGTTCAAAAGTTAGATTTGTGCCCTAAACTTAACAAAATTAATAAAAATAGTTTATTTTTGAAACTAGAGAAATACAACTGTCTGTTTTTTTTGTTTTTATGAGATTGTTTTATTTTCATAGTGGTTTGGCCCGTTTATGAGAGCAAACACCAATGATTGCTCAACAGTCACTACTCAAGGGGCAGTGGTGTAATCAATCACATATTAGGAGTTGCCCGAGAAACAACACCCCTATCATGCTAATGGAATCTATAAAATATAGTTCTAAATTATATTTTGTCGGTTTTAAAGCCATTCATTGTCTTTTCTCTGTGCCACTTTCCCAATCACAGCGATGAAGGTTCAGCCTGTTTATGAGAGCAAACATCGCTATGGAATCTATAAAATATAGTTTAAAATTATATATTGTGGGTTCTAAAGCCTTTCATTATCGTTTTTTCTGTATCGTTTAAACTTAAACTTAAATCTTGATGATGATGATGATGAAGTTGATTTATTAGGTGGTTCAGCCCGTTTATGAGAGCAAGCACCGCTATAGAATCTAATATTCATCAACTTTCCATCAAGCCTTTTTTTTTCAATAGTTCATAATATTTTATTAATCTATATAGATTAACTAATGTCTACTTTAAACCCATACTTCAACAATAGCACCATTATATAAACGTAATAAAACACCGTCAAGAAAAAGGAGAAAAAGTCTAGTTAAGGGTAGATAATAATAAAAATCATAATAAATCTTTATTCTCGACGAGGTTATATAAAAATAAGCCTAACCCTATGAAGTGAGCAGTCGTCTCATTAGGGAAATGACTATAGTATATAACAATTAACTAAATTAATACGCCACATATCAGCTTCACTTATCCTAATGACCAGAAATCAGATTCCTAGGAGAGATTGCCTTATGAGGCAGTTCTTTATTGGACTTTTTCATCA